>CM033619.1:53007514-53267514 GCA_019453435.1 Rhinogobius similis | reverse complement strand
GAAGTTAATGCTTTCTGATCGTCTTAAATAAAGAGTGAACAGACCTGGACCCAGGACTGGCCCCTGAGGCACACCACAGGTCACTGTAGAACAAGGGGAGGAGCTCTGGTTTACATTTGTCCCATAAACAGGGTTTTAAGCAGCTGAGGGCGGGGCCTCTGCAGGAGAATGTGGTGTCAATGGTTTCAAACAGAACCAGGACTGAGCCCTGTCCCTCGTCAGCAGCTGATCACAGACCCATCGACTTTAACGAGGGCCGTTTGTCTGTGGCACCAAACCCTGAAACACTTCAAATAAGTGACTGTCCTGTAGGGGGCGACACTGTTTAAGGGACTGTCCTGTAGGGGGCGACACTGTTTAAGTGACTGTCCTGTAGGGGGCGACACTGTTTAAGTGACTGTCCTGTAGGGGGCGACACTGTTTAAGGGACTGTCCTGTAGGGGTCTGTGGTTTGTCCAGGGGGCGGGGCTTTAATGACTGTGGGACATAACGCTCCACAGAAGGATTTATTATATTTTGAACAGGGTTTATAATGAGGGGGCGTGTCTTTGAAGGGGCGTGTCTTTGAGGGGGTTGGGCCTAAAATACAAGCTGAGGTTTTAGAGACAGAAGGACTGGAGTTGTCTCTGGTCAGTGTCTGGTGTCACTGAAGGCTCTTTGGACACGACTTTGGGCTCCGGACAAACAGTGGGTCATTTATTTTAACTGATGGTTGATTAGAGATAAACTATTGGTTATTTTATAGTTATGGTTGTGAAAACCTTCTGTAGCCTGTAATAGAACTCAAACCTCACGTCTGTCACGACGCAGTTTGCACGTTCACGAGTTCAATGGTTTGTTGCGTTTTGTCTATTGTCTACAGAGGGCAGGCGCCTGATTGGACGAGCCTGGGAGAGCTGGCACTCGGTTGGACTGTGACTAAAATGAACGACGGAGTCTTCTTTGAAATCCGGAGAAATGAATCGGTGAGAAACCTTCTTGGAGTCATGCCCTTCTGTTGAACCACCACGTGAGGCTCTGAAGTTCACTGGACACAGTCATTATAGAACCTGCTCACCCTGTTTAGACTCTACAAACTGAAATGTTCTAATGTTTTATCATCTCTTGGTTTGATCCCCCTTGAAAAAGTTCCTGTTTAAAGGTGAAAAAAAAGGGTTATCAACTGTGAAAAGGGCTAAAACATAATCGTGGAATCTTATCACGTCCCTGTTTGTCTCGTTTGCCAAACCACTCGGGGCAGAGGGTCTTCTGAGGCTCGTTCTCACCTTCACGTGTTGTTCTGTGCAGCTCCCGGTGGTGGCGCTGTGGTTGTGTCCTCCTCTCGGTGGCAGAGTGGTCGTCGTCTGGATCTCCTGCCCCGCTCTCTCTCCTCCCCCCGCCCGCCCTCGTTTACGCAGACATGTGCACGCCCCCTTCTTCTGGGACTTTGAAGACGAGCAGGTCGACTTCTCCCCTGACCCCGCCCCTGACTCCTCCCCCACGCACCCCCATTGGCACGCCCCTTGGTCCCCGTCTCACTCCTCCGTCTTCAACATGTGGAACTTCAGAGCGCCCCCTGCAGCCGACCCGCCGCCTTGGCGCCCCTTTTCCACGAGCTCTCCGGTAGTGCCGACGGCGCCCCCCTCTGGCGCTCATGTCGCGCCCACGTGGGCCTGGTTACCCTCCTGGCCCTCACTGCCAACACGACTTCCTCCTTCGCCCGCTGTGACGCCGCACACGAGGAACTGGGCGATTTTTGACCTGTGGGGGTTTTCTAGTCCCCCCGATGGGCCTTTCACCGGAGATCCAGCCCAGACCACGGCCAGGTAAAGAGACCTCAGGGCTGGAAACCTGACACAAACTTCAATACTTTCCCTCAAGGCCAGTTCATACTTCAGGTGAAGGTTGCTCTTGCACCTTGAGCCGCCTGGGCCCCGCCCCATGAACATGAAGTGTACTGTTGGCAATCTCCATAGCAACAGTTTTGATAACTTATGTTAATCAAAATGTTTGAAATGTTTCCATATTTCACAAAAGTAGATTTACACCTACCTCATTTGAGATCTAACCAATCACAGCGTAGTTGTCTTGAGTGTCGAGATGAAAGAACTGCAGAACAGGAGCAGCGAGGACAAACCTAAGTATGAACTGTCCTTGAGTCTGGTCACCACGTCTGCTTTGAGCCAAACTCTCACAGAACAGTGCAATCACCTTTATTTTAGTGTCTCAGACGGTGTGAAAAATACTTGTCATTCTGAACTTTCAAGGCAATTAACTCTGCAGCCGACCCGACACAAGCGCACGCATTTGTACATTTGTGAAACTAATATGAAAGGCTTATATTACAAATGTTTTTTGACCAGGACGAGGACCCCTACGACGACGGCCTCGACGACGACCCGTACGACGAGGACCCCTACGACGACAACGACCCCTACGACGACCTGTACAACAAGGACCCCTACGACGACAACGACCCCTACGACGACCCGTACGACGAGGACCCCTACGACGACAGCCTCGACGACAACGACCCCTACGACGACAACGACCCCTACGACGACAACGACCCCTACGACGACAACGACCCCTACGACGACGAGGACCCGTACGACGAGGACCCCTACGACAACGACAACAACCCGTACGACGACGGCCTCGACTACGACGACCCCTACGACGACGACCCCTACGACGACGACCCCTACGACGACGACCACGACGACGACCACGACGACGACCACTACGACGAGGACCCCTACGACAACGACCCGTACGACGACGACCCGTACGACGACGACCCCTACGACGACGACCCCTACGACGACGACCCCTACGACGACGACCCCGACGACGACGACCCCGACGACGACGACCCCGACGACGACGACCCCTACGACGACGACGACCCCTACGACGACGACCACGACGACGTCCTCGACGACGCCGACCACGACGACGACCGCGACGACGACGACCGCGACGACGACGACGACGACGACGACGACGCCGACGACGACGACGGCCCGACGACGACGGGCCCGACGACGACGGCCGACGACGACCCCGACGACGACGACGACGACGACCCCGACGACGACGACCCCGACGACGACGACCCCGACGACGACGACCCACGACGACGGCCTCGACGACGACGGCCTCGACGACGACGGCCTCGACGACGACGGCCTCGACGACGACGGCCTCGACGACGACTACTACGTCGGCCACTACTGTTTACAATCTCTCCACTACTCTGAGGTAAACTATGATCCTTTCTTTAGAAGACTCTGGGCTCCTAAAGCACGAGGAGCCTGGTAGTTAAACCCTCGACCTCCGTGTCTGCGTACACTGGTGTGAGTGGCTCCTTGATGTAAAGTGCTTTGAATACCTTGGAAGGTAGAAAAGTACTCTGTAAATCAGACGTGTCAAACTGACGGCCCACAAGCCAAGTCCGACCAAGGGTTTTTCCAAAGGGCACATATAGTTTAGTTTGTTTCTCAGTACGAGTCGCACCAGAAACCATAATACTTAGTGGCATTTATCAAAGATTTCTCAAACATTCATGAATAAACATCCCAAAGTTCATGGCTGGACAATCCGAAGAGGCTGGGTTGCTTGGGAGCCTTTGTATTAAAGACGGAGACTTGGCTTTTTTTAATAGATAGTATTTGGCAGAAATAAAATAAAGTGAAAATAGAAATGAATTATTTAATCAAAAAAGATGACCCAAAATATTTTTTTCCCTCAAACAGTTCTTCAGACGGGTCCAACATTTGGACTTTGTTCAGTAGTTCACTTCAATCTCAAGGTTTTGTGACTTTGTTTAGTAAAGTTCGGGTTATACTAGTAGTACTACTATAGTTTAGAAATAACGCAAAACGCACTCTTTCGGAATCATGAAATGGGAAGAAAATGTCCATAATCCACAGATTGCAAAATAGTTCAGAGTCCCATCATAAACCTGACCTGGACCCAGGTACAAACACTTTCAGTTCAGTAACATTTCATCATCAACACTCTGATCGACTTATTTGAATGATCAATGTAGCTTTTCTATTGCGTAACATTAAATGTGACTCTAAACTGGACAGAAGCCGGCGATGGCTCTAGCACCGGCGTAATGTGCTCCTTTAGTTCCCGTCAGTAATCTAACCGCTGCACTTTGAACCAGTTTAAAGCCATTTCTGGGTTATTCTTTGAGCTTTTCTGTTTTTACTTTTTCCCTCACATTAGAACAATCTGAAGAGAATATGAAACCAGTAAATGAATAACATTAATTATACGCCATATTTTAGTAACTTTTCTGTTTTCTGTTCTGTTTTTATACTTCAGCACCACAGCAGCACCTGGAGCAAACACCACGACTCCTTCAGTGTCCTGCCCTGCTCTGGGAGCCTGTACTTCTGTGTTGGGGCACTGTGTGGCTGCTCTAGAGGCCTGTATTCTGAACGTGCAGAGCTGTCTTCCTATTTTACAGACCTGTGTTAAGATTTTAGAGGCCTGTACTACTACTTTGGAGAACTGTAGTATTTCAAACGCAACAACCACTCCCTCTGGGGCGGCGACGACCACCACTCCCTCTGGGGCGGCGACGACCACCACTCCCTCTGGGGCGGCGACGACCACCACTCCCTCTGGGGCGGCGACGACCACCACTCCCTCTGGGGCGGCGACGACCACCACTCCCTCTGGGGCGGCGACGACCACCACTCCCTCTGGGGCGGCGACGACCACCACTCCCTCTGGGGCGGCGACGACCACCACTCCCTCTGGGGCGGCGACGACCACCACTCCCTCTGGGGCGGCGACGACCACCACTCCCTCTGGGGCGGCGACGACCACCACTCCCTCTGGGGCGGCGACGACCACCACTCCCTCTGGGGCGGCGACGACCACCACTCCCTCTGGGGCGGCGACGACCACCACTCCCTCTGGGGCGGCGACGACCACCACTCCCTCTGGGGCGGCGACGACCACCACTCCCACCACTCCAGTCCCATGCTCTGTGACTTTACTGAGCTGCACGGCTGATCTGGAGTCGTGCATCAGTCGGTTAAAGGGCTGCACTTCTGCTGCCGACTGTTTCAGTTCTTTACTGTTCTGTGCCAGAGTTTTAATGAACTGTAATGACACTTTACAGCACTGCACTTTAGGGACCACGACAACCGCCCCCACGACGACAACATCCGCCCCCACAACAACCACCACGACCGCCACGACGACAACCATGACGACAACCACGACATCCGCCCCCACGACGACAACATCCGCCCCCACCACAACGACGACCGCCACAACGACAACATCTGCCCCCACAACCACCACGACGACGACATCCACCACGGCGACGACATCCACCACGACGACATCCGCCCCCACGACGACGACGACAACCCCCACGACCACTGCTGTAGTTCCATGTACTGCGACTTTACAGAACTGTACGGCTAATCTAGACTTCTGTATCCGTATTTTAAACAACTGTACTTCTCCTGTGGCCTGTATCAGTACTTTATTGGTCTGTGCCAGTACTTTACAGAACTGTAATGCAACTTTACAGCACTGCATTAATACTTCAGGGACGTCCACGACCATGACAACCGCCCCCACAACCACCACCACGACGACGTCCACCCCCGCGACAACAACCACGACGACGACGTCCGCCCCGACAACGACCACGACGACATCCGCCCCCACGACAACCACCACGACGACATCCGCCCCCACGACAACCACCACGGCGACATCCGCCCCCACGACAACCACCACAACGACTACCCCCACGACGACAACATCCGCCCCCACAACCACCACGACAACATCCGCCCCCACAACAACGACGACCGCCACAACGACAACATCTGCCCCCACCACGACGACGACATCCACCACGACGACATCCGCCCCCACGACAACCACCACAACGACCACCCCCACGACGACAACATCCGCCCCCACGACGACGACGACAACCACCACCACGACGACCACCCCCACGACCACTGCTGTAGTTCCATGTACTGCGACTTTACAGAACTGTACGGCTAATCTAGACTTCTGTATCCGTATTTTAAACAACTGTACTTCTCCTGTGGCCTGTATCAGTACTTTATTGGTCTGTGCCAGTACTTTACAGAACTGTAATGCAACTTTACAGCACTGCATTAATACTTCAGGGACGTCCACGACCATGACAACCGCCCCCACAACCACGACCACGACGACGTCTGCCCCCACGACGACGACGACGTCCACCACCACGTCGTCCGCGACCACGTCGTCCGCGCCGGCCCTCAACACGACGACCACGACGACTGCCCCCACAACGACCACGACAACGACCATGACGTCCACCCCCACGACAACGACCATGACGTCCACCCCCACGACAACGACCATGACGTCCACCCCCACGACAACGACCATGACGTCCACCCCCACGACCACGTCGTCCACAACTACGACGTCCTCGCCGGCCCTCAACACGACGACCACGACGACGTCCACCCCCACAACGACAACGACCATGACGTCCACCCCCACGACAACGACCACCATGTCGTCCACCCCCACGACAACGACCACCATGTCGTCCACGACCACGTCGTCCACAACTACGACGTCCTCGCCGGCCCTCAACACGACGACCACGACGACAGCCCCCACAACGACCACGACGACGTCCACCCCCACGACAACAACCACCACGTCGTCCACGACTACGTCGTCGGCGTCCACGACTACCACAACGACGTCCGCCCCCACGACCACGACCACGACGACTGCCCCCACAACGACCACAACGACGTCCGCCCCCACGACAACGACCACGACGACATCTACCCCCACGACCACGACGACTGCCCCATTAACGACCACGACGACGTCCGCCCCCACGACAACGACCACCACGTCGTCCACGACTACGTCGTCGGCGTCCACGACTACCACAACGACGTCCGCCCCCACGACCACGACCACGACGACTGCCCCCACAACGACCACAACGACGTCCGCCCCCACGACAACGACCACGACGACATCTACCCCCACGACCACGACGACTGCCCCCACAACGACCACGACGACGTCCGCCCCCACGACAACGACCACCACGTCGTCCGCGACTACGTCGTCGGCGTCCACGACTACCACAACGACGTCCGCCCCCACAACGACCACGACGACGTTCGCACCCACGACTACGACCACGACTGCCCCCACAACGACGACGACTGCCCCCACGACGACCACGACGACGACTGCCCCCACGACGACGACTGCCCCCACGACGACCACGACTACGACCACGACGACCACGACGACTGCCCCCACAACGACCACGACTACGACCACGACGACCACGACTGCCCCCACGACGACCACGACGACGACTGCCCCCACGACGACGACTGCCCCCACGACGACCACGACGACGACTGCCCCCTCGCCGACCACGACGACGACTGTTCCCCCGACGACGACCACGACGACGACTGCCCCCACGACGACCACGACGACGACTGCCCCCACGACGACCACGACGACGACTGCCCCCACGACGACCACGACGACGACTGCCCCCACGACGACCACGACGACGACTGCCCCCACGACGACGACTGCCCCCACGACGACCACGACGACGACGGCCCCCACGACCACGACGACGACGACTGCCCCCACGACGACCACGACGACGACTGCCCCACGACGACCACGACGACGACTGCCCCATCGACGACCACGACGACGACTGCCCCCGACGACGACGACGACCACGACGACCACGACGACGACTGCCCCGACGACGACTGCCCCGACGACGACCACGACGACGACTGCCCCACGACGACCATCGACGACGACTGCCCCCACGACGACGACGACGACGACTGCCCCACGACGACCACGACGACGACTGCCCCCGACGACGACCACGACGACGACTGTCCCCACGACGACCACGACGACGACGACCCCCGACGACGACCACGACGACGACTGCCCCCACGACGACCACGACGACGACTGCCCCCACGACGACCACGACGACGACCGCCCCGACGACGACGACTGCCCCCACGACGACGACTGCCCACGACGACGACGACTGCCCCACGACGACCACTGCCCCCACGACGACGACTGCCCCCACGACGACGACTGCCCCCACGACGACCACGACGACGACTGCCCCCACGACGACGACTGCCCCCACGACGACCACGACGACGACTGCCCCCACGACGACCACGACGACGACTGCCCCCACGACGACCACGACGACGACTGCCCCCACGACGACCACGACGACGACTGCCCCCACGACGACGGCCGCCCCCACGACTACGAAGTCGCCCGTGTTCTGCACAAACACTTTACTGTTCTGCACTAACGTGATGGACACGTGTCTGGCGAGCCTGGGGGGCTGCACGACTGCCACGCCGGCGTGTCTGTCCACTTTTCAAAGATGTGGGACGCTCCTGCAGACCTGTACCAACGACCTTCTGGGCTGTTGATGAGCCTGAAGGGGGCGCCAGGAACTTCTCCAGCTGCACAGAGAAAAATATGAACTGTTTTTATAAATGTAAACTCAAAATTTAACAAATAAATATTTTGTAATAAACAGTTGTTTTTTTTTTTTTATGTTGATCGACTAAGAACGAGTGAAAAGCCATAAAAGTAAATTGTGAGTCGGGCATGACCTTAATGCACATGGTAATGACAGTCCACTTGAAGCCAGAGTGTCTTCAGCCGTTGTATTGTGAACCTAAACCTAACCTGTACCTCGTAAAGGTCCTGCTTATGCAGCTCAACCCAACTACTTTCGAAAAGTTTTTTACCTTTGCATTCAGAACATCATGGCAGTGTGAATACTTGACAGAAAATAACTCTGCAACCATTGATTTGGGTTATTAAAGGCATGTGGTCCTAATCTTTTGATGCTGCAGAACAGACTGAGTTTAATTGTTTGCTGGAGGGACTGGGTCTGTCCTGGACCTGGGTCTGTCCTGGACCTGGGGAGCCCCTGCTTGGACTGCCATCCCCACGACCCGGCTCGGATAAGCAGACGAAGACGATGAATTGATGTTTAGTCACTCAGTTTTCTTGTTTATTGAAACTTGACTTAAACCTTAAGATGCAACCATGAAACTATGACACTTGCCACTTATTCAAAAACTTTTGACCAGAACTGTCTATTCTCCCATCCCTCATCTGTCGACCTTGTTTGCCACTTATTTTAATATTTAGAAGAACAGTTCTGATTACTGATGCACTTATGTTTTGGATATTATTCCTCTTGAAAGTTCTGAGTGTGGAGCTCGAGCTGCATCTGCAGAGGTTTGTGTGAGCTCAGGTCAGAGCTCAGGTCAGAGGTCAGGTCAGAGGTCAGGTCAGAGCTCAGGTCAGAGGTCAAAGGGTCAGAGGTCAGGTCAGAGGTCAGAGGTCAGAGGTCAGGTCAGAGGTCAGGTCAGAGCTCAGAGGTCAGAGGTCAGGTCAGAGCTCAGGTCAGAGGTCAGAGGTCAGGTCAGAGGTCAGGTCAGAGCTCAGAGGTCAGAGGTCAGGTCAGAGCTCAGGTCAGAGGTCAGGTCAGAGGTCAGAGGTCAGGTCAGAGGTCAGAGGTCAGGTCAGAGGTCAGAGGTCAGAGGTCAGAGGTCAGGTCAGAGGTCAGAGGTCAGGTCAGAGGTCAGGTCAGAGGTCAGAGTTCAGGTCAGAGGTCAGGTCAGAGGTCAGAGGTCAGGTCAGAGGTCAGAGGTCAGGTCAGAGGTCAGAGGTCAGAGGTCAGGTAGACTCTGTGTCTGGGCCGGGCTCCACTTCCAGGAGCAGCTGATTGTCACAGGTTTAAAGGGGTTTGTTCACGTCAGTCACGTCACTGCTTTAAAGGTCAGAGGTCAACAGGCACAGTCCGACGAGACACGCCCCCTCCGTCCGACGAGACACGCCCCCTCCGTCCGACGAGACACGCCTGCTCCGTCCAACAAGCCACGCCTGCTCCGTCCAACAAGCCACGCCCCTCCGTCCAACAAGCCACGCCTGCTCTGTCCAACAAGCCACGCCCCTCCGTCCGACGAGACACGCCTGCTCCGTCCAACAAGACACGCCCCTCCGTCCAACAAGCCACGCCCCCTTCATCCGACGAGACACGCCCCTTCGTCCAACAAGCCACGCCCCCTCCATCCAACAAGCCACGCCCCTCCGTCCAACAAGCCACGCCCCATCTGTCCGACAAGCCGCGCCCCATCTGTCCGACAAGACACGCCCCTCCGTCCGACAAGCCGCGCCCCCTCCGTCCGACAGGCCGCGCCCCCTCCGTCCAACAAGACACGCCCCTCCGTCCGACAAGCCGCGCCCCCTCCGTCCAACAAGCCGCGCCCCCTCCGTCCAACAAGACACGCCCCCTCCGTCCAACAAGCCGCGCCCCCTCCGTCCAACAAGCCGCGCCCCCTCCGTCCAACAAGCCACGCCTGCTCCATCCAACAAGACACGCCCCTCCGTCCAACAAGCCACGCCTGCTCCATCCAACAAGCCGCGCCCCCTCCGTCCAACAAGCCGCGCCCCCTCCGTCCAACAAGCCGTGCCCCCTCCGTCCAACAAGCCGCGCCCCCTCCGTCCAACAAGCCGCGCCCCCTCCGTCCAACAAGCCGCGCCCCCTCTGCCCGACAATTTCACATGATCTAATGTGTCACTGACTGAGTTTTTGACACGTTAACCGTTCTTTTATGGGTCAAATGAGGGTCACCCAGAAAGCTTCAAAATGCTCCAAAACAGCACAGAACGGTGTCAGTCGTTTGTGCTGTTTGGTTTTTTAAATGTGTGATTTTAGGACGGGCTCTGCTGCGTTTGACCCGTTGATATTTTACTTTTTAATTCAATTTTGAACTTTTTATGTCAATTTTGTCTCGGTAATCACAGGACATCATTTTCGGGTAAAGGCCGACGAATACAAGTTTAGCCTACATTTTCTTGACCCATACTGTTTATTTTTTAATTTCAATTCAATTTAGAGCGCCCCCTTCTGTCCCAGAGCGCCCCCTTCTGTCCCAGAGCGCCCCCTGTGTGTCCCAGAGCGCCCCCTTCTGTCCCAGAGCGCCCCCTTCTGTCCCAGAGCGCCCTGTGTGTCCCAGAGCGCCCCCTGTGTGTCCCAGAGCGCCCCCTGTGTGTCCCAGAGCGCCCCCTGTGTGTCCCAGAGCGCCCCCTGTGTGTCCCAGAGCGCCCCCTGTGTGTCCCGGGGGGGGGGGGGGGGGGGAGTAAACATGTGAACAGACTCCAGTTGAACTCAAACCTTAAATGTTGTTGATAAAGTAGAAGAAGCAGAGTCCAGTGTGAGCTCAGACTCCTCCAGCACAGCAGGGGGCAGCAGAGGACAGAGGGGGAGGAGCCTGTGCCTCTTTAACATGAACAGGAGCTCCGCCTCCTGCTGTGACTCTAGGACCAACAATAGTCCACATTTAGAGTCCTGGCTCTGTTTGATGGGACTCTACTGTCACAGCTTTGAGTCGATGGGACCATATCATTTATGGCTTTATAGTTCAGGGGGAGGAGCTTAAATGTGGAGCCAGTGAGGAGCCTCTAACACCGGCGTCATGTGCTTCTTCTTCTAGTTCTGTTCATAATCTGCTGCTGCATTTGACCCAGTTAAAGCTTCTTCTGGAGCTTTTAGGACGCGCTGCAGGGTCACAGTCTGATCTGGGTCAAATGTAGGAGGAGCTTCAGTCACTTTTAGGAGGATTGTTCTGGTTTTGTCTGATTTGACACAGATGAAAGCAGCTGTTTTACAGGTTTGATCTGTGTTTGACCCAGAGCTCTGGGTCAAATGAGCCTCAGTGTTTGTTCAGGGACATTGTCCAGAGACTGTGGCTCAGATAAAGAGTCTCAGACGTTTAGGGCCCGGGGTTTTCAGGTTAAGGAGCAGATCATCAAGTGTCCTTCAGGCTCTGAGTCTGGACTCGATGGGTCTGGACTCGATGGGTCTGGACTCGATGGGTCTGGACTCGATGGGTCTGGACTCGATGGGTCTGGACTCGATGGGTCTGGACTCGATGGGTCTGGACTCGATGGGTCTGGACTCGATGGGTCTGGACTCAATGGGTCTGGACTCGATGGGTCTGGACTCGATGGGTCTGATCAGGGTTCAGTGGAAGTTAATGCTTTCTGATCGTCTTAAATAAAGAGTGAACAGACCTGGACCCAGGACTGACCCCTGAGGCACACCACAGGTCACTGTAGAACAAGGGGAGGAGCTCTGGTTTACATTTGTCCCATAAACAGGGTTTAAAGCAGCTGAGGGCGGGGCCTCTGCAGGAGAATGTGGTGTCGATGGTGTCAAACGCTGAGGTCCAACAGAACCAGGACTGAGCCCTGTCCCTCGTCAGCAGCTGATCACAGACCCATCGACTTTAACGAGGGCCGTTTGTCTGTGGCACCAAACCCTGAACACTTCAAGGACTGTCCTGTAGGGGGCGACACTGTTTAAATCAGAATCAGGTCTGTGGTTTGTCCAGGGGGCGGGGCCTAGACTGGACTGTTTAAAGTGTGTGAATAGGCTTCAGTGAGACGAGCTGTGACAGATTTGACAATAATTAGAGTCGACAAGAAACAGTTCAATAAATAATGACGGTCACTTCAACTCATGAAACTCTATCCATCTAAATTTGGATTTGCGTCCACTCACTACAAACTGATCCCTGATAACAAATCAAATCAATTTATTTTTATAATGCCCAAAGTCCCAACAACAGTTGCCTCGATGGGCCACAGGTCAAAGCAGTTCAGATAACTGTCCCAGAATGCCCCTGTCCTTTGACCCTCCTTCAGGAAAAACTACAAAAAACCCCATGGGACAAAGTATAAACCTGAGGAGAACCACAGTGAAGGAGAGATCCTACTCCCACGGACGGACAGGCTGCAGATGAACTAGGACTGACATCCACTTGGACTGAACCAGAACCACTCAAGAGGGAGGAGGCTTTAAAGAGTTCATCCAGGAGGACGAGGAGCAGTCCACCAGTGTAGAGAGATCCTCCAGGAGGACGAGGAGCAGTCCACCAGTGTAGAGAGATCCTCCAGGAGGACGAGGAGCAGTCCACCAGTGTAGAGAGATCCTCCAGGAGGACGAGGAGCAGTCCACCAGTGTAGAGAGATCCTCCAGGAGGACGAGGAGCAGTCCACCAGTGTAGAGAGATCCTCCAGGAGGACGAGGAGCAGTCCACCAGTGTAGAGAGATCCTCCAGGAGGACGAGGAGCAGTCCACCAGTGTAGAGAGATCCTCCAGGAGGACGAGGAGCAGTCCACCAGTGTAGAGAGATCCTCCAGGAGGAGATGAGGAGCAGTCCACCAGTGTAGAGAGATCCTCCAGCAGGAGATGAGGAACAGTTCATCTAAAGTAGAAGGAGTTGGTCCAGGCAGACGAGGTGTGGCTAATCCAGCTGTCCAGGCGGGTGGAGCAGATCCTCCAGACAGATGGGGGTGGGGGGGTCAGTGTCTGAAACAGAGAGAGAAACATGTGAACAGCAATGAACAATGATAACAGTCGTTGGCCTTGCTGTACTTTAGTGTTTTCTCTTCCTTCAGAGTCCGGTCCACACTTTACATCCTCTGTCCCTGCAGTCACTTCTGAGCTTTGTCTCTTGACTCGGAGCAGACAGTGAGCGACGGAGTCTGGGTCTGGAGCAGAGTCGGACAGATGTGCCGGCGGATCAGGTCTATTCTTGGTCTATTTGACGTTAATCGGCCTCATATTCACGGAGAAAAGAGGCAAAACGTTTAATGAATGAAAGAGCAGCCGACGCACAGAAGCTCCACGAGCGAAGGACAAATGTTATAAATGTACAAACAAAAGTACAGTACTGTCCTGGATTAAACATCTGCAGTCTGACAGTTTAGACGGAGGAGAGCAGGGCCTGAGGAGCAGAACAGTGTGGCTCTCCTGTAGGACACAGAGAGGATGCTGCTCTGAAGGTTCATCCAGTGCAGCGTCCTCTCCTGTAGGACACAGAGAGGACGCTGCTCTGAAGGTTCATCCAGTGCAGCGTCCTCTCCTGTAGGACACAGAGAGGACGCTGCTCTGAAGGTTCATCCAGTGGCTCTGTATTTGCTGGTCTCAGGCAAAACCACTGGGAGGAGGAGAATCACTGCATAAACCAATAAACCGGCCTTAAAAACCCACCACAGCGTCACCATCGCCACATTCTGCAAAAATACAGACGAATAAACTTTTCAAACGTTTCAAAGAGCAACATATTTGTAAATGTGACTGAGACAAGTGGCTCATGGACTGATTTAATAGTGAAAGTAAACATGTGGGTCATGTATATTCTATAAGACAAATGTTTAAATACTTTTTTCTGTTCATGTGATGCTTGAGTCAGAGACAGATCGTACTAATCTTTTGTTGTTTGTACTATTTATTCTTGTAAATCAGGGACTGCAGATGGAAACCAGCTCTTTAGCTCTGTCTGGTGCAGAACATCTCTGTGTTTTTATGAGCTTAATGTCTCTGTACACTGTCCCTTCAAATAAAGACTAAACTAAACTAAACTTGCAGCTTCTTCTGCAGCAGCTTCTTCTGCAGCAGCTTCTTCTGCAGCAGCTTCTTCTGCAGCAGCTTCTTCTTCCCTTATTTCAGACGTCTTCACTTAGACTCCAGACATGATGAACTTATTACTTATTACTCCTTTTTAACTGGAGTGATGAATCCCTTCTTGTTTCCTTGTGGGGCAGTCATTGTCTGGCTTTACACACTTCTCTTTATCGACTTCCTTTGTCACTTTTCCAAACATAAACTTTAATGCCTGGAATCTTAGATTCTTCATGAAGAGGAAACAGCTGAACGTCCTTTAACATTTGCAGCGGCGTGGTCTTTGTTCGTTTAGTTTAGTCTTTATTTGAAGGGACAGTGTACAGAGACATTAAGCTCATAAAAAACAGAGATGTTCTGGACCAGACAGAGCTAAAGAGCTGGTTTCCATCTGCATCTGTTGTGATGACACGATGTCACCACCAGGAGGCGGAGGATCCTGCAGGTCTGACTGTCACGCCTCCTCGTGGTCCATAAAGAGTTCTTTTACTGACGGCTCAAAGTAAACTTTATTAACACTCGCCACCGTCGAACTAGAACAAGTGACATAAAGTACATTAGCGTACAGCAGGAGCAGGTCCTGAGCACCAGAGCGACAGAGGCCCAGGTCCACCACACCAGACAAGACCCACGGTGTAGCTCCTGAGACAGTCCAGCACAGACCTGCAGGGACAGTGAACGCCATAACCAAGTGTCTGGCATAGTGTACAGAAACATCTGTGTGGAGTACGGACTGGAAACCCCAAGGTCAAAGTGGGAAACACCTCCAAAGGTGGTAGAGAACGACCGAGCGAAGATCCTGTGGGACGTCCAGATACAGACTGACAGAATGGTAATGAACCAACCAGACATCGTGGTGGTGGATAAAGAGCAGAGGAGGCCGTTGTGGTTGATGTGGTGATACCAAGTGATGGCAACATCAGGAGAAAGGAACATGAGAAACTGGAGAAATACCAAGGGCTCAGAGAAGAGCTGGAGAAGGTCTGAAGGTGAAGGCCAAGGTGGAGCCTGTGGTGATGGGAGCACTGGGGGCAGTGACCCCCAAACTGGAGGAACATCAGACCTCTGAGTCCATAAGAGTGCAGTGCAGGAACATCTAAGAGACTGAACCCTCAAGCTCCCTGGGCTCTGAGGACCTGAGCTCAGAGATGGATGAGAGAGACCAGAGGAGGGGGAGGAGGGAATATTACTTAGTACTAATTTATATATATATATATATATATATATATATATATATATATATATATATATATATATATATATATATATATATATATATATATATATTATATATTAGTACTTGTCATATTTTGTGTTTTTGTTTTGATTTTCCATTTCTACAAAACACTTTTGCTAAATTGGAAATGGCTCAGTGTCATATTTCGAAGCCATAAATAATCAGATCGTCTTCAAATCAAATCAATTTATGTTTCTAATGCCCAAAATCACAACAACAGTTGCCTCGATGGGCCACAGGTCAAAGCAGTTCAGATAACTGTCCCAGAATGCCCCTGTCCTTTGACCCTCCTTCAGGAAAAACTACAAAAAACCCCACGGGACAAAGTATAAACCTGAGGAGAACCACAGTGAAGGAGAGATCCTACTCCCACGGACGGACAGGCTGCAGATGAACTAGGACTGACATCCACTTGGACTGAACCAGAACCACTCAAGAGGGAGGAGGCTTTAAAGAGTTCATCCAGGAGGGCGAGAGCAGTCCACCAGTGTGAGAGATCCTCCAGGAGGGCGACGAGCAGTCCACCAGTGTAGAGAGTTCATCCAGGAGGGCGAGGAGCAGTCCACCAGTGTAGAAGATCCTCCAGGAGGGCGAGGAGCAGTCCACCAGTGTAGAAGATCCTCCAGGAGGACGAGGCGCAGTCCACCAGTGTAGAGATCCTCCAGGAGGACGAGGAGCAGTCCACCAGTGTAGAGATCCTCCAGGAGGACGAGGAGCAGTCCACCAGTGTAGAGAGATCCTCCAGGAGGACGAGGAGCAGTCCACCAGTGTAGAGAGATCCTCCAGGAGGAGATGAGGAACAGTTCATCTAAAGTAGAAGGAGTTCGTCCAGGCAGACGAGGTGTGGCAAATCCAGCTGTCCAGGGGGAGGAGCATAGATCGTCCAGTGTAGAGATCGATCCTCCAGACAGATGGGGGGGGGTCGTCACTGGAGCAGTGTCTGAAACAGAGAGAGAAACATGTGAACAGCAATGAACAGACTACAGTTGAAGTAATATTAAATATTGTTGATGGTAAAGTAGAAGAACCAGAGGACAGTGTTCAGCTCCATACTTCTCCAGCAGAGTCGCTCCAAGGGCAGTGGAGCTAAAACTGTAGGTTTTTATTTCTGTTCTAACTGGCCTGACCATAAACTATTTCAAAGAGGAACGTTTTGAGCCTGGTCTTAAATGTAGAGACTGTGTCGACCTCTTTTACATGAACAGGAGCTGGTTCCATAACAGGAGCTTGGGAGCTAAATGCTCGACCTCCTACTGTGCTTTTAGAGACTCTGGGACTAACAATAGTCCAGCATTTTGAGAACGAAGAGCTCTGTTTGGATGGTACGCTACTATTGCATCTTTGAGGTCGATGGGGCCATATTGTTTAAAGCTTTATAAGTCAGGAGGAGGATTTTAAATTTGATTCTAAACTCAACAGAAGCCAATGAAGAGACTCTAACACTGGTGAAATATGATCTCTTCTTCTAGTACCTGTTAATAATCTTGCTGCTGCATTTTGAACCAGTTAAAGCTTCTTCTAGAGCTTTTAGGACACGCTGTGAGCAGATCGTCTTCTGTTTGTTCATAAAAGGCTAAGCCACGCCCCTAACACCAATAATACACAAGAATTAACATCTGAGAGAAAACTGAAATACAAAGCACTAAAACTAATTCAAATGTGTTTTAATGTTTAGATCATGTTCACAGCTTCATCAGATCACAATAAACCAAACTTACAATCGATCAATGTCAAACTGAAGGTAAAGTGACTGTTAAATGATTTTAATTGTTTTAAACCCTTTTAAAATACTTTCATTGTTTCTATTGTTAATGGTTTAAACTACAGTTGAAAATAATTTCACATTTTAAAACTATTTAAAGTATTTCAGATTTTTATTGAATATTTAAGGTTTAAAACCAAAAACTGTTGAAAATGTTTCAAAATTAAAAACGTCTGTTGAACATAACGTCATGGTTGAAGTTCTTTGGTTCATTCTCAAACTTGCTCCTCCACGTCTGAGTCAAACACTATGAAGGACGACAGATACATTTGATTGATTTATTTATTCTTTATTGTCGATGGATCTTTAGTTTCAGATTCACGAGGAGCAGTGCTGCCCGTCCACATGGACATGTCACATGGACATGTCACATGGACATGTCACATGGACATGTCACATGGACATGTCACATGGACATGTCACATGGACATGTCACATGGACATGTCCATGTGACATGTCCATGTGACATGTCACTGGTGTTGGTCAAACCTTCTCCACACGACGGGTCGAGCTCTAATGTTCAACAATGTAATGATCCCCAAGGGTTTGATGTGACAGAGCAGAGTGAGGGGTGTGTCTGGGGGGTCCACATGGGGCCCACATTAACCCCACTTAGATTTTATATGGGCCCCAGGTGGGCCGGCCCATATAGGACTTACATGGAACCCATGGACAAATCCACATCGAGCCCATATCTGCCCCAGGTGGGCCCCATAGAGACGAAAAACAGCCCACACGGGGCCCATACAAGGCCCACTTAGGCCCCACTGCAGTACTGTATAAAGTGGGGCCTAAGTGGGATATACTTGGGTTGCCCACATGGGGCCCACATAAACCCCCTGTTGTTTTTATGTGGGCCCCATGTGGGCCCCATGTAGGTCCTATATGGACCCCATGGACAAACCCACATTGGACCCACAGCAGTTCTGCCAGCATTAGGGGGTGCTGTATGATTGGGTTTAAATATTTTTAAGTCTTCTATACATCCAAATATTTTAGATCTTTAAGAGAAAGTGGATTGCATATATTTAGTTCAATATTCATCCATGACGGGGTCTACCCTCCGGGTGAGACCACATCCAAATATTACGCAGTTGTGCAACATTATATACAGTTTAAAGGTCCATATCCTGCTCTGTCCCTTCAGTCTGTCCTCAGGGCTTTGTGTAATATCCATAACATAACAGTTTGGACTGGCCCCCTCCTCACTCTGAGATCTGACCCCCGAACAGAGAGCAGGCTGCCTCCCCCGCCCAACCCGTGCCTCCCCTGTAGTGGAGATGGTGCATGCGCCGTGTGCTCCGGTAAACAGCGATACACAAACACTGAATAAACATTTTCTGGTCCTGACGGTGCGTCGTGCTGAGTCCTACGTCCTGGATCTGACCTGGAGTTTGACGTGCTCCAGGGCCTCAACCACGGACGTGCCGTTTGGTAAATAACAAGCTAACTCTTCTATCTGTCGTATCCATCGTGTAATTACTGTGTAGCATTAGCATTAGCTGTGTTTATTCTTCCTGGAGGCGTGGCTTAAACACCGCGTCATCTTAGTGAGGAGCCCCCGTCTGCTGCTCAGAGGGGGACGGAAAAGACAGTTCTCTAGTGAAAACATGAGGGAATCAATCAAAAAACCACTTTGGGCACAACATACGAGGCCCAGAGAGCCCTGGAGGAAGGTTAGAACCTCTGAAGAGTCCATTAGGCAGGATATGGGACCTTTAAAGTCTGGAAAGTTTATACCTCCTTATTCCGGAGGTGCTTTTAGTTTTGATAATTTAATCCTCACGTTTGTAAGACCATATCCATTCAGACAGCAATGTATCAATGGAGCTGGACATTTGATTGGGATGGTTTGAAAAAGAAAGAGACATTTTGGAAGGACTGACATCTTAATTAAGTTAGTTCTTCCTATGAGAGAGATTGGCAGGTCCTTCCATTTATGTAAGTTCCATTTTATCAATTAAAGGTAAAAAGAGCAAGTGCAAGAGCTCACTGCAGACATTAACACCCAGATAGTGAAAGCTTTTTGGGCTCCATTTGAGGCTCATAGGTTGAGCTAGTCTTAATGCAGAGCTGTTCATAATTTCACTTTTGACATAATTGATTTTATAACCTGACGCTTTGCTTTACTCTTCTAAAAGTAACATCAGATGGGACATGGATTTTTGCGGGTTGCTCAAATAAATCAATAAATCATCTGCGTACAAAGAGGTTTTAAACATTCCTTGTATGTCTTTATTATCGCGTAATGCCGCTGTGGTATTTTGTTTTCGCCGTCTGTGCTTCTGCTTCGGTTGTCAAAACATTATTAAGTTCTAGACGTTTCATAGTCAACACATGTTTTACGCTTTCATCCTCGGTTTCAACATGTTTTTTTTCCAACTTGAGAATATCTTCTTCTAGTTTGGTGTGAGCCTTTCTATGCTCTTTATTGTGATCAGCCGTTTGTGAAATGATCTGCCCACGAGTATGACCCAGTAAGGACTCCCAGAGCGCCGAGGCTGAGGCTGGATCGTTATTCATTCTCCAAAACTCTGTGATTTCTTTCTGTAGGAATTTGCTTAATGATGGATTACTCGGGAGATGTGCTTGAAGTGTCCACCTTTTACGTCCACTTTTAATATTTAGATTCAGATTCATTTTCAAGAGGCTATGATCAGACACTGTTCTGGGCAGATATTCACATTCTAACACATATGGTGTTGTGTCATCATTTCTTCTGGATAACGCTCTCATGTTTGACACAATGAAGAAGACAAACTCGACAAAATTCAATGCAATAGTGTCTTTATCGTCCAAAAAATAACTTCATTCTTGGTCAAATGTAAGATCTGGGAGGTTCACAGACACAAGAACCTCCTCTGACAGTGTCCCAGATCATGGTCCAAACCCAGAGATCCTCACACCAAGAGAAGACCTCCAGAAGCCCCATTTACAGCTCTGAACGTCCAGGACCATCACCCCCACAGCTCGGCTCTTCTTCTACAGTTTCCTGGTTTAGGGCACTACTCCTCCCAAGCACGTTATTATTCTTTGAACCCACGTGTGAACTCGCTGACCCCATGATCTCACTCTCATGGTACAGGTCCCTCACAGCTGTATTTTCTTGCTGCAGTAGTTACAAGTCTGTCCCCTAGTGGCAGACTCCAGTACTGTCCTAAATGAGCCTCAGTCACATGTGGCTCCAGTGACCTCCTCCATGCACTGAGTTTTTATAAAAAGTAAAAGTAGAAGAAACATTGTAAATAAATAATAACTCTAGGCCTTTGCTTTGTCTAAAACTTTAGCTTAAACTCTGCAAAATAAGCCTTTGGTGTCACACTCTTAAATATTGTTATTATGTTTCATACATTTGTGAAGCTTAAATATCCTTCATCAATGGCTGCATCGAACTGGCAATTACAAACATATCGATTCTTGTATACACCCCATGAACATGTGAGTGATAAGAATGTCCACATGGCCCAGGTCCTTCATACCCTCCTTTAGGACCACTGTAGCCTTTGACAGTGGGACATGATCCTTGCTTGATCCATCTACACTTGGATTTAGAATGACACACTGACCATGAGGCTGAACTGAGGATCGTCTGTGTTTGGAGCGTACATATTGATCGGAGTCATTGTGAGTCAGAGTGTTCTTCATTCTTGTATTCTGTGTTCACAGTGCTTCAGTGCTTCAGTGCTTCAGTGCTTCAGTGCTTCAGTGCTTCAGTGCTTCAGTGCTTCAGTGCTTCAGTGCTTCAGTGCTTCAGTGCTTCAGTGCTTCCTGCCGTCCTTTGTGTTGTACTTTTGTTTGAGTTCACCCCCTGGAGGCCGAGGCCAGACCTGTGAAGGCGGAAGAACTCACCTTTTACTTGTTTTTGTTACTTTTGTTTAAGGTCACTTCCCAGCCGAGTACGACCCAACCGACCCGGTCTGTGCCGTGTGCCGTGTCTACACTTGGAGGTGGTTGGTTTGTGGTTCTATTCTCCGTCCTTGATGACTTCGGCCGGTGCAGAAGGATCGGGAAACAGACGCTTTTTTATAATAAATGACCCTGAACTTACAGCTTCTGCCTCTTTCCTCTTCATCGGCGCGAAACATAAAAATGAATAAAATGAATCCAAACGACCCTCAGAGAACGATCAGAACGGCTGTTTGGACCAGATAAAGCTCCAACTGACGTTTTGTTGTTTTTATTCTTAACAAACGCCGTGAAGAACTAAAGAAAAGACAAACAAACTTTTATCAGAACAAATAAACACAAAATATGCAACAGATAAAGAATAATGACCGTGTGGCTCTGACCGGACCAGGAGCTGTTCTACTTTCTTTCCGTGTCCGTGTCCTTTCTCTTTCTTTCGGCTTTTTAGCTTCACACGTGCACCGAGCTATTTGGCCGCTCTCTGTACATTTTTGTAAATATTGTATTATATTTTGTGTTGATGTTGTGTCTGTTTTTGTCCGTTTTATTGCCATTTTGACATCATGGCCGGGGGACTACAGATGAAAAAGAGCCTCTTTGGCTAATTCTGGCTGTTTTACTCATGTTTTATTCATGTGTTTTATGAAATTGCACTGTCCCCTTTTGGAAATAAACTAAACTCAAACTCAAACAATCCCCTTTTCCACCAGCAGAGGTCACACCAGACTTTGAATACAAACAATATAAAATATAAATAATATTCAAAATAGACACATTTTCTGCGACGACGACGCCTTAAACGTCAAACTATGAACTGTCCTTTGTTTTCTGACTTAAATCGGCCTCTTGTCCGCGCTCGTTCAGCTCGTCTGGCGCCTCATTTAGGCGTAAAGTGGAACTACACCTGAACAGTAGTTCCTGCCTGTGGATTTCAAAGTAAGAGCGCTAAACAACATAACAGCGTAACACAAATGACCCAAAATAAACATTAAACAGTAAAAAAAGGAGACCACGCCCCTTTTCAGACGTGTCTTTATTGTCCCTCATGACAAACCTGCAGACTTTAGTTCATGGTCAGCTGTCTGTCCAACTGTACATTCTGTATATGATCTCAGTCTATCTCAGTCTATTTTATTCTTAATTTTATGCCTTTTTTATATATTTTATTATATTTTATTCATTGCTTTATGTTGCACCTACGCCGAAGCAAGTTCCTGTTTGTGAATTTCACTAACAATGGCAATAAACAGTTTCTGATTCTGATTCTGATGGTCGGCCGTCCTGACCTCGGCCCTGCCCCCTTCTGGCCCAAACACGTCACAGCAGGAGCTCCGTCTGTGGATAAGAACAGCTCAAGAACATAAGAACAGCTCAAGAACAGAAAACAGAAAACACTCTGTAACTGATTACGGTGTTTGCTGCAGTTCATTAGTTTTGCCTCCAGGTGGCGCTTGTGTACGAGGGACATGTTTGGTTCGTTTCTTTTTTGTACATTTGATTCATTTTTATTATTGATGTGGCATTTGTGAGGCTTTAAGAGCAAGAAGATTTCATTTGAAGTGAAACTGAAAAGGGTTTAATGTCGCTAACGGTTCCCTGTCGTCCGGTTTTACCACGAGGCAGAAGTGGAAGTCGGACCGACAGAACTGATTAAAGAAGTAATTAACAAAGTAAATGGAAGGTTTCAGTTCAGCTGCTTATTCATTTGTCAAAGTGTCAGGTGGTTTGTTGTGTGTGTGTGTGTGTGTGTGTCAGGTGTGTGGCCTGTTTCAGTGTGTCTATTTGTGTGTGAGTGTTGTGTGTGTGTGTTGTGTGTGTGTGTTGTGTGAATGTTGTGTGTGTGTGTTGTAAGAGTGTTGTGTGTGTGTGTGTGTGTGTGTGTTGTGTGTGTGTGTTGTGTGTGTTTGTTGTGTGTGTGTACAGGTGTGTCTATTGTGTGTGTTTGTTCAGTGTGTGTTTGTTGTGTGTGTTTGTTTGTGTGTGTATCTGTTTGTGTGTGGCTGGTGTGTGTGTGTGTGCAGGTCTATTGTGTGTGTATCTATTGTGTGTGTGTGTTGGTGTGGTTTATTGTGTGTGGTCACTGTGTGTCTATTGTGTGTGGCCTGTTTGTGTGTGTGTCAGTGTGGTCTATTGTGTGTGGCCTATTGTGTGTGGCCTATTGTCAGGTGGTCTATTAGTGTGTGTACAGGTGTCTATTAGTGTGGCCTATTAGTGTGGCCTATTTGTGTGTTTGTGTTGTGTGTGTGTGTGAGGTGTGTGTGTTTGTGTGCGTATGTTTGTGTGTGGTCTATTTCAGTGTGTCTATTTGTGTGTGTGTGGTTTGTGTGTGTGTGTCAGGTGTGTCTGTTTGTGTGTGTCTATTCTTGTGTGTCTATTGTTTGTGTGCCTATTGTCAGTGTGTGTCTAGTGTGCAGGTCTGTTTCTATTTTGTGTGTGGCTCTATTAGTGTGTGGCTCTATTGTGTGCAAGGCTCCAGTGTGTGTATTGTGTGGTCTATTCGTGTGTGGTCTATTGTGTGTGGGCCAGTGTATTCAGTGGGGTACATGTGTGTGTGTAATAGGTGTGGTCTATTTGTGTGTGTGGTATTTGTGCGTGTCTATTGTGTGTGGTCTGTTTGTGTGTGGTCTATTAGGTGTGGCCTATTAGGTGTGTGTAGTGTGTGTGTGTTTAGTGTGGTCTATTTGTGTGTGTAGTTTAGGTGGTGGTCTCATTTGTGTGTGTGTGTACAGGGTGGTGGTCTATTTGTGTGTGGTCTTATTTAGTGTGTGTGTTTAGTGTGTGGTACAGGTGTGTGTGTACTGTGTGTGGTACAGGTGTGTGTGTTTAGGTGTGTGTGGGTTGTCTGGCAGGTCTATTGTGCAGGTGGTCTATTGTGCAGGTGGTCTATTTGTGCAGGCCTTATTGTGTGTGTTATTTGTGTGTGGTCTTGTTGTGTGGTCTATTGTGTGTGGTCACAGTGTGGTCTATTCAGTGTGTGGTCTATCAGTGTGGTCTATTTGTGTGTGTGGCCTATTGTGTGTGTGTAGCCAGGTGTGTGTACAGTGTGTGTATAGGGTGTGGGTCTATTAGGTGTGTGTGTCTATTGGTGTGTGGCTTATGTGTGTGGTCTATTAGTGTAGGTCTCTGTGATAGGTGTGGTCTATTGTGTGTGTGTATCAGGTGTGTGTGTGTGTGTGTTTTAGTGTGTGTGTGTGTGGTGTGGTGGTCTATCAGTGTGGTCTATTGTGTGTGTCTATTAGTGTGTGTCTATTGTGTGTGGTGTGTGTGTGTGTGGTGTGTGTGTGTAATGTAGTGTGTGTATTGTGTGTGTCTATTGTGTGTAAGGTGTGTGTGTTTGTGTGTGTGTCTATTTGTGTGTGGTGGTCTATTGTGTGTGTGTACAGGGTGTGGCCTATTTGTGTGTATCTATTGTGTGTGTCAGTGTGTGTATTTATGTGTGGGTGTGTGTGTGTTGTGTGTGTTTGTTGTGTGTGTCTATTGTGTGTGTTCTATTGTGTGTGTGTATGTGTGTGTGTGTTGTGTGTGTGTGTATTGTGTGTGTGTTGTGTGTGTGTTGTGTGTGTGTGCCTATTGTGTGTGTTGTGTGTGTTTGCTAGGTGTGTAGTGTTGTGTGTGTTTGTTGTGTGTGTGTTTGTTGTGTGTGTGTTGTGTGTGTTTGTTGTGTGTGTTTGTTGTGTGTGTTTGTTGTGTGTGTTTGTTGTGTGTGTTTGTTGTGTGTGTTTGTTGTGTGTGTTTGTTGTGTGTGTTTGTTGTGTGTGTGTGTTGTGTGTGTGTGTTGTGTGTGTTTGTTGTGTGTGTGTGTGTTGTGTGTGTGTGTTGTGTGTGTTTGTTGTGTGTGTGTGTTGTGTGTGTTTTATGTGAATGTAACATGAGTTGAGCTAATGTTGTATTGTATTGTTTGTTCTACTGTGAGCTGTAAAGACGTTTAAAACACAAAGACCACAGTAAACATCAGTTAAAAAGAAACTCTAGTGTTTGTGGTGTTTGTGGTGTTTGTGGACGAGCCGCCGTTCAAACTGAAAAAACACACGACTCAGACGAGCGTCGAACACAGAGGGTCGTGTCGCTTTAAATGACACGTCCGTCATTTGTGGCGCGTTCATCGGTAAAACAAAGTCCCGATCGTCGACCCGGGTTTGACTTACTTTTCACTAATAACCAATAATGATCAGGTTTGAAAAATCATAATAAACGACATGAAGAATCTGAACCCGACGATGTCCTGTGATCGAGACAAAACGGACAAATAAAAAGATAAAATGGAATTAAAAAGTAAAATATTACTGGGTCAAACGCATAGAACTAGAATAAAACCTGAAGATGAATCCAAGATGGCCGCCCTGTTCCTCCCTGTGGTCTGAGCTCATTGTCACATGACCCCAAAAAAGTTTCTTACTTCCGCATTTACTTCCTGATACGGAGGCGGCCATCTTTGTTTTACTTCCTGATACGGAGGCGGCCATCTTTGCTTTACTTCCTGATACGGAGGCGGCCATATTTGTTTTACTTCCTGATACGGAGGCGGCCATCTTTGCTTTAGGGCCACGTGACCACAATCCCCCATGATGCTTTGAGCGACGTGAACGACCAGCAGCTGCAGGTCTTTGTGTTAGCGTTAGCTTGTGTTAGCGTTAGCTTGTGTGATTGTAATTGTGTTCTTCATGTTAGACACACGTGAAGCGTCTGAAATGAAATAAAATACAACTTACAGGTGTCTCTAGTCGAGCCTTTTCCACGAGCTTCTGTTTGTATCGTCCGACGCTCGTTCATGTGACTCACACATGTTTATGTGACGTCACTTCAGATAAAAACGGTAATTTGTGTGATTTTATAAATGGTAGAAAAGAACATTTCCTTCTATTTTATTTAAATACTGATAATAATTCAGTCCTGTCTGTGATTATAATGTGACATTTTAGAAAAAGGCTGCAGTACCTCACACGACCACTAATCAATCTGGGACAGAGGGGGCGGGGCTTATCCAGTTCATTGAACACATCCCTGGTGTAAACTCATGACCCCTTGACCTCACTGCCACGTCGGGCCTTTGCTGGAGCTGCTGGCACAGGTCCCTCACAGACTGTACATATCAGTGGACCGCGTTAGCATGCTAGCCGCCGCGTTCCAAACAGGAAGCAGCTCTGGAGGCTCCTGGCTCCGCCCTCTTCCTGTGACACTGGAGCCTTTACTCTGTGACTGCTTGGGTCAAACTCACATCTGGAACTAAAATGTCTGACGCTCCACATGATCCTGTGTTTTTTCTCGTTGGTTGTTCATAAATCAAGTTCTTACAATAATAACTGACCAATCAGGTGCTTCCTTTTCCAGGGGTCGGTTTCGCTCGTTAGCCACAGGTTTGATTGACAGCTAGCGCCGCACGTTGCCGCTGTCTCCTCCCACCGAGGGGCGGAGACTGTTAGCAACCTCCTCCTGATTGGTCCGTGTGGCCACGATACGCACTCGGATTTAAATATGGAGTCTGGCTCCACTTTAGCCGCTATAACTGCTAGCTCCACTTTAGCCGCTATAACTGCTAGCTCCACTTTAGCCGCTATAACTGCTAGCTCCACTTTAGCCGCTATAACTGCTAGCTCCACTTTAGCTGCTATAACTGCTAGCTCCACTTTAGCCGCTATAACTGCTAGCTCCACTTTAGCCGCTATAACTGCTAGCTCCACTTTAGCCGCTATAACTGCTAGCTCCACTTTAACGCTATAACTGCTAGCTCCACTTTAGCCGCGATGGGCTTCATTTGGCTGTAGTCAAACACTATGAGTGACGTCACAGTCTCTTAGTCCACTGATATGTACGGTCTATGGTTACAAGTCTGTCCCCTAGTGGCCGCCTCCAGTACTGCCCTAAAGGAGCCTCCAGTGCACGAGGCTCCAGGGACACGACGGACCGGACCAGCGGCTCAGACTCACAGACCCCACAGCGTTTGCTTCAACACCAGCTTTTATTGAGCGTCTCCTGGAGCCGCTCGACACAAACGAACACGAGCTCCGCCTTTTGTGACGTTTAACTGTCCAGGTCCATTTCCAAAGTCTGAGGAAAAGTTCATAAAACCAGAGCCGAGCGGGACGTGACGGTCAGAACACCTGGATGAGCTCCTCCCACTGATCCACAGGCCACGCCCCGTTGTCGAGGACGTTGCTCGGCGACGTCTTCCAGTCCCAGGTCGCCGTGGGGACGCTCCAGCCGTCGCCGTAGTTGGCTCGAACGTAATCGAGCGCCTGGCACGGGACTCGCACCTTCAACTCCAGAAACATGGTCCAGCAGAGACGGAAGGACGGGAAGACGTACCTGAGGACACACGGGACCACGTGAGACAGAGAGCGGGCCGGGACCAGGACTGGGACCAGGACCAGGACCAGAGACAGGACCAGAGACCGGGCCGGGACCAGAGACCAGAGACCGGGACCAGGACCAGAGACCGGGACCAGGACCAGAGACCGGGACCAGGACCAGAGACCGGGCCGGGACCGGAGACCGGGACCGGAGACCACATGTGTCCTGCACAGGCGTGTAGGACACATGTGCAGGTCATGTGTAGGACATGTGTAGGACGTGTGTAGGACATGTGTAGGACATGTGTAGGACATGTGTAGGACATGTGTAGGACATGTGTAGGACATGTGTAGGACATGTGTAGGACATGTGTAGGACATGTGTAGGACGTGTGTAGGACATGTGTAGGACGTGTGTAGGACATCCTAATCTAGACCCCGACATACTGGCAAACTATAGACCTATTTCTAATCTGCCCTTTGTCTCTAAAATCCTTGAAAGAATTGTGATTAAACAGCTTTGTCGCCACCTGCAGGACAATCATTTATTTGAAGCTTTCAGTCAGGTTCGTCGTACCACAGACTGAAACTGCACTAGTTAAAGTCACAAATGATCTGTTATTAGCTGCTGATGATGGACAGGTCTCAATCCTGGTTCTGTTGGACCTCAGCGTTTGACACCATCGACCACAACATTCTACTGCAGAGGTTAGAATGTGATGTAGGTGTCAGAGGCCCCGCCCTAAGCTGGTTTAAATCCTATCTATCTGATAGGTACCAGTTTGTTAATGTAAACCAGAGATCTTCCCCATGTTCTAAAGTAACCTACGGTGTGTGCGCAGGGTTCAGTACTCAGTCCAGTTCTGTTCACACTTTATATGCTGCCCTTAGGTATGATCATCAGAAAGCATGGCATTAACTTCCACTGCTATGCAGATGACACTCAGCTGTATTTATCAATGAAACCTGATCAGACCCATCAAGTAGACAGACTTAGTGCCTGCGTGAAAGACATAAAAACTTGGATGACTCTTAACTATCTGCTCCTTAACCCTGAACAAACCGAGGTCATTCTGCTGGGCCCTAAGCACCTGCGAGACTCTTTATCTGACCAGATAGTTTCTCTGGACAATATCTCTGTAGCCCCCAGCTCTACTGTAAGAAACCTTGGGGTCCTATTTGACCCAGATCTCTGGTTCAAAGCTCATATAAATCAAGCCTGTAAAACAGCCTACTTTCATCTGTAACATCAGCCAAAATGATAAAAATCCTGCCCAGAGATGATGCTGAAAAACTCATCCATGCATTTGTCACATCCAGATTAGACTATTGTAACGCCCGGCTTACAGCGTGTCCTAAAAGCTCTAGAAGAAGCTTTCAACTGGTTCAAAATGCAGCAGCAAGATTATTAACAGGTACTAGAAGAAGAGATCATATTTCACCAGTGTTAGAGTCTCTTCACTGGCTTCTGTTGAGTTTAGAATCAAATTTAAAATCCTCCTCCTGACTTATAAAGCTTTAAACAATATGGCCCCATCCTACCTCAAAGATGCAATAGTAGCGTACCATCCAAACAGAGCTCTTCGTTCTCAAAATGCTGGACTATTGTTAGTCCCAGAGTCTCTAAAAGCACAGTAGGAGGTCGAGCATTTAGCTCCCAAGCTCCTGTTATGGAACCAGCTCCTGTTCATGTAAAAGAGGCCGACACAGTCTCTACATTTAAGACCAGCTCAAAACGTTCCTCTTTGAAATAGTTTATGGTCAGGCCAGTTAGGAACAGAAATAAAAACCTACAGTTTTAGCTCCGCTGCCCTTGGAGCGACTCTGCTGGAGAAGTATGGAGCTGAACACTGTCCTCTGGTTCTTCTACTTTACCATCAACAATATTTAATATTACTTCAACTGTAGTCTGTTCATTGCTGTTCACATGTTTCTCTCTCTGTTTCAGACACTGCGGCGGCTGCTCCAGTGACGACCCCCCCACCCCCACCTGTCTGGACGATCTATGCTCCACCCGCCTGGACAGCTGGATTAGCCACACCTCGTCTGCCTGGACCAACTCCATCTACTTAGATGAACTGTTCCTCATCTCCTCCTGGAGGATCTCTCTACACTGGTGGACTGCTCCTCGTCCTCCTGGAGGATCTCTCTACACTGGTGGACTGCTCCTCGTCCTCCTGGAGGATCTCTCTACACTGGTGGACTGCTCCTCGTCCTGCTGGAGGATCTCTCTACACTGGTGGACTGCTCCTCGTCCTCCTGGAGGATCTCTCTACACTGGTGGACTGCTCCTCGTCCTCCTGGATGAACTCTTTAAAGCCACCTCCCTCTTGAGTGGTTCTGGTTCAGTCCAAGTGGATGTCAGTCCTAGTTCATCTGCAGCCTGTCCGTCCGTGGGAGTAGGATCTCTCCTTCACTGTGGTTCTCCTCAGGTTTATACTTTGTCCCGTGGGGTTTTTTGTAGTTTTTCCTGAAGGAGGGTCAAAGGACAGGGGCATTCTGGGACAGTTATCTGAACTGCTTTGACCTGTGGCCCATCGAGGCAACTGTTGTTGGGATTTTGGGCATTAGAAACATAAATGGATTTGATTTGATTTGATTTGATTTGACGTGTGTAGGACGTGTGTAGGACGTGTGTAGGACGTGTGTAGGACGTGTGTAGGACGTGTGTAGGACGTGTATAGGACGTGTGTAGGACGTGTGTAGGACGTGTGTAGGACGTGTGTAGGACGTGTGTAGGACGTGTGTAGGACATGTGTAGGACATGTGTAGGACGTGTGTAGGACAGACTCACTTGAACTTGCGTCCTGTCCTCGCCTGTGTCCCTCCGTTCCACGTCACGTCTTCATCGACGTAAAAGAAGAAAATGTCGAGTTTGACGTCGTCTAAAAGGAACGAGAGCTCCAGGCTGTCCTCCACCTGCAACACCAGGCACTGTCCAGGGTGCTGACAGGGCGGCCCTGCCCAGGGTCCTGACAGGGCGGCCCTGCCCAGGGTCCTGAACCACAGAGGCCCTGTCCAGGGTCCTGAACCACAGAGGCCCTGTCCAGGGTCCTGAACCACAGAGGCACACTCACCTTCCCAAAGCGGTGCTTGAGGCGGAGTCCGGCCGCCGTGAGGACCTGGACGATCTCAGGTCTGAAGTCTTGGGCAAAGATCCCGATGTCGACGTCTCTGCTGTAAGAGATGACCTCGCACTGCCTCAGCCAACCTGCAGGGGGCGCACACAGGGGGCAGTGCAGCAGCAGAAACAGGAGGAGCAGGAACAGGAGGAGCAGGAGGAGCAGGAGGAGCAGAAACAGGAGGAGCAGGAACAAAATGTTGGATGTGTGTTCTGTGTTTTCAGGTGATTATTGACGGCAATAAATGATTTTCACGACCAGGTTATGTTTAAGAACAGACCTGGATCAGGCCTTCACCAGGAGCAGGTTTGTCCTGGGATCGTCTCCTGTGTTTGTCGTGTGTTTGTCGTGTGTTTCTCGCGTGTTTCTCGTGTTTTTCTCGTGTTTTTAGCGTGTTTTTCTCGTGTTTTTCTCGTGTTTTTAGCGTGTTTTTCTCGTGTTTTTAGCGTGTTAGCTCTTACCCAGGCAGGTGCCGCTGCTGATCCAGAACGGGACCTGGATCTGGCCCAGAGTCCGGACCGAGATCTGGAGCAGGGTCTGGACTTTCCTCCTGAAGTCCAGCGCGGCGGGGCTGGAGTCCTGAGGGTAAAGCTGGAGAGGGGGGCGGAGTCAGAGGCACAGAGCGCACAGGGGGCGGAGTCAGAGGCACAGAGAGCAGAGGGGGCGGAGTCAGAGGCACAGAGAGCACAGGGGGCGGAGTCAGAGGCACAGAGAGCACAGGGGGCGGAGTCAGAGGCACAGAGAGCACAGGGGGCGGAGTCAGAGGCACAGAGAGCACAGGGGGCGGAGTCAGAGGCACAGAGAGCACAGGGGGCGGAGTCAGAGGCACAGGGGGCGGAGTCAGAGGCTAAGATCGTTTGAAGTGCGACTCACCTGCAGGAAGTTCCGGGCGTCACGGTAACCACACTCCAGGAAGTGGGCGTGTCTCTGCTCCAACAGGAAGCGGGTGACGTTCCGAGGAACCCGCACATCCAACCCATCCAGGACCGTGAGGACCAGGTCCAGTCTGAAACAGGACCCAAACGGGTCTAAACCAGGACTAAACCAGGACTAAACCAGGACTAAACCAGGACTAAACCAGGTCTAAACCAGGACTGAACCAGGACTGAACCAGGACTGAACCAGGACTAAACCAGGTCTAAAGCAGGACCAGTCTGACCTGTCGTACGCCCCCTGGTGGCGGCCGTAGTCCAGCTGTCTGAAGGGGAAAGTCCGGTCTTGGTCTGGTCTGAGTCTCAGGGCCCCGTGCCACAGGAATCCACCGCCGCGTTCCACAAAGAAAACCAACTGTGGGACAGAACCAGGACTAGACCAGGACTAGACCAGACTCACAGAACTCTAGTTACATCAGTCGGCTCTGGGACACACCCCTCACCTGAACGACGCTGCCGTGGCGACGCAGCAGCAGGTGCAGAGGGACCTGGTCACCTGACACGTCCAAACCAACCAATCGTGGGTCTTCTCCTGAGAGCGGGAAAACAAGACGACAAAATAATAAAGAGAACGATCTGGTCTGACATTTACACGTCTGTGTCACAGTCACCTGAAGTGAAGGTCCAAGAGAAGTCCTTCTGCTCCAGCGCCGCCAGGAACCCGCTCTGAGGTCACAGGGGTCACAGGGGTCAAACAGGGGTCACAGGGGTCACACAGAGGTCACACAGAGGTCACACAGAGGTCACAGGGGTCACACAGGGGTCACAGGGGTCACACAGAGGTCAGACAGAGGTCACATAGAGGTCACACAGAGGTCACAGAGGTCACAGGGGTCACACAGGGGTCACAGGGGTCACACAGAGGTCACAGGGGTCACACAGGGATCACACAGAGGTCACACAGAGGTCACAGGGGTCACACAGGGGTCACAGAGGTCACACAGAGGTCACAGGGGTCACACAGAGGTCACACAGAGGTCACAGAGGTCAGACAGAGGTCACACTGGTCACACAGGCGCCACGTGTGACCAGTGTGGGCAGCAGTGACCAGTGTGGGCAGAGAGCACGTGTGACCAGTGTGGGCAGCAGTGAGCACGTGTGACCAGTGTGGGCAGCAGTGAGCACACGTGACCAGTGTGGGCAGCAGTGAGCACACGTGACCAGTGTGGGCAGTGAGCACATGTGACCAGTGTGGGCAGAGAGCACGTGTGATCAGTGTGGGCAGCAGAGAGCACATGTGACCAGTGTGGGCAGCAGAGAGCACATGTGACCAGTGTGGGCAGCAGAGAGCACATGTGACCAGTGTGGGCAGAGAGCACATGTGACCAGTGTGGGCAGCAGTGAGCACGTGTGACCAGTGTGGGCAGCAGAGAGCACATGTGACCAGTGTGGGCAGCAGAGAGCACGTGTGACCAGTGTGGGCAGCAGAGAGCACGTGTGACCAGTGTGGGCAGCAGAGAGCACGTGTGACCAGTGTGGGCAGCAGTGAGCACGTGTGACCAGTGTGGGCAGCAGTGAGCACGTGTGACCAGTGTGGGCAGCAGTGAGCACATGTGACCAGTGTGGGCAGCAGAGAGCACATGTGACCAGTGTGGGCAGCAGAGAGCACATGTGACCAGTGTGGGCAGCAGAGAGCATGTGTGACCAGTGTGGGCAGCAGAGAGCACATGTGACCAGTGTGGGCAGCAGAGAGCACATGTGACCAGTGTGGGCAGCAGTGAGCACGTGTGACCAGTGTGGGCAGCAGTGAGCACATATGACCAGTGTGGGCAGCAGAGAGCACATGTGACCAGTGTGGGCAGCAGCGTGACCAGTGTGGGCAGCAGAGAGCACATGTGACCAGTGTGGGCAGCAGTGACCAGTGTGGGCAGCAGAGAGCACATGTGACCAGTGTGGGCAGCAGTGAGCACGTGTGACCAGTGTGGGCAGCAGAGAGCATGTGTGACCAGTGTGGGCAGAGCTGAGACTCACGCTGACGTCGAGGCTCCAGTGTTTGGTGTTGAGGCCGAAGGCTGTGATTGGTCGGCTGCACAGGAAGTTGCAGTCACGGTGCCCAGGTGCATTGTGGGAGATGGAGTTCAGCGCTGAGACGTCAATGAGAAACACAGGAAGACGACAACTATGTGCCGCGGACAGGAACGACCTCACAGTCTGCTGTGGAGAGAAGAGGACTAGAACAGGACTAAACCAGGACTAAACCAGGACTAGAACAGGACTAAACCAGGACTAAACCAGGACTAAACCAGGACTAAACCAGGACTAAACCAGGTCTAAACCAGGACTAGAACAGGACTAAACCAGGACTAAACCAGGACTAAACCAGGTCTAAACCAGGTCTAAACCAGGACTAAACCAGGACTAGAACAGGACTAAACCAGGACTAAACCAAGACTAAACCAGGACTAGAACATGACTAAACCAGGACTAAACCAGGACTAAACCAGGTCTAAACCAGGTCTAAACCAGGTCTAAACCAGGTCTAAACCAGGACTAAACAGGACTAGAACATGACTAAACCAGGACTAAACCAGGTCTAAACCAGGACTAAACCAGGGCTAAACCAGGACTAAACCAGGACTAAACCAGGTCTAAACCAGGTCTAAACCAGGTCTAAACCAGGACTAAACCAGGACTAAACCTGGGCTAAACCAGGACTAAACCAGGACTAAACCAGGATTAAATGAAGCCAAATATAACTCCAGAGTGTTGGTAGGATGTGTCCTTTAATAAAACCTACAGATCAATGTTTTATTTTTAACTGAGTTTGAGTTTAAAGTCTGATGTCATAGAGAAGGAGCTCACCCATTGGCCGTCAGCGCTCAGGAGGCGGGGCCCGGCCTGCAACAGAAAACAGTGGTTTAATTTTAAACATTTAAAGACGACGATGTTAGATCTTATATTATGGGATGTGACCATAGAACTCTAATAAACCTGAGGAAGAACCAACATGGCGCCTGTTCCTCTTGTGGCCTGAGCTCATTGGTGCATTCACTTCCTGATACGGAGGCGGCCATCTTTGCTTTACTTCCTGATACGGAGGCGGCCATCTTTGCTTTACTTCCTGATACGGAGGCGGCCATCTTTGCTTTACTTCCTGATACGGAGGCGGCCATCTTTGTTTTACTTCCTGATACGGAGGCGGCCATCTTTGCTTTACTTCCTGATACGGAGGCGGCCATCTTTGTTTTACTTCCTGATACGGAGGCGGCCATCTTTGTTTTACTTCCTGATACGAAGGCGTCCATCTTTGCTTTACTTCCTGATACGGAGGCGGCCATCTTTGCTTTACTTCCTGATACGAAGGCGTCCATCTTTGCTTTACTTCCTGATACGGAGGCGGCCATCTTTGCTTTACTTCCTGATACGGAGGCGGCCATCTTTGCTTTACTTCCTGATACGGAGGCGGCCATCTTTGCTTTACTTCCTGATACGGAGGCGGCCATCTTTGCTTTAGGGCACCACGTGACCACAATCCCCCACTTCATATAAAAACAGTAATTTGTGTGATTTTATAAACGGTAGAAAAGAACATTTCCTTCTATTTTATTTAAATACTGATAATAATTCAGTCCTGTCTGTGATTATAATGTGACATTTTAGAAAAAGGCTGCAGTACCTCACACGACCACTAATCAATCTGGGACACAGACAGAGGGGGCGTGGCTTATCCAGTTCTTTTAATACATCCATGGATATGACAGACATCATCATTTATACGACGCATCATGTGACTGCTCTGACCTTTGACCCCAAACCCTGACCCTAGACACGCTGTGCCAACAGAGGGCGCTGCTCTCTACAACAGTTTGAACACCAATCAAATCGATCAGTGGAATATTTAGATTCAATTTATATAAAAGACAGAGAGGGAGGGGGAGAGATAGAGGGGAGAGAGGGGAGAGAGGGGGGGGGGGAGAGAGAGAGGGAGAGAGAGGGAGAGAGGGGGGGAGGAAAAGAGGGGGAGAGATGAGAGAGAGAGATAGAGGGGAGAGAGAGGAAGAGAGAGGGAGAGAAGGGGAGAGAGAGGGGGGAGGGAGGGGGGGGGAGAGAGGGGGAGAGAGAGGGAGAGAGGAGAGAGGGGGAGGGAGGGAGAGAAGGGGAGAGAGGAGAGAGAGAGAGGGGAGAGAGAGGTAGAGAGAAGGGGGGAGAGAGAGGGAGAGAGGGGGAAGAGAAAGGGGGAGGGGGGAGAGAGGGGGGCAGGGGGGAGGAGAGAGGGGGAGGGGGATGGGGAGAGAGAGGGGGAGGGAGGGAGAGAAGGGGAGAGAAGAGAGAGAGGTAGAGAGAGAGGGAAGGGGGGAGTGAGAGAGAGAGGAGGAGAAAGGGGGGAGAGAGGGGGAGAAAGGGGGAGTGAGAGAGTAGGAGAGAGGGGGAGAAAGAGGGGGAGGGGCAGATATTCAGGACAGGTGCAGTGACAGGTGCAGACAGGGCCTTTGTTTACGCACCTTAGTGACGTACTTCCGGTAGTAGTGCAGTTGAAACAGCAGGAACGCGCAGCTGCCAAGCGCGAGCACGTACAGCAGCGCGCTCCGGTTCACGCGCATCATCCGCGCCTCGGTCACGCGCGCCTCATGCCGCAGCGGGAGCGCGCTTAACGGCGGGAAACCGGAGCCCGGCGGGAAACGGGAGCAGAGCGCTGAGAGCCTGAAGAGGCGCCGCCATCTTAGAAATGCGGCACTTCCGGAGCAGAACTTTCACAATAAAACAGGAAGTGTCAAAATAAGAGCCGGGAGGGCACCTGACACACAGGGAGGGCACCTGACACACAGGGAGGGCACCTGACACACACAGGGAGGGCACCTGACACACAGGGAGGGCACCTGACACACAGGGAGGGCACCTGACACAGAGGGAGGGCACCTGACACACAGGGAGGGCACCTGACACACACAGGGAGGCACTGACACACAGGGGAGGGCACCTGACACACAGGGAGGGCACCTGACACACACAGGGAGGGCACCTGACACACAGGGAGGGCACCTGACACACAGGGAGGGCACCTGACACACATCTATTATTTAGTTGTGCTCTTCCAGATGCCCTGCAGGGATTGATTCTCTAAACTAAATGGTGTATTTTAAACCCTGCCTTTGTGCTGGAGTTGATTGTAACAGTTTGTTTTCATGTTTAAACCAGAAGGATCTGGGCCCCACGCCCAGATGACCCTCTGCCTGGAGGAACTGTCTCGACTCTAGAGCCACCGGCACAAAGCACTTTAAAGGACGCACCACGGGCTCCTCGTGAACCCCTGAGGGCCCCCAAGACAACAGGCCCTGGGGGACGGATTCAAGCCCTTTGTGACTGTCACTGTCCAGGCCCCGCCCCGGAGCCCTCCCCCTGCAGGGGGGAGACAGAGGGGGAGACACCTGCAGAGGGGGAGACAGAGACACCTGCAGAGGGGGAGACAGAGACACCTGCAGAGGGGGAGACAGAGACACCTGCAGAGAGGGAGACAGAGACACCTGGAGAGGGGGAGACAGAGACACCTGCAGAGGGGGAGACAGAGACACCTGCAGAGGGGGAGACAGAGACACCTGCAGAGGGGGAGACACCTGCAGAGGGGGAGACAGAGACACCTGCAGAGGGGGAGACACCTGCAGAGGGGGAGACAGAGGCACCTGCAGAGGGGGAGACAGAGACACCTGCAGAGGGGGAGACACCTGCAGAGGGGGAGAGACAGTGACACCTGCAGAGGGGGAGACAGAGACACCTGGAGAGGGGGAGACAGAGACACCTGGAGAGGGGGAGACACCTGCAGAGGGGGAGACAGAGACACCTGAGAGGGGGAGACAGAGACACCTGCAGAGGGGGAGACACCTGCAGAGGGGGAGACAGAGACACCTGCAGAGGGGGAGACAGAGACACCTGCAGAGGGGGAGACAGAGGCACCTGCAGAGTGGGAGACAGGAGACACACTGCAGAGGGGGAGACAGGGCCTGCAGAGGAGAGGCTGCAGAGGGAGACACCTGCAGAGGAGGGAGCTACACAGAGAGGAGCTTGCCTGCAGAGGAGACAAGAGACACCTGCGAGGGTTACATTACTTGGGTTAGGTGCACCTCAGGAAAGTAACTCAGTTACATTAGTTTGGGATTACTTGTCTAAATGAATCAAACATGTGCTGAAGCCTTTTATTAATGACAAACAGACAAAAACACATGTGTGAATGGTCTTTGACTCTTTAGAATCCAAACCTGCTCCTTGTTCACGAGGTCATGTTCTCCTGAACATTCTTGTATTTTCAAAGTAATACACAAAGTTACTATCGTTGTAATTGAATGACGTTAATGAAGTAAACCCTGATTCTCTCGTTGAACGTCCAGAGTTTGTCTCAGACGGAGCTCGTGACATTTGACCAAATCACAAGAAAAAATGGTGCAAACATTTTCTGTGTTTCTGGTTCTTTTTGGCAAAAACGGTTGTTGCTTTTTCAGACGATGCTCAGAAAACAAAAGGGAAAAGGATTTCATTAAAGTGTGCATTACATAAACCTGCTCTTATTTTCCCACGACTCACTTTGTGTTCAGGCTCGGGCTGAAGTCCAGGCTGATTTCTCAGAAGTCTTTTGTTTAAACAAACCAGTTTGTCTGAATACGATCAGCTTTTATTTCACTGCAACTTCCTTGTGTCGATGTTTATGAATCCTGAAGCCTGAATAAAGTCACAGCCTCTTTCAGTGAAGGCCAGACTCTCTCAGACTTTCATGTGGAATCTGCTCCTAAAGAGGTTTATTCTTCCACTGAATCCACTTCATCCATAGATTTCTCTGTTTTGTTCAAACACGTTTGTCCCAGAGACATAAAGCAGCTCCAGCACAAACTACGATCTGGACTCGACCAGAGTCTGACACGAGGACTTGATCTGATTCTGACTCAGTTTATTACAGTTTGAAGTTTGACTAAATAAGAACATCCCCTCTGTCCATCTCTATGTTATTTATCTTGTTTCATACATAAGCTCCAGGTCCAGGAGGGTCAGTAGCTGCTCTGCTCTGGACTCAGACGTCTGATGTTCCACTGAGGGCTCCTTCACCTTCAGACCTGCTCCTGCTCTGGGCCCTTGGTGTTTCTCTTGTTTCTCGTGTTCTTTCTCCTGATGTTGCCGTCACTTCCCTCTTTATCCACCACTTTTCAGGAAAGTCCTGTCTCCAGGACCTGTGTCTCCAGGACCTGTGTCTGTAGGACCTGTGTCTGTAGGACCTGTGTCTGTAGGACCTGTGTCTCCAGGACCTGTGTCTGTAGGACCTGTGTCTGTAGGACCTGTGTCTGTAGGACCTGTGTCTGTAGGACCTGTGTCTCCAGGACCTGTGTCTGTAGGACCTGTGTCTGTAGGACCTGTGTCTGTAGGACCTGTGTCTGTAGGACCTGTGTCTCCAGGACCTGTGTCTGTAGGACCTGTGTCTGTAGGACCTGTGTCTGTAGGACCTGTGTCTGTAGGACCTGTGTCTCCAGGACCTGTGTCTCCAGGACCTGTGTCTCCAGGACCTTCTCACCTGGACATGGACTGTTTAAGCCCCTCCCCTCGGGCAGGAGGTCCATCTGGACCAGAACCTCCACAGAACAGTCCTGTCCCTCTGTTGGACTCATGGACACTGTACACCTGCCACTTTAACAATAAATTATAAAAGAGCCGACAGTTTGTCCAGCTGTACATTCTGTATTTAGTCTGAGTCTATTTTATTGTATTTTATTCTTAATCTTCTGCCTCTTTTATATATTTTATTATATTTTATTCATTGTTTTTTGTTGCACTTTAAGCAGGTTCCTGTTTGTGAATTTTGACACTGACAACGGCAATAAACCCATTGTGATTCTGGTTCTGTTCTGGCTCTGGTTCTGGTTCTGGTTCTGACCACACGACGTCTGGTTGGTTCATTACCTTCAGTCTGTGTCTGGACGTCCCACAGGATCTTCTGTCACTCTCTACCACCTTTGGAGGGGTTTTTGACCTTGGGGTCTCCAGTCCATTCTCTGCACAGATGGTTCTGTCTCTGTGAGACACTTGGATTTGGAGCTCCATGTGGGCTCATCCTCAGGAGCTTCAGGTCTGGACCTTCTCAGGCCCACAGTCACCCGCCGTCTCCAGAGACGGGACGCTCCTCCTGCAGACGGGACGCTCCTCCTGCAGACGGGACGCTCCTCCTGCAGACGGGACGCTCCTCCTGCAGACGGGACGCTCCTCCTGCAGACGGGACGCTCCTCCTGCAGGAAGCGGGGCAGAGCGCTCCTCACTGCACACCAGGCAGGGCGCTCCTCCTGCAACGGACGCTCTCCTGCACGGGAGCGCTCCTCCTGCAGAAGCAGGGCGCTCTCACTCCTGAAGGCAGGGGCGCTCCTCCTGCAGGCGAGGCGCTCCTCCTGAGGCAGGGCGCTCCTCCTGCAAAACGGGGACGCTCCTCACACTGCAGGCAGGAGCGCTCCTCCTGCAGAGCCAGGTGACGCTCCTCCTGCAGACGGGACGCTCCTCCTGCAGACGGGACGCTCCTCCTGCAGACGGGACGCTCCTCCTGCAGACGGGACGCTCCTCCTGCAGACGGGACGCTCCTCCTGCAGACGGGACGCTCCTCCTGGAGACAGAGGCAGGTCCTGGTTTGAAGAAGCTTCAGGACGACATCATCTGCAGCAGAGACGACCCTGTGCTCCTCAAACAGGCCCTGACCCCGCCCTCCAGGCCCTGACCCCGCCCTCCAGGCCCTGACCCCGCCCTCCAGGCCCTGACCTCTGACCTCTGACCTCTGTCTGTGTCTAAATTCCGTTCATAAAATAATGAACAGCAGCAGAGACAAAGAGCAGCCCTGGAGTCCGACATGAACAGGTCTGACCTCCTGCTGCTCCTCCTGTGACTCCTCCTGTGGCTTCTGCTCCTCCTCCTGTGGCTCCTCCTCCTGTTGCTCCTCCTCCTGCTCCTCCTGTGGCTCCTGCTCCTCTTGCTGTGGCTCCTGCTCCTCCTCCTGCTGCTCCTCCTCCTGTTGCTCCTCCTGTGGCTCCTCCTCCTCCTCTCCTCCTGCTCCTCCTGTGGCTCCTCCTCCTCCTCTCCTGCTCCTCCTCCTGCTCCTCCTGTGGCTCCTGCTCCTTCTCCTCCTGCTCCTCCTCCTGCTCCTCCTCCTGTGGCTCCTCCTCCTGCTCCTCCTGTGGCTCCTCCTCCTGCTCCTCCTCCTCCTGTTGCTCCTCCTCCTGCTCCTCCTGCTCCTCCTCCTCCTGTTGCTCCTCCTCCTGCTCCTCCTCCTGCTCCTCCTCCTGTGGCTCCTCCTCCTGCTCCTCCTCCTCCTGTTGCTCCTCCTCCTGCTCCTCTTGCTGTGGCTCCTGCTCCTTCTCCTCCTGCTGCTCCTCCTCCTGCTCCTCCTCCTGTGGCTCCTCCTCCTGCTCCTCCTGCTCCTCCTCCTGCTCCTCCTCCTGTGGCTCCTCCTCCTGCTCCTCCTGCTCCTCCTGATTCCTCGTCTTGACTCTGAGTTCATTAAATGTTCAGACGTTTCTTCAGCTCATTTACATAAATAATACCTCGTTGTCCTTTTCTCTCAAATGAAACTCACCACAGTTTCCCGTGAAAAGGAAACGCTTTACTTTATTCAGATTTTAATTTGTTTAAATAAAAAACAAGTGTCTCACGCTTCATGACGTTATTATTATATTATTTTCTGTTGTTAAAGTCTCACTGCGGAACATTCTGCTCAGAACAATAACGTGACGTCGCGCTCGGACTTTGAAGCGTCAAAGATCTCACACTAAGAGGATTATGAGCACGCGCACGTCACCTGACCAGGCGCGCGCACGTCACCTGACCACGCGCAGCTTACGTGGCTGACGCACGGCCCGGCGTCCGCGTACGTGCTGACATCAGACGCAGAGACGTGGAAGTGTGCAGAGTCCGAGCGCCGAGCGAGAGCAGGATTTAACGCAAAAAACAAGACTTTGGACAAGTTTCTGTGATTTCTGCCCAACGTTTCATGAAGTTTGTGTGAAAGTCTGAAACCGAGACCAAAAAACAACAACAAGAGGCAAAAAAGAGTCTAAAAAGAGACAAAAAAGAGCCGAGATCTGAAGGTGAGTCTGAAATGTTTCTGAAGTGTCACTGACCTCTGCTTTGGACCAGATCTGCCCCTGGTTTAGTCCTGGTTTAGTCCTGGTTTAGACCTGGTTTAGTCCTGGTTTAGACCTGGTTTAGTCCTGGTTTAGACCTGGTTTAGTTCTGGTTTAGACCTGGTTTAGTCCTGGTTTAGACCTGGTTTAGTTCTGGTTTAGACCTGGTTTAGTCCTGGTTTAGTCCTGGTTTAGCCCTGGTTTAGACCTGGTTTAGACCTGGTTTAGTCCAGGTTTAGACCTGGTTTAGCCCTGGTTTAGACCTGGTTTAGTCCTGGTTTAGACCTGGTTTAGACCTGGTTCAGTCCTGGTTCAGTCCTGGTTTAGACCTGGTTTAGACCTGGTTTAGTCCTGGTTTAGTCCTGGTTTAGTCCTGGTTTAGCCCTGGTTTAGACCTGGTTTAGACCTGGTTTAGTCCTGGTTTAGACCTGGTTTAGTCCTGGTTTAGTCCTGGTTTAGTCCTGGTTTAGACCTGGTTTAGTCCAGGTTTAGTCCTGGTTTAGACCTGGTTTAGTTCTGGTTTAGTCCTGGTTTAGACCTGGTTTAGTCCTGGTTTAGTCCTGGTTTAGTCCTGGTTTAGACCTGGTTTAGTCCTGGTTTAGTCCTGGTTCAGTCCTGGTTTAGTCCTGGTTTAGTCCTGGTTTAGTCCTGGTTTAGTCCTGGTTCAGTCCTGGTTCAGTCCTGGTTTAGTCCTGGTTTAGTCCTGGTTCAGTCCTGGTTTAGTCCTGGTTCAGACCTGGTTTAGTCCTGGTTCGGTGCTGGACTCTGGACCCTCTGGCTTCAGTTGGTCCTGGTTTAGTCCTGGTTTTGATCTCAGTCGGGTCTTGGGTCTTGTTTGTTCTTTGTGTTGGACTCAGATCTGTGGAAGCCCCTGTGGTTCTGGACCTGGTCCGAGTCTGGGTCTGGTCCAGGTCCGGGTCTAGTCCAGGTCTGGGTCTGGTCCAGGTCTGGGTCTGGTCCAGGTCCGGGTCTGGGTCTGGTCTGGGTCTGGTCCAGGTCTGGGTCTGGTCCAGGTCTGGGTCTGGTCCAGGTCTTTTCTGGTCATGTTTTAATCATTTTAACTCTTTTGAATCTTGTAAACTCCAGATCCCATGAACGAGTGACACTTCAGACTGAACTCCAGCTCTTTGTTCATTAAACGTCGTGGGTTTTTTTTTTTCTGATTTTATTTCTTTATTTCTCTCTTTTTTTGGGGCAGATTCATGTCGACTTCTTCTGTCGTCTTTAACCGAGCGCTGGGCTCAGACTGGGATTTATGTTTGAACGATTCTGTCACATTTAAACACTTTTGTCATGTTTAGTTGCGTCTTTGTCGTTTTTAATTGTGTTTTTGTCGTTTTTGTTCTAAACATTGTAACAGTCTGTATTATAATTGTATTACTGTTGTAGTACTTAACATTCATTTACAGTTGTACTGTAAGGTCAGAGGTCACTCACTTTTTTCTTTCTCTCGCCCACCGTGCGTATCCTGCACACACACACCTCTGTGCTCTGCAGCCCCAGTGGTCCAGGTATAACGGACTAATCTTCATTCATGTATGATTCAGACTTAGCGCCGTGGAGACCTGGCATTATATGGTTTCTATGTGTTTAATAAACCAAGTATCAGTGGAACTTTTTGAAAGTCTGGCTCTTTTCTCAGCTGTCCCAGAGCACATGTTAAATGCTATAGCTAGCGCTCTCCGCCTGACCACTGCGCGTTACAACATCTAAAACACGCTCCGGTGCTGCTCTGATGTGAATGTTTCGCTGTGAAAGTGTCGTCTGGAGTTTGTTTCTCAGAGCGATATCCAGGTTCGACAAAAATAATCTGTCGTTCAATAAATAATAACAGGACCAATAGTTTGGACCTCGGCGTTTACTGTTTTCTTTGTCACAAAATAATTCTTTATTCGGCCCCAGAGGCACGAAAGAGGCTCGTCGTACTGTTTTCACTTCCTCCTCTTCTTCTTCTTCTTCTTGTTCTTCTTGTTCTTCTTGTTCTTCTTGTTCTTTTTCTTCTTCTTCTTCTTCCTCTTCTTCCTCTTTCTTCTTCCCTTCTTTCTTCCCCTGTTGCTTCCTTATTCTTCTCTTAATTCTTCTTGTTCTTCTTGTTCTTTTTCTTCTTCTTCTTCTTCTTCTTCTTCCTCTTCTTCCTCTTCTTCTTCTTCTTCTTCTTGTTCTTCTTGTTCTTCTTGTTCTTCTTGTTCTTTTTCTTCTTCTTCTTCTTCTTCTTCTTCTTCTTCTTCTTCTTCTTGCACATATAAAGTCCAAATTGCATCAGATTTGAAGCAGTCGTTAAACTCCCGGCCTCAAACCTACTTGAGGTGATTAGCGCCCCCTACAGAGCAAAGCAAACTTTTATATGGAGAGCAAAACTGTTAGTTTTTTTAAATTTTGCACAAAATTCTATTTTCCAATCAGGAGCTTCAGGACTGGACCTATCAGACCAAAACATTCCATGTTATTCCATGTTATTACTTTAGCTCCGCCTCCTCGGCCGTGAGCCCGACCGGCCTGACGTCAAACCTTATCCAGGATTTTAGCTCCAGTGTCACGGTGTTTGTGCGGCGCAGACACAAACTTTGACCAAATGTTAGACGTTCTCAGTGAAATCTGAGCAGTAGGGGGCGCTGTGGATTCTGCAGCAGGGGTTTGATGAGGCGTAGACTCCTCCCCCTCTGGCGTTGGGGGGCGGTCAGGGATTATTTAACCAAACAAAGGATGAACTCTGGGACTAAAGGCTTTTCTTTATCTTAAAGTGTGTTTTGTGTCTGTTCTGTTTTGTGTTTAGAGTGAACCATCGATCGTCACGTTTTATATTTGACTCGTCACAGTTGTCGATTAGTCGCTGCTTCTTTAGTTTGTGGTGAACTTTTTGTTATTTCTTTGCTAAAGATTTGAGCCGTGGAGTGTCACATCAGTCACTTCTACAAAAGTAAATGATTAAAGACTAAAAACAGGCCCTGAATGAACCCTGAGGCGACGACCTGCTGTCACACACAGTCGTTGGTTGGTTTATGGTTTACGGGGACTTATATAACCGTTTGTCTTTGTGTCGGTCACAGTTCAAACTTCACACTTTATGAGTCGACCGTGCGTGAAGGCCTCGTGACTGTGTGGAGTCCAGACGTCCACTCTGGGGTCTGTGGGGTCTGTGGGGTCTGTGTGGAGTCTGTGGGGTCTGTGTCTGTGGGGAGTCTGTGTCTGTGGGGTCTGTGGGGTCTGTGGGGTCTGTGTCTGTGGGGTCTGTGTCTGTGGGGTCTGTGGGGTCTGTGTCTGTGGGGTCTGTGGGGTCTGTGTCTGTGGGGTCTGTGGGGTCTGTGTCTGTGGGGTCTGTGTCTGTGGGGTCTGTGTCTGTGGGGTCTGTGGGGTCTGTGTCTGTGGGGTCTGTGGGGTCTGTGTCTGTGGGGTCTGTGGGGTCTGTGTCTGTGTCTGTGGTGTCTGTGGGTCTGTGGGGTCTGTGTCTGTGGGGTCTGTGGGGTCTGTGTCTGTGGGGTCTGTGTGTGTGTTGTGTGTGGGGTCTGTGTCTGTGGTGTCTGTGGGGTCTGTGGGGTCTGTGGGGTCTGTGTCTGTGGGGTCTGTGTGGAGTGTGTGGGGTCTGTGTCTGTGGGGTCTGTGTCTGTGGGGTCTGTGTCTGTGGGGTCTGTGTCTGTGGGGTCTGTGTCTGTGGGGTCTGTGTCTGTGGGGTCTGTGTGGAGTCTGTGTCTGTGGAGTCTGTGGGGTCTGTGTCTGTGTCTGTGGAGTCTGTGGGGTCTGTGTCTGTGGGGTCTGTGTCTGTGGGGTCTGTGTCTGTGGAGTCTGTGGGGTCTGTGTCTGTGGGGTCTGTGTCTGTGGGGTCTGTGTCTGTGGGGTCTGTGTCTGTGGGGTCTGTGGGGTCTGTGGGGTCTGTGTCTGTGGGGTCTGTGGGGTCTGTGTCTGTGGAGTCTGTGGGGTCTGTGGGGTCTGTGTCTGTGGGGTCTGTGTCTGTGGGGTCTGTGGGGTCTGTGGGTCGGGGTCTGTGTGGAGTGTGTGGGGTCTGTGGGGTCTGTGTCTGTGGGGTCTGTGTCTGTGGGGTCTGTGGGGTCTGTTTCGTGGGACATTTCTTTTTTCACTTGTGTTTTTGGTTCAGATACAGAGATCGTCAGAGTTTTTCCCTTTTTAGTCGATTAAACGGTCGATGGGACAGGTCTTTAGTCGGCCCACTCAGAGCCCCGGCCCACTCAGAGCCGCGGCCCACTCGGAGCCCCGGCCCACTCGGAGCCCCGGCCCACTCGGAGCCGCGGCCCACTCGGAGCCGCGGCCCACTCGGAGCCCGGCCCACTCGGAGCCGCGGCCCACTCGGAGCCCCGGCCCACTCGGAGCCGCGGCCCACTCGGAGCCGCGGCCCACTCGGAGCCGCGGTCCACTCAGAGCGGCCCACTCAGAGCGGTCCACTCAGAGCCCCGGTCCACTCGGAGCGGCCCACTCAGAGCGGTCCACTCAGAGCCCCGGCCCACTCAGAGCCCCGGCCCACTCAGAGCCCCGGCCCACTCAGAGCCCCGGCCCACTCGGAGCGGCCCACTCGGAGCGGCCCACTCGGAGCGGCCCACTCGGAGCGGCCCACTCAGAGCGGCCCACTCAGAGCGGCCCACTCAGACAGAGCTGTCAACGAATCAAATAAAGTCTGGACTCCAGGTTCTGGTGTTTGGTGGGAGGGCATCTGTGGTAAATATTTCATAGTTTTACATTACATGAGTCCCTGTGATGTCATCAAAAGGCGACGCACCATTGAAAACACAGACAGGTCACATGTTTAAACATAATTCAACAAAATAAAGTCTTATCACGGATTATTGATCGTCAGCTCTAACTGTGGAGGCGGGAGCTGATTGGCTGCTGCTCTGAGGAGGCGGGAGCTGATTGGCTGCTGCTCTGAGGAGGCGGGAGCTGATTGGCTGCTGCTCTGAGGAGGCGGGAGCTGATTGGCTGCTGCTCTGAGGAGGCGGGAGCTGATTGGCTGCTGCTTCATGAACTGTGGACTCTGATTGGTCACAATAAGCTGACGCCACATTTCTCTCGTTTTGTCTGTTTTACATCCAGACCTGATCCAGACCTGATCCAGACCTGATCCAGACCTGATCCAGACCTGATCCAGACCTGATCCAGACCTGATCCAGACCTGATCCAGACCTGATCCAGACCTGATCCAGACCTGATCCAGACCTGATCCAGACCTGATCCAGACCTGATCCAGACCTGATCCAGACCTGATCCAGCCCTGATCCAGACCTGATCCAGCCCTGATCCAGACCTGATCCAGACCTGATCCAGACCTGATCCAGCCCTGATCCAGCCCTGATCCAGACCTGATCCAGACCTGATCCAGCCCTGATCCAGACCTGATCCAGACCTGCTCCAGCCCTGATCCAGACCTGATCCAGACCTGATCCAGACCTGATCCAGACCTGATCCAGACCTGATCCAGACCAGGACTCTTCAGGTGGGTTTAACAGCACAGTAAAAAGAAAAGACCAGAGAGAATCTAACGGCGTAATGAGGTCGTAAACATCCAGTGCGTTTGGTCCAAAGTCTGTTCCATTTGTCTGATTTCAGATTTAGTCCGAGTGTAATTTCCTGTTTTTTCTGTCTTTGTGGTTCTCAGAGGGTCTTTGTTGTTCTTGGAGGGTCTTTGCGGTTCTTGGAGGTTCTTGGAGGGTCTTTGTGGTTCTTGGAGGGTCTTTGTAGTTCTTGGAGGGTCTTTGTTGTTCTTGGAGGGTCTCTGTGGGTCTTTGCGGTTCTTGGAGGTTCTTGGAGGGTCTTTGTAGTTCTTGGAGGGTCTTTGTTGTTCTTGGAGGGTCTTTGTGGGTCTTGGAGGGTCTTTGTTGTTCTTGGAGGGTCTTTGCGGTTCTTGGAGGTTCTTGGAGGGTCTTTGTAGTTCTTGGAGGGTCTTTGTTGTTCTTGGAGGGTCTTTGTGGGTCTTGGAGGGTCTTTGTTGTTCTTGGAGGGTCTTAGCAGGTTCTTGGAGGTTCTTGGAGGGTCTTTGTGGTTCTTGGAGGGTCTTTGTAGTTCTTGGAGGGTCTTTGTTGTTCTTGGAGGGTCTTTGTGGTTCTTGGAGGGTCTTTGTGGTTCTTGGAGGGTCTTTGTTGTTCTTGGAGGGTCTTTGTGGGTCTTTGCGGTTCTTGGAGGGTCTTTGTGGGTCTTGGACGGTCTTTGTGGTTCTTGGAGGGTCTTGGAGGGTCTTTGTGGGTCTTTGTGGGTCTTGGAGGGTCTTTGTGGGTCTTGGAGGGTCTTTGTGGGTCTTGGAGGTTCTTGGAGGGTCTTTGTGGTTCTTGGAGGGTCTTTGTTGTTCTTGGAGGGTCTTTGTTGTTCTTGGAGGGTCTTTGTGGTTCTTGGAGGGTCTTTGTTGTTCTTGGAGGGTCTTTGTGGTTCTTGGAGGGTCTTTGTTGTTCTTGGAGGGTCTTTGTGGGTCTTTGCGGTTCTTGGAGGGTCTTTGTGGGTCTTGGACGGTCTTTGTGGTTCTTGGAGGGTCTTTGCGGTTCTTGGAGGTTCTTGGAGGGTCTTTGTGGTTCTTGGAGGGTCTTTGTAGTTCTTGGAGGGTCTTTGTTGTTCTTGGAGGGTCTTTGTGGGTCTTGGAGGTTCTTGGAGGGTCTTTGTTGTTCTTGGAGGGTCTTTGTGGTTCTTGGAGGGTCTTTGTGGTTCTTGGAGGGTCTTTGTGGTTCTTGGAGGGTCTTTGTGGGTCTTTGCGGTTCTTGGAGGGTCTTTGTGGGTCTTGGAGGGTCTTTGTGGTTCTTGGAGGGTCTTGGAGGGTCTTTGTGGGTCTTTGTGGGTCTTGGAGGGTCTTTGTGGGTCTTGGAGGGTCTTTGTGGGTCTTGGAGGTTCTTGGAGGGTCTTTGTGGTTCTTGGAGGGTCTTTGTTGTTCTTGGAGGGTCTTTGTTGTTCTTGGAGGGTCTTTGTGGTTCTTGGAGGGTCTTTGTTGTTCTTGGACGGTCTTTGTGGTTCTTGGAGGGTCTTGGAGGGTCTTTGTGGGTCTTTGTGGGTCTTGGAGGGTCTTTGTGGTTCTTGGAGGGTCTTTGTGGTTCTTGGAGGGTCTTTGTGGTTCTTGGAGGGTCTTTGTGGTTCTTGGAGGGTCTTTGTGGTTCTTGGAGGGTCTTTGTGGGTCTTGGAGGTTCTTGGAGGGTCTTTGTGGTTCTTGGAGGGTCTTTGTGGTTCTTGGAGGGTCTTTGTGGTTCTTGGAGGGTCTTTGTGGGTCTTGGAGGTTCTTGGAGGGTCTTTGTGGTTCTTGGAGGGTCTTTGTGGTTCTTGGAGGGTCTTTGTGGGTCTTGGAGGGTCTTTGTGGATCTTGGAGGGTCTTTGTGGGTTTTCGTGGGTCTTGGAGGTTCTCGGAGGTTCTTCTGTAAATCTCCCGCACAGATGCCCTGGCGTTTTGCTGCGCTCTGTGTTTCTATTCTGTTTTATTCTTGATCTTATGCACGCCTCTCTTTTTATATTTTGCTAATGTTTTATTCATTGTTTTATGTTGCACTTCACGCTGAAGCAAGTTCTATGTTTGTGAATTAATAATCCAAATCTGATTCTGATTTCTGTTCTTACTTTTAACCTTGAGTTTTCAGTTTTTTTTAATCAAACTTCATAAACACGTGTCGCTTTTATGAGTCCAGAGTCCAGACTCAAGACCTGCTCTCACCTGTGACCTGGTTCAGTCCTGGTTCAGTCCTGGTTCAGTCCTGGTTTAGTCCTGGTTCAGTCCTGGTTCAGTCCTGGTTCAGTCCTGGTTCAGTCCTGGTTCAGTCCTGGTTCAGTCCTGGTTTAGTCCTGGTTCAGTCCTGGTTCAGTCCTGGTTCAGTCCTGGTTCAGTCCTGGTTCAGTCCTGGTTCAGTCCTGGTTTAGTCCTGGTTCAGTCCTGGTTCAGTCCTGGTTCAGTCCTGGTTCAGTCCTGGTTCAGTCCTGGTTCAGTCCTGGTTTAGTTCTGGTTCAGTCCTGGTTCAGTCCTGGTTCAGTCCTGGTTTAGTCCTGGTTTAGTCCTGGTTTAGTCCTGGTTCAGTCCTGGTTTAGTCCTGGTTCAGTCCTGGTTCAGTCCTGGTTCAGTCCTGGTTCAGTCCTGGTTCAGTTCTGGTTTAGTCCTGGTTTAGACCTGGTTCAGTCCTGGTTCAGTCCTGGTTCAGTCCTGGTTCAATTCTGGTTTAGTCCTGGTTTAGACCTGGTTCAGTCCTGGTTCAGTTCTGGTTTAGTCCTGATTTAGACCTGGTTTAGTCCTGGTTTAGTCCTGGTTTAGTCCTGGTTTAGACCTGGTTTAGTCCTGATTTAGACCTGGTTTAGTCCTGGTTTAGACCTGGTTCAGTCCTGGTTTAGACCTGGTTTAGACCTGGTTTAGTCCTGGTTCAGTCCTGGTTTAGTCCTGGTTTAGTCCTGGTTTAGTCCTGGTTTAGTCCTGGTTTAGTCCTGGTTTAGTCCTTGTTTAGTCCTGGTTTAGTCCTGGTTCAGTCCTGGTTTAGTCCTGGTTTAGTCCTGGTTTAGTCCTGGTTTAGTCCTGGTTTAGACCTGGTTTAGTCCTGATTTAGTCCTGGTTTAGTCCTGGTTTAGTCCTGGTTTAGACCTGGTTTAGTCCTGGTTTAGTCCTGGTTCAGTCCTGGTTTAGTCCTGGTTCAGTCCTGGTTCAGTCCTGGTTCAGTCCTGGTTTAGTCCTGGTTTAGTCCTGGTTCAGTCCTGGTTTAGTCCTGGTTTAGTCCTGGTTTAGTCCTGGTTCAGTCCTGGTTTAGTCCTGGTTTAGTCCTGGTTCAGTCCTGGTTCAGTCCTGGTTTAGTCCTGGTTTAGTCCTGGTTTAGTCCTGGTTTAGTCCTGGTTCAGTCCTGGTTTAGTCCTGGTTTAGTCCTGGTTTAGTCCTGGTTCAGTCCTGGTTTAGTCCTGGTTTAAAGTCTTATTTTGGACTAAACTCGTTAAAGACTCTTGACCTTTGTGTAATTGTCCTAAACGCTGCGCTCTGATTGGCCGGAGCGTCCGTTTAGCCCCGGGGCCCGACAGCCAATCAGATTACGGCGGGCGTCTGGTTGTGGTTGCCGTGGTTACGCTGTGACGCTGATGACGTCGCGGCGAAGGGTGAAGTCGCGTCTGTGTTTGAGTCGAGTCAGATCTGAGCCGCAGGACGACGAGAACGGTGAGACTGATGCATCATGGGACGGGACCAGGACTATGGACCGGGACCAGGGCCAGGACCAGGGCCAGGACTGTGGGTCTGGACCGGGACCAGGACTGTGGGTCTGGATCAGGACTGAGGGTCTGGACCAGGACCAGGACTGTGGACCGGGACCAGGACTGTGGACCGGGACCAGGACCAGGACTGAGGGTCTGGACCAGGACTGTGGACCGGGACCAGGACCAGGACCAGGGCCAGGACTGTGGACCGGAACCAGGACCAGGGCCGGGACTGTGGGTCTGGACCAGGACTGAGGGTCTGGACCAGGACTGAAGGTCTGGACCGGGACCAGGACTGAGGGTCTGGACCAGGACCAGGACTGAGGGTCTGGATCGGGACCAGGACCAGGACTGTGGACCAGGGCCAGGACTGTGGACCAGGACCAGGACTGTGGGTCTGGACCAGGACCAGGGCCAGGACTGTGGACCGGGACCGGGACCAGGACCAGGACTGTGGACCGGGACCAGGACTGAGGGTCTGGACCAGGACTGTGGACCAGGACTGTGGACCGGGACCAGGACTGAGGGTCTGGACCAGGACTGTGGACCAGGACTGTGGACCGGGACCAGGACTGAGGGTCTGGACCAGGACTGTGGACCGGGACCAGGACTGTGGACCGGGACCAGGACTGTGGGTCTGGACCGGGACTGAGGGTCTGGACCGGGACCAGGACTGAGGGTCTGGACCAGGACTGTGGACCGGGACCAGGACCAGGACTGTGGACCGGGACCAGGACTGTGGACCAAGGACTGTGGACTGGGACCGGGACCGGGACCAGGACTGTGGACCAGGACTGTGGACCAGGACTGTGGACTGGGACCAGGACCAGGACTGTGGACCGGGACCAGGACTGAGGACCAGGACTGAGGACCAGGACCAGGACTGAGGACCAGGACCAGGACTGAGGACCAGGACTGAGGACCAGGACCAGGACTGAGGACCAGGACCAGGACTGTGGACCAGGACTGTGGACCGGGACCAGGACCAGGACTGTGGACCAGGACTGTGGACTGGGACCAGGACTGTGGACTGGGACCAGGACCAGGACTGTGGACCGGGACCAGGACTGTGGACCAGGACTGTGGACCAGGACTGTGGACTGGGACCAGGACCAGGACTGTGGACCGGGACCAGGACTGAGGACCAGGACTGAGGACCAGGACCAGGACTGAGGACCGGGACCAGGACTGAGGACCAGGACTGAGGACCAGGACCAGGACTGAGGACCAGGACCAGGACTGAGGACCAGGACCAGGACTGTGGACCAGGACTGTGGACTGGGACCAGGACCAGGACTGTGGACCAGGACCAGGACTGAGGACCAGGACCAGGACTGAGGACCGGGACCAGGACTGAGGACCAGGACTGAGGACCAGGACCAGGACTGAGGACCAGGACTGTGGACCAGGACTGTGGACCGGGACCAGGACCAGGACTGTGGACCAGGACTGTGGACTGGGACCAGGACCAGGACTGTGGACTGGGACCAGGACCAGGACTGTGGACCGGGACCAGGACTGTGGACCAGGACTGTGGACCAGGACTGTGGACTGGGACCAGGACCAGGACTGTGGACCGGGACCAGGACTGAGGACCAGGACTGAGGACCAGGACCAGGACTGAGGACCAGGACTGAGGACCAGGACCAGGACTGAGGACCAGGACTGAGGACCAGGACCAGGACCAGGACTGAGGACCAGGACCAGGACTGTGGACCAGGACTGTGGACTGGGACCAGGACCAGGACTGTGGACCAGGACCAGGACTGAGTGTGGACCGGGACGAGGACCAGGAGCAGGACCAGGACTGAGTGTGGTCTTCCTCTGGGACCAGTCTCTGTGAAATGACACTGAGTGCGTCCAGCAGATGGCGCCCTCACACTCTGCTGAGAAGACGCCCTGGAGTGGGTCGTGTTCAGAGGCAGAAACCGTTTATCGACGATTGAAGGATCAGCAGCAGATCCTCTGATCCTTTAGTCGATTCATCGATCGATGGAACATTTAATTAAGATTGAACTGATACAAAGACGGGATGATATGGAGTGAGTTTGCTGAAGAGTCTAACGTGTGAACACTGGTGCTTTTCTGTGTAAATGGTTGTTTGTGTCTTTGAGAGCGGTTTGGGTCAAATACTTGCAGATACTTTACACTTTTCAAATGTTTCTGCCACGTCGTCTTAAACGGTCGACGGGGCAAGTCTTTGGTCGACCACAGCCCTGAAGATAAATGACCACAGATCCAGGAAGTCCAGCAGGACGTGTGTTTGACGCATCCGACAAAACAGAGAGTGAAGCTGAAGGTGAAGTGTCTGTGATGAAGACGTCGGAGCAGGTTAAAGGGTCCGAGCCTTTGTGCTTTAAGGCCAGACACTGAAGGCAAAACTACAAACATCCTCAGAAATCTATGGGACAAATGCGACTTAAAGGAGCTGCTACTCAAACTGTACGATCTGGACTCAACAAGAGTTTGATGAAACCAACAGAAGGATTTCTAATATCTAAATCTAAAATGCATTTATTGAAATTTTTAGTCGAAAAAATGAAGCGAAATTTGAATTTTTAGGACAATTTTCAGTCAGATCTAGTTTAGTTAAAATCTAAATAATAAATCTAAATCCCCAACAAGAAACAACAAGAAATTTAAACCTGGTTCTGTCCATTTTTCAGATTTAAATGTCACAAATGTGTGGATTTTTGGCCGTTTTTTCACATAAAGCGCCTTATTTCTACAAGAAAACATGACATGATGAAACACTTGTAATACATATTTTTCTTACATTTATGTGAGTTTAACATTCAAATATTTAAATTTAAGACTTTTTCCTGTTTCACCTGCAGCGTCTCACCTTAAAGGGCCTCTGACAGGTTTAAAGGGCCTATGACGGGTTTAAAGGGCCCATGACGGGTTTAAAGGGCCTATGACTGGTTTAAAGGGCCTATGACGGGTTTAAAGGGCCTATGACGGGTTTAAAGGGCCTATGACGGGTTTAAAGGGTCTATGACGGGTTTAAAGGGCCCATGACGGGTTTAAAGGGCCTATGACGGGTTTAAAGGGCCCATGACGGGTTTAAAGGGTCTATGACGGGTTTAAAGGGCCCATGACGGGTTTAAAGGGCCCATGACGGGTTTAAAGGGTCTATGACGGGTTTAAAGGGCCCATGACGGGTTTAAAGGGCCTCTGACGGGTTTAAAGGGCCCATGACGGGTTTAAAGGGCCTATGACGGGTTTAAAGGGCCTATGACTGGTTTAAATGGTCTATGACGGGTTTAAAGGGCCCATGACGGGTTTAAAGGGCCTATGACGGGTTTAAAGGGCCTATGACGGGTTTAAAGGGTCTATGACGGGTTTAAAGGGCCCATGACGGGTTTAAAGGGCCTATGACGGGTTTAAAGGGCCCATGACGGGTTTAAAGGGTCTATGACGGGTTTAAAGGGCCCATGACGGGTTTAAAGGGCCCATGACGGGTTTAAAGGGTCTATGACGGGTTTAAAGGGCCCATGACGGGTTTAAAGGGCCTATGACGGGTTTAAAGGGCCTATGACGGGTTTAAAGGGCCTATGACGGGTTTAAAGGGTCTATGACGGGTTTAAAGGGCCCATGACGGGTTTAAAGGGCCTATGACGGGTTTAAAGGGCCTATGACGGGTTTAAAGGGTCTATGACGGGTTTAAAGGGCCTATGACGGGTTTAAAGGGCCCATGACGGGTTTAAAGGGCCCATGACGGGTTTAAAGGGTCTATGACGGGTTTAAAGGGCCCATGACGGGTTTAAAGGACCTATGACGGGTTTAAAGGGCCTATGACGGGTTTAAAGGGCCCATGACGGGTTTAAAGGGCCCATGACGGGTTTAAAGGGCCCATGACGGGTTTAAAGGGCCCATGACGGGTTTAAAGGGCCCAAGACGGGTTTAAAGGGCCCATGACAGGTTTAAAGGGCCCATGAGAGGTTTAAAGGGCCTATGACGGGTTGAGCTACTCATTTCACTAAAATGTAGTTTAGATAAATATATTTCACATTTTGCCAAGATACTTTACAAATTTTATCCCGGTTTAGCAATTTTTTTACATTTTTAATTTCACTTCCTGGTTGTAAATGATGACATCACACTAGGAAATTACCATAGCAACCACCTGTAAACTGGTAAACCGTAAACTTTTACACATAAAGTAGATGTGAACAGCTTTGTTGTATTAATGAATGAAGGGTCAAAAAAGTAGTTTATTTTGTGTAAATTATACATAACCTTTGTCTCACAGTGTGATGTCATCAGTTTGTTTACTTCCTGTAACTTTCTACAGGTTTTTCGACTTTTCTCCACAAACGGCCACTTGATTGGTGTAAAACTATCATTTTAATTTATAACAAGTATTAATACATCAAACAAAAATAAAATTAGAAAATCATGAAAACCTGTCATACGCCCTTTAAGTCCTTTAAGTCCTTGAATCATCCGCAGACTCGCTCTGAACATTTCCTCCGTCTAATCACAGTAACTTCTCTTTACTGCAGTGCATTGTGGGTATATTTACGTGTGTGTAATTGCCGCTGCAGCCAGTAGGTGGAGCCACAGCTGAGCCACAACGGCAGCTTCAAAGGACAAGAACAAGAGGAAAAGAGCAGAATATTTGTGCTTCACTTTGGCCTCTCGTTGTGTTTCAGACATGGATCACTCGAACATGGACCACAGCGGCCACGCCCACCACGCCATGACCGCCGCCCCCTCCCTCACCACGCACGGCGGGCACGAGGGCGGGCACGGGGGCGAGAGCGGGCACGAGGGCCACATGGGGATGGTACGTGCCGTTTACTGTTCGCCTCAGACTTTAGGCTTAAACGTTACTGCCTCGTTACTGCCTCGTTACTGCCTCGTTACTGACTCGTTACTGCCTCGTTACTGCCTCGTTACTGACTCATTACCGACTCGTTACTGCCTTGTTACTGACTCATTACCGACTCGTTAGTGCCTCGTTACTGTCTCGTTACTGCCTCATTAGTGCCTCGTTACTGACTCGTTAGTGCCTCGTTACTGCCTTGTTACTGACTCATTACCGACTCGTTACTGCCTTGTTACTGACTCATTACCGACTCGTTACTGCCTCATTAGTGCCTTGTTACTGACTCATTACCGACTCGTTACTGCCTTGTTACTGACTCATTACTGCCTCGTTACTGCCTTGTTACTGACTCATTACTGACTCGTTACTGCCTTGTTACTGACTCATTACCGACTCGTTAGTGCCTCGTTACTGCCTCATTAGTGCCTCGTTACTGACTCGTTAGTGCCTCATTTGTGCCTCGTTAGTGCCTCGTTACTGCCTCGTTACTGCCTTTTTACTGACTCATTACCGACTTGTTACTGCCTCGTTAGTGCCTCGTTAGTGTCTCATTAGTGCTTTGTTACAGCCTCATTTGTGCCTCGTTAGTGCCTTGTTACTGACTGGTTACTTTCTCGTTACTACCTCATTAGTGCCATGTTACTGACTCGTTAGTGCCTCATTTGTGCCTCGTTAGTGCCTCGTTACTGCCTCGTTACTGCCTTTTTACTGACTCATTACCGACTTGTTACTGCCTCGTTAGTGCCTCGTTAGTGTCTCATTAGTGCTTTGTTACAGCCTCATTTGTGCCTCGTTAGTGCCTTGTTACTGACTGGTTACTTTCTTGTTACTACCTCATTAGTGCCATGTTACTGACTCGTTAGTGCCTCGTTACTGCCTCGCTACTGCCTCGTTACTGCCTCGTTACTGACTTGTTACTGACTTGTTACTGCCTCGTTAGTGCCTTGTTACTGCCTCGTTACTGACTCATTAGTGCCTCATTTGTGCCTTGTTAGTGCCTCGTTACTGCCTTGTTACTGACTCGTTACTGTCTCGTTACTGCCTCATTAGTGCCTCGTTAGTGCCTCGTTAGTGCCTCGTTACTGCCTTGTTACTGACTCATTAGTGCCTCATTTGTGCCTCGTTAGTGCCTCGTTAGTGCCTCGTTACTGCCTCGTTACTGACTCATTAGTGCCTCGTTACTGCCTCGTTACTGACTCATTACCGACTTGTTACTGCCTCGTTAGTGCCTCATTAGTGTCTCATTAGTGCTTTGTTACAGCCTCATTTGTGCCTCGTTAGTGCCTTGTTACTGACTGGTTACTTTCTCGTTACTACCTCATTAGTGCCATGTTACTGCCTCGTTATTGCCTCGCTACTGCCTCGTTACTGCCTCGTTACTGACTTGTTACTGCCTCGTTACTGCCTTGTTACTGTCTCGTTACTGCCTCGTTACTGCCTCGTTAGTGCCTCGTTACTGACTCATTACTGACTCATTAGTGCCTCGTTACTGCCTCGTTAGTGCCTCGTTAGTGCCTCGTTACTGCCTCGTTACTGCCTTGTTAGTGCCTCGTTACTGCCTCGTTACTGCCTCGTTACTGCCTCGTTAGTGCCTCGTTACTGACTCATTACTGACTCATTAGTGCCTCGTTACTGCCTCGTTAGTGCCTCGTTACTGCCTCGTTAGTGCTCGTTACTGACTCTTTAGTGCCTCGTTACTGCCTCGTTACTGCCTCGTTACTGACTCATTACTGACTCGTTAGTGCCTCGTTACTGCCTCGTTACTGCCTTGTTAGTGCCTCGTTACTGCCTCGTTACTGCCTCGTTACTGCCTCGTTAGTGCCTCGTTACTGACTCGTTACTGACTCTTTAGTGCCTCGTTACTGCCTCGTTAGTGCCTCGTTACTGCCTCGTTAGTGCCTCGTTACTGCCTCGTTAGTGCCTCGTTGGTGCCTGGGTTACTGCCTCGTTACTGCCTCGTTACTGCCTCGTTACTGACTCATTACTGACTCATTAGTGCCTCGTTACTGCCTCGTTAGTGCCTCGTTAGTGCCTCGTTAGTGCCTCGTTAGTGCCTCGTTAGTGCCTCGTTAGTGCCTCGTTAGTGCCTCGTTAGTGCCTCGTTACTGCCTCGTTAGTGCCTCGTTACTGCCTCGTTAGTGCCTCGTTACTGCCTCGTTACTGCCTCGTTAGTGCCTCGTTAGTGCCTCGTTACTGCCTCGTTAGTGCCTCGTTACTGCCTCGTTAGTGCCTCGTTAGTGCCTCGTTACTGCCTCGTTAGTGCCTCGTTACTGCCTCGTTAGTGCCTCGTTACTGCCTCGTTACTGCCTCGTTAGTGCCTCGTTAGTGCCTCGTTAGTGCCTCGTTAGTGCCTCGTTAGTGCCTCGTTAGTGCTTCGATGAGCAGAACGTGCAGAGGACTCACGTGTTCTGTGTTTCAGGTCATGACCTTCTACTTCGGCTTCAAGAACGTGGAGCTGCTGTTTTCAGGTTTAATCATCAACTCTGCAGGAGGTGAGCACCTGACACGACCAGCAGGGGGCGCACGACCAGCAGGGGGCGCACGGCCAGCAGGGGGCGCACGGCCAGCAGGGGGCGCACGGCCAGCAGGGGGCGCACGACCAGCAGGGGGCGCACGACCAGCTGGGGGCGCACGACCAGCAGGGGGCGCACGACCAGCAGAACACGACCAGCAGGGGGCACACGACCAGCAGGGGGCGCACGACCAGCAGAACACGACCAGCAGAACACGACCAGCAGGGGGCGCACGACCAGCAGGGGGCGCACGACCAGCAGAACACGACCAGCAGGGGGCGCACGACCAGCAGAACACGACCAGCAGAACACGACCAGCAGGGGGCGCACGGCCAACAGGGGGAGGAGCTTCTGAGCGCATGCAGGGGGGAGGAGCTTCTGAGCGCATGCAGGGGGAGGAGCTTCTGAGCGCATGCAGAGGGAGGAGCTTCTGAGCGCGTGCAGGGGGGAGGAGCTTCTGAGCGCGTGCAGGGGGAGGAGCTTCTGAGCGCGTGCAGGGGGAGGAGCTTCTGAGCGCGTGCAGGGGGAGGAGCTTCTGAGCGCGTGCAGGGGGAGGAGCTTCTGAGCGCGTGCAGGGGGAGGAGCTTCTGAGCGTGTGCAGGGGGAGGAGCTTCTGAGCACGTGCAGGGGGAGGAGCTAATCACACAAAATAAAATAATTTAAATGTACGACATTGTTAAATGTGAGAGGCGCCGTCATAAACAACAGAATGAAGAAGTCGTTAAATACATTTGATAATGAATTTATTTTATTACAAAGACGGCTGTTATTGAAGCAAAACAGTAACAATTTATTATTATTTAAATAATATTCTTTATTCTTTAATATTTTCAATCTAAAAGTCTTCAGTGTCATATTTTTTTCCTTGTTTTTTTTCAAATGAATGAAATAAATCTACAGCGGAAATATTCAAAGTCTAACCCCGCCCCCTGTGTCTGGGCCAATCAGAGATGGTGCTGGCGTGCCTGGGAGTCTTCCTATTGGCCGCTCTGTACGAGGGGCTGAAGATTGGACGAGAGGTTCTTCTGAGGCGGAGCCAAGTCAACGTGCGCTACAACTCCATGCCCTTACCTGGAACGGACGGGACGGTCCTGATGGAGACGCACAAGACCGTGGGGTGAGACCGGGACCAGGACCAGGACCGGGACTGAGACCAGGACCAGGACTGAGACCAGGACCAGGACCAGGACTGAGACCAGGACTGAGACTGAGACTGTGACGAGAACAAGGACTGAGACCAGGACTGAGACTGAGACTGAGACTGAGACCAGGACCAGGACCAGGACCAGGACTGAGACCAGGACCAGGACCAGGACCGGGACTGAGACCAGGACTGAGACTGAGACTGAGACTGAGACCAGGACCAGGACCAGGACTGAGACCAGGACCAGGACCAGGACTGAGACTGAGACCAGAGACTGAGACTGAGACTGAGACCAAGAGACTGAGACCAGAGACTGAGACCAGAGACTGAGACCAGAGACTGAGACTGAGACTGAGACTGAGACTGAGACTGAGACTGAGACTGAGACTGAGACCAGAGACCAGAGACCAGAGACTGAGACCAGAGACCGACTGAGACCAGAGACTGAGACCAGAGACTGAGACTGAGACCAGAGACTGAGACTGAGACTGAGACCAGAGACCAGAGACTGAGACCAGAGACTGAGACCAGAGACTGAGACCAGGACCAGGACCAGGACCGGGACTGAGACCAGAGACTGAGACTGAGACTGAGACCAGGACCAGGACTGAGACCAGGACCAGGACCAGGACCAGAGACTGAGACTGAGACTGAGACTGAGACTGAGACTGAGACTGAGACTGAGACTGAGACTGAGACTGAGACTGAGACTGAGACTGAGACTGAGACTGAGACCAGGACCAGGACCAGGACCAGGACCAGGACCAGGACTGAGACCAGGACCAGGACCAGGACCAGGACCGGGACCGGGACTGAGACTGAAACTGTGACGAGAACAAGGACTGAGACCCGGAACGGACGGGACGGTCCTGATGGAGACGCACAAGACCGTGGGGTGAGACCGGGACCAGGACCAGGACCAGGACCAGGACTGAGACCAGGACCAGGACCAGGACTGAGACTGAGACTGAGACTGAGACCAGGACCAGGACTGAGACCGAAACTGTGACGAGAACAAGGACTGAGACCCGGAACGGACGGGACGGTCCTGATGGAGACGCACAAGACCGTGGGGTGAGACCGGGACCAGGACCAGGACCGGGACTGAGACCAGGACCAGGACCGGGACTGAGACCAGGACCGGGACCAGGACCAGGACTGAGACCAGGACTGAGACCAGGATCGGGACTGAGACCAGGACCAGGACTGGGACCAGGACCAGGACCAGGACCAGGACTGCTTCTGTGCAGTACTGTCTTCCTCCTGTAGGTGGCGCTCTGACCCGTCTCTCTCTCTCAGACAGAGGATGCTAAGCCCCGCCCACTTCCTGCAGACACTGCTGCACATCCTGCAGGTGAGATCCAGATCAGTCTGGAGCTTCTGTCCTTCACTCTGTCCTTGTGTCCTTCACTCTGTCCTTGTGTCCTTCACTCTGTCCTTGTGTCCTTCACTCTGTCCTTGTGTCCTTCACTCTGTCCTTCACTCTGTCCTTGTGTCCTTCACTCTGTCCTTCTGTCCTTCACTCTGTCCTTGTGTCCTTCACTCTGTCCTTGTGTCCTTCTGTCCTTCACTCTGTCCTTCTGTCCTTGTGTCCTTCACTCTGTCCTTGTGTCCTTCTGTCCTTCACTCTGTCCTTGTGTCCTTCACTCTGTCCTTGTTTCCTTCACTCTGTCCTTCTGTCCTTCACTCTGTCCTTCTGTCCTTCACTCTGTCCTTGTGTCCTTCACTCTGTCCTTCTGTCCTTCACTCTGTCCTTCTGTCCTTCACTCTGTCCTTGTGTCCTTCACTCTGTCCTTCTGTCCTTCACTCTGTCCTTGTGTCCTTCACTCTGTCCTTCTGTCCTTCACTCTGTCCTTGTGTCCTTCACTCTGTCCTTCTGTCCTTCACTCTGTCCTTCTGTCCTTCACTCTGTCCTTGTGTCCTTCACTCTGTCCTTCTGTCCTTCACTCTGTCCTTGTGTCCTTCACTCTGTCCTTGTGTCCTTCACTCTGTCCTTCTGTCCTTCACTCTGTCCTTGTGTCCTTCACTCTGTCCTTCTGTCCTTCACTCTGTCCTTGTGTCCTTCACTCTGTCCTTGTGTCCTTCTGTCCTTCACTCTGTCCTTGTGTCCTTCACTCTGTCCTTGTGTCCTTCACTCTGTCCTTGTGTCCTTCACTCTGTCCTTATGTCCTTCTGTCCTTCACTCTGATCCTTGTGTCATTCACTCTGTCCTTGTGTCCTTCACTCTGTCCTTGTGTCCTTCTGTCCTTCATCTCTGATCCTTGTGTCCTTCACTCTGTCCTTCTGTCCTTCACTCTGTCCTTCTGTCCTTCACTCTGTCCTTGTGTCCTTCACTCTGTCCTTGTGTCCTTCACTCTGTCCTTCTGTCCTTCACTCTGTCCTTCTGTCCTTCACTCTGTCCTTGTGTCCTTCACTCTGTCCTTCTGTCCTTCACTCTGTCCTTGTGTCCTTCCTTCTGTCCTTGTGTCCTTCACTCTGTCCTTGTGTCCTTCACTCTGTCCTTCTGTCCTTCACTCTGTCCTTGTGTCCTTGTGTCCTTCACTCTGTCCTTGTGTCCTTCACTCTGTCCTTGTGTCCTTCACTCTGTCCTTGTGTCCTTGTGTCCTTCACTCTGTCCTTCTGTCCTTCACTCTGTCCTTGTGTCCTTCACTCTGTCCTTGTGTCCTTCACTCTGTCCTTGTGTCCTTGTGTCCTTCTGTCCTTCACTCTGTCCTTCTGTCCTTCACTCTGTCCTTGTGTCCTTCACTCTGTCCTTGTGTCCCTCCTTGTGTCCTTGTGTCCTTCACTCTGTCCTTGTGTCCTTCACTCTGTCCTTGTGTCCTTCCTTGTGTCCTTGTGTCCTTCCTTGTGTCCTTCCTTGTGTCCTTGTGTCCCTCCTTGTGTCCGTGCGTCCTTCCTTGTATCCTTGTGTCCTTCCTTGTATCCTTGTGTCCTTCCTTGTGTCCTTGTGTCCTTCCTTGTGTCCTTGTGTCCTTCGTTGTGTCCTTGTGTCCTTCACTCTGTCCTTGTGTCCTTGTGTCCTTGTGTCCTTCCTTGTGTCCTTGTGTCCCTCCTTGTGTCCTTGTGTCCTTCACTCTGTCCTTGTGTCCTTCACTCTGTCCTTGTGTCCTTCACTCTGTCCTTGTGTCCTTCACTCTGTCCTTGTGTCCTTCTGTCCTTCACTCTGTCCTTGTGTCCTTCACTCTGTCCTTGTGTCCTTCTGTCCTTCACTCTGTCCTTGTGTCCTTCACTCTGTCCTTGTGTCCTTCACTCTGTCCTTCTGTCCTTCACTCTGTCCTTCTGTCCTTCACTCTGTCCTTGTGTCCTTCACTCTGTCCTTGTGTCCTTCTGTCCTTCACTCTGTCCTTGTGTCCTTCACTCTGTCCTTGTGTCCTTCACTCTGTCCTTCACTCTGTCCTTCTGTCCTTCACTCTGTCCTTGTGTCCTTCACTCTGTCCTTGTGTCCTTCACTCTGTCCTTCTGTCCTTCACTCTGTCCTTCTGTCCTTCACTCTGTCCTTGTGTCCTTCACTCTGTCCTTCTGTCCTTCACTCTGTCCTTGTGTCCTTCAGTCTGTCCTTGTGTCCTTCACTCTGTCCTTGTGTCCTTCACTCTGTCCTTCTGTCCTTCACTCTGTCCTTGTGTCCTTGTGTCCTTCACTCTGTCCTTGTGTCCTTCACTCTGTCCTTGTGTCCTTCACTCTGTCCTTGTGTCCTTGTGTCCTTCACTCTGTCCTTGTGTCCTTCACTCTGTCCTTGTGTCCTTGTGCCCTTCACTCTGTCCTTGTGTCCTTCACTCTGTCCTTGTGTCCTTGTGTCCTTCTGTCCTTCACTCTGTCCTTGTGTCCTTCACTCTGTCCTTGTGTCCTTCACTCTGTCCTTGTGTCCCTCCTTGTGTCCTTGTGTCCTTCACTCTGTCCTTGTGTCCTTCACTCTGTCCTTGTGTCCTTGTGTCCTTCCTTGTGTCCTTCCTTGTGTCCTTGTGTCCCTCCTTGTGTCCGTGCGTCCTTCCTTGTATCCTTGTGTCCTTCCTTGTATCCTTGTGTCCTTCCTTGTGTCCTTGTGTCCTTCCTTGTGTCCTTGTGTCCTTCGTTGTGTCCTTGTGTCCTTCACTCTGTCCTTGTGTCCTTCACTCTGTCCTTGTGTCCTTGTGTCCTTCCTTGTGTCCTTGTGTCCTTCCTTGTGTCCTTGTGTCCTTCACTCTGTCCTTGTGTCCTTCCTTGTGTCCTTGTGTCCTTCCTTGTGTCCTTGTGTCCTTCCTTGTGTCCTTGTGTCCTTCACTCTGTCCTTCTGTCCTTCACTCTGTCCTTGTGTCCTTCACTCTGTCCTTGTGTCCTTCACTCTGTCCTTCTGTCCTTCACTCTGTCCTTCTGTCCTTCACTCTGTCCTTGTGTCCTTCACTCTGTCCTTCTGTCCTTCACTCTGTCCTTGTGTCCTTCCTTCTGTCCTTGTGTCCTTCACTCTGTCCTTGTGTCCTTCACTCTGTCCTTCTGTCCTTCACTCTGTCCTTGTGTCCTTGTGTCCTTCACTCTGTCCTTGTGTCCTTCACTCTGTCCTTGTGTCCTTCACTCTGTCCTTGTGTCCTTGTGTCCTTCACTCTGTCCTTCTGTCCTTCACTCTGTCCTTGTGTCCTTCACTCTGTCCTTGTGTCCTTCACTCTGTCCTTGTGTCCTTGTGTCCTTCTGTCCTTCACTCTGTCCTTCTGTCCTTCACTCTGTCCTTGTGTCCTTCACTCTGTCCTTGTGTCCCTCCTTGTGTCCTTGTGTCCTTCACTCTGTCCTTGTGTCCTTCACTCTGTCCTTGTGTCCTTGTGTCCTTCCTTGTGTCCTTCCTTGTGTCCTTGTGTCCCTCCTTGTGTCCGTGAGTCCTTCCTTGTTTCCTTGTGTCCTTCCTTGTTTCCTTGTGTCCTTCCTTGTGTCCTTGTGTCCTTCCTTGTGTCCTTGTGTCCTTCCTTGTGTCCTTGTGTCCTTCACTCTGTCCTTGTGTCCTTCACTCTGTCCTTGTGTCCTTGTGTCCTTCCTTGTGTCCTTGTGTCCCTCCTTGTGTCCTTGTGTCCTTCACTCTGTCCTTGTGTCCTTCACTCTGTCCTTGTGTCCTTCCTTGTGTCATTGTGTCCTTCCTTGTGTCCTTCCTTGTGTCCGTGCGTCCTTCCTTGTATCCTTGTGTCCTTCCTTGTATCCTTATGTCCTTCCTTGTGTCCTTCCTTGTGTCCTTGTGTCCTTCCTTGTGTCCTTGTGTCCTTCCTTGTATCCTTGTGTCCTTCGTTGTGTCCTTGTGTCCTTCCTTGTGTCCTTGTGTCCTTCCTTGTATCCTTGTGTGCTTCCTTGTGTCCTTCCTTGTGTCCTTGTGTCCTTCCTTGTATCCTTGTGTCCTTCGTTGTGTCCTTGTGTCCTTCCTTGTGTCCTTGTGTCCCTCCTTGTGTCCTTGTGTCCCTCCTTGTGTCCCTCCTTGTGTCCTTCCTTGTATCCTTGTGTCCCTCCTTGTGTCCTTGTGTCCTTCCTTGTGTTCTTCGTTGTGTCCTTGTGTCCCTCCTTGTGTCCTTGTGTCCTTCCTTGTATCCTTGTGTCCCTCCTTGTGTCCTTCCTTGTGTCCTTCCTTGTGTCCTTGTGTCCTTCCTTGTGTCCTTGTGTCCTTCCTTGTGTCCTTGTGTCCCTCCTTGTGTCCTTCCTTGTGTCCTTGTGTCCTTCGTTGTGTCCTTGTGTCCTTCCTTGTGTCCTTGTGTCCTTCCTTGTGTCCTTCCTTGTGTCCTTGTGTCCCTCCTTGTGTCCTTGTGTTCTTCCTTGTGTCCTTCCTTGTGTCCTTGTGTCTCTCCTTGTGTCCTTGTGTCCTTCGTTGTGTCCTTGTGTCCTTCCTTGTGTCCTTGTGTCCTTCCTTGTGTCCTTGTGTCCTTCCTTGTGTCCTTGTGTCCTTCGTTGTGTCCTTGTGTCCCTCCTTGTGTCCTTGTGTCCTTCCTTGTGTCCTTGTGTCCCTCCTTGTGTCCTTGTGTCCTTCCTTGTGTCCTTCCTTGTATCCTTGTGTCCCTCCTTGTGTCCTTGTGTCCTTCCTTGTGTCCCTCCTTGTGTCCTTGTGTCCCTCCTTGTATCCTTGTGTCCTTCCTTGTATCCTTGTGTCCCTCCTTGTGTCCTTGTATCCTTGTGTCCCTCCTTGTGTCCTTGTGTCCTTCCTTGTATCCTTGTGTCCCTCCTTGTATCCTTGTGTCCCTCCTTGTGTTCTTCGTTGTGTCCTTGTGTCCCTCCTTGTGTCCTTGTGTCCTTCCTTGTATCCTTGTGTCCCTCCTTGTGTCCTTCCTTGTGTCCTTCCTTGTGTCCTTGTGTCCTTCCTTGTGTCCTTGTGTCCTTCCTTGTGTCCTTGTGTCCCTCCTTGTGTCCTTCCTTGTGTCCTTGTGTCCTTCCTTGTGTCCTTGTGTCCTTCCTTGTGTCCTTCCTTGTGTCCTTCCTTGTGTCCTTGTGTCCCTCCTTGTGTCCTTGTGTCCTTCCTTGTGTCCTTCCTTGTGTCCTTGTGTCTCTCCTTGTGTCCTTGTGTCCTTCGTTGTGTCCTTGTGTCCTTCCTTGTGTCCTTGTGTCCTTCCTTGTGTCCTTGTGTCCTTCCTTGTGTCCTTGTGTCCTTCGTTGTGTCCTTGTGTCCTTCCTTGTGTCCTTGTGTCCTTCCTTGTGTCCTTGTGTCCCTCCTTGTGTCCTTGTGTCCTTCCTTGTGTCCTTCCTTGTATCCTTGTGTCCCTCCTTGTGTCCCTCCTTGTGTCCTTGTGTCCTTCCTTGTGTCCCTCCTTGTGTCCTTGTGTCCCTCCTTGTATCCTTGTGTCCTTCCTTGTATCCTTGTGTCCCTCCTTGTGTCCTTGTATCCTTGTGTCCCTCCTTGTGTCCTTGTGTCCTTCCTTGTATCCTTGTGTCCCTCCTTGTATCCTTGTGTCCCTCCTTGTCTCCTTGTGTCCTTCCTTGTGTCCTTCCTTGTGTCCTTCCTTGTGTCCTTGTGTCCTTCCTTGTGTCCTTCCTTGTATCCTTGTGTCCTTCCTTGTGTCCTTGTGTCCTTCGTTGTGTCCTTGTGTCCTTCCTTGTGTCCTTGTGTCCTTCCTTGTGTCCTTGTGTCCCTCCTTGTGTCCTTGTATCCTTGTGTCCTTCCTTGTGTCCTTCCTTGTATCCTTGTGTCCCTCCTTGTGTCCTTCCTTGTGTCCTTGTGTCCTTCCTTGTGTCCCTCCTTGTGTCCTTGTGTCCCTCCTTGTATCCTTGTGTCCTTCCTTGTATCCTTGTGTCCCTCCTTGTGTCCTTGTATCCTTGTGTCCCTCCTTGTGTCCTTGTGTCCTTCCTTGTATCCTTGTGTCCCTCCTTGTATCCTTGTGTCCCTCCTTGTATCCTTGTGTCCCTCCTTGTATCCTTGTGTCCTTCCTTGTGTCCTTCCTTGTGTCCTTGTGTCCTTCCTTGTGTCCTTCCTTGTATCCTTGTGTCCTTCCTCAGTCCTTGTGTCCTTGTGTCCTTCGTTGTGTCCTTGTGTCCTTCCTTGTATCCTTGTGTCCTTCCTTGTGTCCCTCCTTGTGTCCTTGTGTCCTTCGTTGTGTCCTTGTGTCCTTCGTTGTGTCCTTGTGTCCTTCGTTGTGTCCTTGTGTCCTTCGTTGTGTCCTTGTGTCCTTCGTTGTGTCCTTGTGTCCTTCCTTGTTTCCTTGTGTCCCTCCTTGTGTCCCTCCTTGTATCCTTGTGTCCCTCCTTGTATCCTTCGTTGTGTCCTTGTGTCCCTCCTTGTATCCTTGTGTCCTTCACTCTGTCCTTGTGTCCTTCACTCTGTCCTTGTGTCCTTCCTTGTGTCCTTCCTTGTGTCCTTCCTTGTGTCCTTGTGTCCCTTCTTGTGTCCGTGCGTCCTTCCTTGTATCCTTGTGTCCTTCCTTGTATCCTTGTGTCCTTCCTTGTGTCCTTGTGTCCTTCCTTGTGTCCTTGTGTCCTTCGTTGTGTCCTTGTGTCCTTCACTCTGTGCTTGTGTCCTTCACTCTGTCCTTGTGTCCTTCCTTGTGTCCTTGTGTCCTTCCTTGTGTCCTTGTGGCCTTCCTTGTGTCCTTGTGTCCTTCCTTGTGTCCTTGTGTCCTTCCTTGTGTCCTTGTGTCCCTCCTTGTGTCCTTGTGTCCTTCCTTGTAACCTTGTGTCCTTGTGTCCTTCCTTGTGTCCTTCCTTGTGTCCTTGTGTCCTTCCTTGTATCCTTGTGTGCTTCCTTGTGTCCTTCCTTGTGTCCTTGTGTCCTTCGTTGTGTCCTTCCTTGTGTTCTTGTGTCCTTCCTTGTGTCCCTCCTTGTGTCCTTGTGTCCCTCCTTGTGTCCTTGTGTCCTTCCTTGTGTCCTTCCTTGTATCCTTGTGTCCCTCCTTGTGTCCTTGTGTCCTTCCTTGTGTCCTTGTGTCCTTGTGTCCTTCCTTGTGTCCTTGTGTCCCTCCTTGTATCCTTGTGTCCCTCCGTGTGTCCTTCCTTGTGTCCTTGTGTCCTTCCTTGTGTCCTTGTGTCCTTCCTTGTGTCCTTCCTTGTGTCCTTCCTTGTGTCCTTGTGTCCCTCCTTGTGTCCTTGTGTCCTTCCTTGTGTCTCTCCTTGTGTCCTTGTGTCCTTCGTTGTGTCCTTGTGTCCTTCCTTGTATCCTTGTGTCCCTCCTTGTATCCTTCGTTGTGTCCTTGTGTCCCTCCTTGTATCCTTGTGTCCTTCCTTGTGTCCTTCCTTGTGTCCTTCCTTGTGTCCTTGTGTCCCTCCTTGTGTCCGTGCGTCCTTCCTTGTATCCTTGTGTCCTTCCTTGTATCCTTGTGTCCTTCCTTGTGTCCTTGTGTCCTTCCTTGTGTCCTTGTGTCCTTCCTCGTGTCCTTGTGTCCTTCGTTGTGTCCTTGTGTCCTTCACTCTGTCCTTGTGTCCTTCACTCAGTCCTTGTGTCCTTCCTTGTGTCCTTGTGTCCCTCCTTGTGTCCTTGTGTCCTTCACTCTGTCCTTGTGTCCTTCACTCTGTCCTTGTGTCCTTCCTTGTGTCCTTGTTTCCTTCCTTGTGTCCTTCCTTGTGTCCTTGTGTCCCTCCTTGTGTCCGTGCGTCCTTCCTTGTATCCTTGTGTCCTTCCTTGTGTCCTTCCTTGTGTCCTTGTGTCCTTCCTTGTGTCCTTGTGTCCTTCCTTGTATCCTTGTGTCCTTCGTTGTGTCCTTGTGTCCTTTCTTGTATCCTTGTGTCCTTGTGTCCTTCCTTGTGTCCTTCCTTGTGTCCTTGTGTCCTTCCTTGTGTCCTTGTGTCCTTCCTTGTATCCTTGTGTGCTTCCTTGTGTCCTTCCTTGTGTCCTTGTGTGCTTCCTTGTGTCCTTCCTTGTGTCCTTGTGTCCTTCGTTGTGTCCTTCCTTGTGTTCTTGTGTCCTTCCTTGTGTCCCTCCTTGTGTCCTTGTGTCCCTCCTTGTGTCCTTGTGTCCTTCCTTGTGTCCTTCCTTGTATCCTTGTGTCCTTGTGTCCTTCCTTGTGTCCTTGTGTCCTTCCTTGTGTCCTTGTGTCCCTCCTTGTATCCTTGTGTCCCTCCGTGTGTCCTTCCTTGTGTCCTTGTGTCCTTCGTTGTGTCCTTGTGTCCTTCCTTGTGTCCTTGTGTCCTTCCTTGTGTCCTTCCTTGTGTCCTTGTGTCCCTCCTTGTGTCCTTGTGTCCTTCCTTGTGTCCTTCCTTGTGTCTCTCCTTGTGTCCTTGTGTCCTTCGTTGTGTCCTTCTGTCCTTCCTTGTATCCTTGTGTCCCTCCTTGTCTCCTTGTGTCCTTCCTTGTATCCTTGTGTCCTTGTGTCCTTCCTTGTGTCCTTCCTTGTGTCCTTGTGTCCTTCCTTGTATCCTTGTGTGCTTCCTTGTGTCCTTCCTTGTGTCCTTGTGTGCTTCCTTGTGTCCTTCCTTGTGTCCTTGTGTCCTTCGTTGTGTCCTTCCTTGTGTTCTTGTGTCCTTCCTTGTGTCCCTCCTTGTGTCCTTGTGTCCCTCCTTGTGTCCTTGTGTCCTTCCTTGTGTCCTTCCTTGTATCCTTGTGTCCTTCCTTGTGTCCTTGTGTCCTTCCTTGTGTCCTTGTGTCCCTCCTTGTATCCTTGTGTCCCTCCGTGTGTCCTTCCTTGTGTCCTTGTGTCCTTCGTTGTGTCCTTGTGTCCTTCCTTGTGTCCTTGTGTCCTTCCTTGTGTCCTTCCTTGTGTCCTTGTGTCCCTCCTTGTGTCCTTGTGTCCTTCCTTGTGTCCTTCCTTGTGTCTCTCCTTGTGTCCTTGTGTCCTTCGTTGTGTCCTTCTGTCCTTCCTTGTATCCTTGTGTCCCTCCTTGTCTCCTTGTGTCCTTCCTTGTATCCTTGTGTCCCTCCTTGTATCCTTCATTGTGTCCTTGTGTCCCTCCTTGTGTCCTTGTGTCCTTCCTTGTGTCCTTGTGTCCTCATGTTAGTCTTCTCTCTCGTCCTCAGGTGGTTCTGAGTTACATCCTGATGCTCGTCTTCATGACGTACAACGGCTTCCTGTGCATCGCCGTGGCAACCGGCGCGGGCGCCGGCTACTTCCTGTTCAGCTGGAAGAAGGCCATCGTGGTGGACATCACGGAGCACTGTCACTGAAGACACGCCCACAACGCCTCCTTCTGCTGAGGGCGTGTCCTGCTGCTCCAGCAGGGGGCGCTCTCACCATTACAGCTGGCCACTTTATTAGGCACAGCTCAGTGCCTTTAGACCTGGTTCAGACCTGGTTCAGACCTGGTTCAGACCTGGTATTTCCCTCTAAATGAGGCGTTCCTAATATTGTGGCCGTGGGTTTGTTTTTGTTGCATTTGGTTCTGGATCCTGAAAACTCCACGTTCACTTTGAGCTTTGTGTTTCTCGTCGTCACAAACAGAATCCACAAAGTCTGGTCCTGGTCCAGGTCCAGGTCCAGGTCCTGGTCCAGGTCCTGGCTCTGGTCCTGGTCCAGGTCCTGGTCCTGGTCCTGGTCCTGGTCCTGGTCCTGGTCCTGGTCTTGGTCCTGGTCCTGTAAGTGCCTTTGGCTCTCAGAGGCCACACCCCTTTACACCTGATGCCCTGGGGCTCCGCCCACATGACTCTTTGTGGTTTTTCATGTTTGTGGATCATTTGTTTGTCTAATCTTTAACTGGAGCCGGTTCTTCGCTCAAACAAACACAAAATGGTCTGTTTTTCTGTAAAAATGAATTTGTTTGGACTTGATTACGTTCTTGGACCTAAAGATCAGACTTCAGGAGGGTTTGCTCCAGGACACAGGGGCAGAGCTGGACCGGAGTCTGGGACAAACACCAAGACTCCACGGCCCGTCGTCATAGCGACCTGTTTGAGCGGGTTAAAGCCCCACTGCGGGACATTTCTGACTGTCAAACTGAACGTGGCCTTTTCTGTTTCCTTCAAACGGCTCTCGACCATAAAAGGAAAGTCACATCAGCGTCAGCCAATCAGAGCCCTGCCCCCGGAGCCGTCTGATTGGCTGCCCGTCGTGCCATGACGCTGTTTGCTCTCAGCCAATCACAGCACAGTATTTGTCACATTTATTAGCTTTAGACGCTACGCTAGCTGTTAGCATTTTATATGAAGTCTAGTCCTGGTCTAGTCCTGGTCCAGTCCTGGTCCTGGTCTAGACCTGGTCCTGGTCTAGTCCTGGTCCTGGTCTAGTCCTGGTCCTGGTCTAGTCCTGGTCCTGGTCCTGGTCTAGTCCTGGTCCTGGTCCTGGTCTAGTCCTGGTCCTGGTCCTGGTCTAGTCCTGGTCCTGGTCCTGGTCTAGACTTGGTCCTGGTCCAGTCCTGGTCCTGGTCCTGGTCTAGTCCTGGTCTAGACCTGGTCCTGGTCTAGTCCTGGTCTAGTCCTGGTCTAGTCCTGGTCCTGGTCCTGGTCCTGGTCTAGTCCTGGTCCTGGTCTAGTCCTGGTCCTGGTCTGGTCCTGGTCCTGGTCTAGTCCTGGTCCTGGTCCTGGTCTAGTCCTGGTCCTGGTCCTGGTCTAGTCCTGGTCCTGGTCATGGTCTAGTCCTGGTCCTGGTCCTGGTCTAGACTTGGTCCTGGTCCAGTCCTGGTCCTGGTCCTGGTCTAGTCCTGGTCTAGACCTGGTCCTGGTCTAGTCCTGGTCTAGTCCTGGTCTAGTCCTGGTCCTGGTCCTGGTCTAGTCCTGGTCCTGGTCCTGGTCTAGTCCTGGTCTAGACATGGTCATTGTCTAGTCCTGGTCTAGTCCTGGTCCTGGTCTTGTCCTGGTCCTGGTCCTGGTCTAGTCCTGGTCCTGGTCCTGGTCTAGTCCTGGTCCTGGTCCTGGTCTAGTCCTGGTCCTGGTCATGGTCTAGACTTGGTCCTGGTCCAGTCCTGGTCCCTGCAGTCCTGGTCTAGACCTGGTCCTGGTCTAGTCCTGGTCTAGTCCTGGTCTGGTCCTGGTCCTGGTCCTGGTCTAGTCCTGGTCCTGGTCCTGGTCTAGTCCTGGTCTTGGTCCTGGTCTAGTCCTGGTCCTGGTCCTGGTCTAGTCCTGGTCTTGGTCCTGGTCTAGTCCTGGTCTAGTCCTGGTCTAGTCCTGGTCTAGTCCTGGTCTAGTCCTGATAAATGGATGTTTTTATGATTATTTTCTTGGACCTTTTGATCAAACTTTTATTATTATTAGATTTGTTTGTTTGTTTGTTTGTTTGTTTGTTTGTTTGTTTGTTTTTGGTTCCACTCGTCCAATCAGAGCGCTCGCCTGAACGCCACTGGCCTCTGATTGGTCAGTTTTCTGTCTTTTTCAGGATTATTTTAGTGTTAAACACTTTTTAACTAAATAAATGTAAAATATGAAAGTGAAGCTTCTAGAGAGAATATTTGAGAATAAAATGAATAATTGATGAAAAGTAGAAACAGTTTGATCTTTTCTTTTTCTGCTTTGAACAAACGTCACGTCAGTCCAAAAAGTCTGTGTTTAGTGTTTGACCTTTGACCTTCAACTGTGTCCTCCTCCACTTCAGACCTGGACCTGGTCTGGACCTGGACCTGGTCTGGACCTGGACCCGGTCTGGACCCGGTCTGGACCTGGACCCGGTCTGGACCCGGTCTGGACCTGGACCTGGATCTGGCCTGGACCCGGTCTGGACCTGGACCTGGTTTGGACCTGGTCAGGACCTGGACCTGGACCTGGACCCGGTCTGGACCTGGACCCGGTCTGGACCCAGTCTGGACCTGGACCTGGACCCGGTCTGGACCCGGTCTGGACCCGGTCTGGACCCGGTCTGGACCCGGTTTTACTCTGAGGGAGGAGCAGAAACGCTGCTGGGAAACTCCGCCTTTTTATTTGATTGAAGAATAAGTAAATGTGTTTTAATTGGCCGGAGCTGGAGTGGGAGGGGTTTGGGCCGTGTTTGGACCAATCAGAGACAGGGACTCGTTACTGTTTGTTTGAAGGAATCGTGTAAATGTTTAAAACTGTAAAAGTCTGAAAACGTGTCACAATCTCCAGGAAATAAAAGTCCTTCACATGAAACGGTCTGTTCTGTTTGACACGATCATCCACCAGGGGGCAGAATGAGCCCGTCTACACCGCACTGGTCTGGGGTTAAAGCTGCACTGTGGAACTTTCTGCTCGAGCGTCTCAGACAAACCTGATCTTAGATGGTCCTTCGCTCTGTTTTAATGGAGCGGGTTCTGCTCTGACTGTTCAGTGTCTAAAACGATCCATACGTTGGTCTCATTCCCTGCTCCTGGTTCAAACATCACACTTTAGTCAGGAGCAGCTCACAGAGGGCCGAGAGCCAATCAGATCAGGAGGTCAGATGATTGACAGGAGGTCAGGAAGTGCACTGTGATTCAAAGTGGTCACCTCCTCAGAGTGACCACAGGAGGAGGAGGAGGAGCCAGGAGGAGGCAGAGGAGCCAGGAGGAAGAGCCAAGAGGAGCCAGGAGGGGGCAGGAGGGGCCAGGAGGAGGAGCCAAGAGGGGGCAGAGGAGGAGGAGGAGCCAGGAGGAGGCAGAGGAGGAGGAGGAGCCAAGAGGAGGAGCCCGGAGGAGCCAGGAGGGGGCAGAGGAGGAGGAGGAGCCCGGAGGGGGCAGAGGAGACAGGAGGGGGCAGAGGAGCCAGGAGGGGGCAGAGGAGGAGCTAAGAGGAGCCAGGAGGAGCCAGGAGGGGGCAGAGGAGGAGCTAAGAGGAGCCAGGAGGAGCCAGGAGGGGGCAGAGGAGGAGCTAAGAGGAGCCAGGAGGAGCCAGGAGGGGGCAGAGGAGGAGCTAAGAGGAGCCAGGAGGAGGCAGAGGAGGAGGAGGAGGAGGAGGAGGAGCCAGGAGGGGCAGAGGAGCCAGGAGGAGGAGGAGGAGGAGGAGGAGCCAGGAGGAGGCAGAGGAGGAGGAGGAGACAGGAGGAGACAGGAGGAGCCAGGAGGAGGAAGGAGCAGGATATTATCGAGTCTCAAGACTCTGAGACAAATGGTGTTTGTGCAGAACAACAATCCACTACATCACAGACACGTCACATCAGAGGTGTCTCTGGACCTGATCTGGACCTGATCTGGACCTGATCTGGACCTGATCTGGACCTGATCTGGACCTGATCTGGACCTGATCAGGACCTGATCAGGCAAACAAGATGTGACAAAGTTTAAATTAATAAATCACCATCACAATCCCCCCCCTGTTAAATGTAAACATCTGGTTTATGGTTAAACATAAAATCTTGAGAATTCTTTCATTTGCTCGATACTGTCCTCCGAAAACAGGTCGTTTAAGGTTTAACCCTGTACAGGGCCGACAGGGACAACCCTGTACAAGGCCGACAGGGACAACCCTGTACAGGGCCGACAGGGACAACCCTGTACAAGGCCGACAGGGACAACCCTGTACAGGGCCGACAGGGACAACCCTGTACAAGGCCGACAGGGACAACCCTGTACAGGGCCGTAGGAGCGACAGGGACAACCCTGTACAGGGCCGTTTTCTTGTCTCCAAATTGCTTTGCATTTGTTAGTCATTAGACACTTTTAGCAGTTTACAATTTATTGGGAGGAGTGCTGAAACGTCAGCATTTGAGAATCTTCGTTGTGCCTGTGGTGGTGAACACACGTGCTGTGTCTCTTCATTGAGCTTAATACTTTTAAACAATCATAACCTCCTGTTACGACTTCTTCTTACAGCTGCCGCCTTTTGTCTGCGAAGAGTCAAACTTTATCTGGTTCACCTGCACAAGGAGAGAAATGGCCAGGATCTCAGAGTCATGTGAGGGAAACAGTATCCAAATAATTCTTGCAATAGAAATGTTATCTTGGGCAAATAAGGACCTCCAAGATGTCAATTTGGGGAATTTTTTTAGCTTAAAAAAAAAAAAACTTGTAAGAACCTCAATAGAACCGCGATTTGTTACAAAAGAAAATGAGGTCTGTTCAACCCCCCAAACAAAACAAACAAAACACAGAAAAAAATCAAATCAAATCAATAAAATAAAATAAATCCCTAAATCCCAAAAAGAAAAACATAGGAGCAAAACCGCGGACGAATAATACCCTATTAAAATCTTTCAGGGTTCTTGTCAAAACAAAATATGAGCAGATCTTCAAATCTTAAAATCATAAAAACAAACAAAAACATAAAAGACAAAACAAAAACCTATTCATTTGAATAAAATAACTCTAAATTTCTCTTTTTATTCAGCTATTAATTTATCCTTAGCTCTGTATCTCTTGTTCTAACTCAGACTAAGCAGTGAGCAGGTTTCTTCTGTTTTAGACGGAGACCAGTAAAACTCCTATTTTCTAAGATAAGACGATCAAAAATATCAAAGTTTATCCTGTACTATTTATAAAATTGAATCAGTGAGAAGCATTTCTTCATTGCGTGAGCACGTGCCGTTTGTGGGCTGCAGATGATGTGACTACATTTGCAGGATAGACACTTTTAAAGTTCTAAATGTGGTGTGATGTTACCTCTCCTTTTTGTCTTTCTGCTGCTCTGCTCCACCACCGAGGGTCACGCTGAAGGTCCAGACTCTGTCCAGTGTCAGAGGGTCAGGCTGAAGGTCCAGACTCTGTCCAGTGTCAGAGGGTCACGCTGAAGGTCCAGACTCTGTCCAGTGTCAGAGGGTCACGCTGAAGGTCCAGACTCTGTCCAGTGTCAGAGGGTCACGCTGAAGGCCCAGACTCTGTCCAGTGTCAGAGGCTGAAGGTCCAGACTCTGTCCAGTGTCAGAGGCTGAAGGTCCAGACTCTGTCCAGTGTCAGAGGGTCACGCTGAAGGTCCAGACTCTGTCCAGTGTCAGAGGGTCACGCTGAAGGTCCAGACTCTGTCCAGTGTCAGAGGCTGAAGGTCCAGACTCTGTCCAGTGTCAGAGGCTGAAGGTCCAGACTCTGTCCAGTGTCAGAGGCTGAAGGTCCAGACTCTGTCCAGTGTCAGAGGGTCACACTGAAGGTCCAGACTCTGTCCAGTGTCAGAGGGTCACACTGAAGGTCCAGACTCTGTCCAGTGTCAGAGGGTCACGCTGAAGGTCCAGACTCTGTCCAGTGTCAGAGGGTCACGCTGAAGGTCCAGACTCTGTCCAGTGTCAGAGGGTCACGCTGAAGGTCCAGACTCTGTCCAGTGTCAGAGGGTCACACTGAAGGCCCAGACTCTGTCCAGTGTCAGAGGCTGAAGGCCCAGACTCTGTCCAGTGTCAGAGGGTCACGCTGAAGGTCCAGACTCTGTCCAGTGTCAGAGGCTGAAGGTCCAGACTCTGTCCAGTGTCAGAGGCTGAAGGTCCAGACTCTGTCCAGTGTCAGAGGCTGAAGGTCCAGACTCTGTCCAGTGTCAGAGGCTGAAGGTCCAGACTCTGTCCAGTGTCAGAGGCTGAAGGTCCAGACTCTGTCCAGTGTCAGAGGGTCACGCTGAAGGTCCAGACTCTGTCCAGTGTCAGAGGCTGAAGGTCCAGACTCTGTCCAGTGTCAGAGGCTGAAGGTCCAGACTCTGTCCAGTGTCAGAGGGTCACGCTGAAGGTCCAGACTCTGTCCAGTGTCAGAGGCTGAAGGTCCAGACTCTGTCCAGTGTCAGAGGCTGAAGGTCCAGACTCTGTCCAGTGTCAGAGGGTCACGCTGAAGGTACAGACTCTGTCCAGGGTCAGAGGCTGAAGGTCCAGACTCTGTCCAGGGTCAGAGGGTCACACTGAAGGTCCAGACTCTGTCCAGTGCCGGAGGCTGAAGGCCCAGACTGTCCAGTGTCCAGAGGGGGCAGAGGAAACAAAGGCAATGGTGTGAACTCTCACAATCAGATACAGAGCAGGATATTATCGAGTCTCTGAGACAAACGTCAGCTGTTCCTGCAGGACACCAAAGGACACCAGCACATCAGAGGTGTGTCTGGACCTGTCAGAGGTGTGTCTGGACCTGTCAGAGGTGTGTCTGGACCTGTCAGAGGTGTGTCTGGACCTGTCAGAGGTGTGTCTGGACCTGTCAGAGGTGTGTCTGGACCTGTCAGAGGTGTGTCTGGACCTGTCAGACGTGTGTCTGGACCTGTCAGACGTGTGTCTGGACCTGTCAGAGGTGTGTCTGGACCTGTCAGACGTGTGTCTGGACCTGTCAGACGTGTGTCTGGACCTGTCAGAGGGGTGGGTGGTCCTGTCAGACGTGTGTCTGGACCTGTCTGACGTGTGTCTGGACCTGTCAGAGGTGTGTCTGGACCTGTCAGGCGTGTGTCTGGACCTGTCAGGCGTGTGTCTGGACCTGTCAGAGGTGTGTCTGGACCTGTCAGAGGTGTGTCTGGACCTGTCAGACGTGTGTCTGGACCTGTCAGATGTGTATCTGGACCTGTCAGACGTGTGTCTGGACCTGTCAGACGTGTGTCTGGACCTGTCAGAGGCTCCTGGAGTCTGGTCAAGCAAACAAGATGTGACAATGTTTAAATTAATAAACTGACATTACATGTTCTTCATGACACACTCTGGAGTCACCTTCAGCTTCATTCTCTCTGTTTTGATGAATGTTTTTATAAAATCCTCTCCCTCCGACGTCACAAACACTTCCTGTTGAACTCCTTCTGTCTGACATATTTTCAGACTGCATACATCATTTATCAGAGAATGTTTAATTTGTATTATAAACGACCCGCCAATAAAACGCATAGAACCCATTGAAACTACAACTACCGTAATGCACTGAAGCATTAGCGCCTACACGGCTTTTACGGCCATATTTTTTAATTAAAGTTTGTTTTTTAGCTATTTGTGTTATGCATGTGTTGTAGTACTTTGAAATCCACAGGTAGGAACTATTGTTCAGGTAGTTTAGTTCCACTGTACACTTAATTGAGATGCACGCATGATAAGCTCAGTGAAGCATGGCGTGTTGACTAGCGAAGCTAATTTAAGTACTAAAAGAAAGGAAAAGCCATTAGTTGCTATTAAGGCATCATTCTACCTCTAAGCGTGGGTCGACCAGCGAGATTTCATTTTATGTCATTTTTATGTCTTTGTTTAATACTTTTACGCACGCTAATGTACTTTATGTTACTACATCATGTCATGAACAAACTAAAGCCACCAGAGAGTCTGTCAATCACACAGGGAGGGCATCTGACGCTCCCCGTGTGTGAGAAGGACCTGTCGATCACACGGGGAGGGCATCTGACGCTCCCCGTGTGTGAGAAGGACCTGTCAATCACACGGGGAGGGCATCTGGCGGCTCCCTGCTCGGGGAGGGCATCTGACGCTCCCCGTGTGTGAGAAGGACCTGTCAATCACACGGCTGCAGTGATGCTTCTCAGACACTGGTCCTGACGCTGAAGCTTTGGTCCAGAGCCAAAGCCTGTGCAGATCATTATTGGCTAATAATACAGGCCTTCATTAATATCAACATGATTTATGACTAAAACACAGTGTTCAGTTTGTGGATTATAAGGTTTCATCATTTCTAAATTCTAAAATACTCTAAATATACCTTTAAATGTAAGAGTTCGGGCGTGTGTAGGTTTTGTGGGTGGAGTGTCTCTGTTGTGGCCCCCGACCAGCTCTGATTTTGTGAGTCGGGCTCCGCTCAGTGTGACGCCCCTGGGTTAGATCAGGGTTAAACTCGTTCTGCCTCTGAACACGATCCACAGCAGGGCGTCTTCTCAGCAGAGTGTGAGCAGCGAGGGCGCCATCTGCTGGACGCACTCAGTGTCATTTCACAGAGACTGGTCCCAGAGGAAGACCACACTGTTTAAACATGAGCCGCACATTTAAGTGGCTCAAGAGCAGGTGTAAAGGAGAAGTGACTCTGTGCACAAGGTGGCAGTTGGTGTGTTTATTTTTAACATGGCTAGCTCAGTACTTCCTGTCTAATTCATTTCAATGGGGTTTTCAGTCTAAAATGGATCAATCCTGATGCAGTGAACAGCGAGCTGTGCTGGATTAACACCAAAGAGTCCCCCTTCCTCCCCCTCTCCTCCCTCTCCCCGTTCCCTCCCTCCCCCTCTATCTTCTCCCTCCTCCCCCTCTCCTCCCTGTCCTCTTTCTGTCCTCTCCCCCTCCCCCCCTTCCTCCCCCTCTCTCTTCCCCCTCTCCTCTCCCTCCTCTTCTTCTTTTCCTCCTCTCTTCCTCCCCCTCTCCCCCTCTCCTCCCTCCCTCCCCCTCTCTCCTCCCTCTCCTCTCCCCCTCTCCTCCCCCCTCCTCCCCCTCTCCTCCCCCCTCCCCTCTCCCCCTCTCCCCCTCCTCCCCCTCTCCCCCCTCCCTCCTCCTCCCTCACTCCTTCTCTCCTCCTCCTCCTCTCCTCCTCCCTCCTCCTCTCCCCCCCTCCCTGTCCTCCCCCCCTTTCCCTCCCCCCCCCTCCCCCTCCTCCCCCTCCTCCCCCTCTCCTCCCTCTCCTCCCCCTACTCTTCTTCTTTTCCTCCTCTCTTCCTCCCCCTCCCCCCTCCCTCCTCTCCCCCTCCTCCCCCTCTCCTCCTCTCTCTCTCCTTCCCCTCCTCTCCCCCTCTCTCTTCCCCCCTCCTCCCCCTCTCCTCCCTCTCCTCCCCCTCTTGAGTGTTGGTGACAGTTGTGTGTTTTATTGTGACTTTTGTGTTTAAAGGAGCCTCTAAATAAAGTGCATTGTTTACAGTAAAAGTGTAGTTTTCAGTTTGAAAAACTAAAAGTGTGTTTCGTGTTGATGACCTTGAGTTAATGTTGGGTTCAGCTCCAAAAAACAGAAATAACTTCAGATAAAATATTCTGTTCAAAACTTTATTCAAGGCACTTTTGTATCTGATGAGCTCAAAACAAACATTATTTAGATTAAAGTCAATCACGTTGTATTTAAAGCTCCACAAGAGGGCGTTAAACACATGAAACACAGCTCTGGATCATCAGCTCTGAACAGGATTCACAAACAGGACTTTTACATTATTCTTCTGTTTATATTCACATGATTAATATGATTTAAGAAGTGCACAATGAAACAGTTACTGATCTATTTTAAAGCAGCTTTAAGTTCTGAAGTAAAAGTCTCCAAAGGCACATCGCTCCTCTTCAGTGTTCAGCTCTGAAACACACAAAAACAACTGTTGGTTTCTTTGGGTTTGAGGACCTCCATTTCAAGATACATTTGTGTTTTTCAGGTTTTTGAATGTGATGATGTCACACAGATGGGGAAAGACACTTTTCCTATTGATCTCATTGTAAAATTCAATAGATAAACCCACAAGTTGAACCTGATGACTTCTCTCAGACCTAACCAGACCATAGAACTCACTGTGTGACAGCTAAAGTCTCCCTGAATGTCCTGAATGTTCCTCTCTATCTTCAGTAAAAGCAGTGGTTAGTGTTCGAGTCACAGACAGTTGTTACTTATTTCTATGAAGCTGCACATGTTCACACTTACATCAGCGAGGGGCCAGAACTTCTTCTCCAGCGCCGACTCTTGTCAGTAATTCCGCTTTCTCTTTCTCTTCTTCGAGGGCCTTCACTCTCTTCTTCCATCCAGGCTTGTGCTGCTTCTTCTCCGCCTCGATCATCATGTGGATGTAGTCTGGAGCGGACAGAGGGTTTGGCCTCAGTGCGATCTCACCCAGACGGTTTACCATCTTAATGGCTTCCTTAACCAATTTGCTCATGTTGTCCTTAAGTTCAAGAAATGTTTGTTTTAGTTTTGAAAATAAGCTCTCTGTGTTTTTCTTATCTTCTGTCCCTTGAAGATACTGTTTCTTTAGCTCCTCCGCAGTCGTCGTCTCAGTGACTTCTTTGTACTCCCATCTGTATTTCTGGTTGTAATGTTTATTCCAGGGACATTTGCCTGGACACTTTCTGCAGTTTCCATCGGGGCCCATTGCAGCGCATTCTCTTTTATCTGCATCATTTCCTATAGCACACGGGTAATGACAGGTGTCCTGACAGATTGAGCAGTTGGTGATGTAGTTCCCTGAACCTGAGATGTCCTCCTGAACAGGTCTGATGACTTTAACTTTGACTTCAAAGTCCTTGTTTCTCTCGATCTCAGCCTCATGCTTCTTGACTTGTTCCTCGGTCTGCTTAATCTCATCCTGTTTGGCTATTCCTTCTTTTATTTGCCTCTGTAGATCTTCCAGAGCCTCCTCGAGCTGCTTTCTCTCTCTCAGAACCTCTTTGGTCAGAGTCAGGCTCTTGGGTTCAGTGTTTTCTAGTGCGTCAAAGAAGCTCCTCATGCTGGCTTTGCCCATGTCCCAGAACATCTCATCAAAACCCACCACAGAACCTTTGTTCTCAGCGAACAGTGCAGAGTTGTTGAACTTGTAGTGAGCGGGGTTTCCATCATCATCTTTGGGACATGGGACTTTTGCCTCTTTGATGGCCTCCAGCACCGGAGGAAGCTGGCCGTCTGCGAAAGTCACCAGAACCCTGATGTTCTCAGCCACGTCCTTCCCAAAGATGGAGAGGACTGAGTCGAACACGTAGCGCTGAGCAGCATTTAGTCGAGCTAAAGCAGACTGAGCGACGAAGCACACGGCGTGAATGTCAGTCACTCCAAAGCTGTTGGAGAAGAGGTTTCTGATCTGCTCTGTGATCTCTCTGTCTCTGGCGATGCCTCGAGTGTCTCCAAAGCCTGGAGTATCGATGATGGTCAGAGAGAAGTCGATCATGAACCTTTCGTCAAAGTTGAGTTTGTAAACCGTCACCACCGACGTCTGACTCTCGGTCTGCGACTTCTCCTCCTCCACCACCAGCTTGAACCTGTAGGGGTCAGTCCACTGCACGCCCAGGATGTAGTTGATCATGCCGTTGATGAGGGCGGACTTTCCTGCTCCAGTGGCTCCCATCATCATGATGGTGCAGTTCTTCTTCACAGAGTCTGGGCCAAAGATAAACCTGGCGCAGCCGGAGATATCTATTTCATCTTTCTTTAGAGGAACCTTCAGGATCTGCAGAGATCCTTTGGTCCCTATGACTTCACAGGTTTTCCTCAGCTCATCGGCGAGGCGTCTGGGGCCTTCAGGCTCAGGAGCAGTTTTGATGTTCTTGAGCTCAGAGGCCGGTCCCAGACCCACCTCAGTGACGGCTCTGACTCTGAAGTCATACTCTGTGTCTGGGCTCAGTCCGGTGACTGTGATTGGACTTGCTTTTTGCTCAGACTGCTGCTGCCACTCCTCGCTCTGTCTGACCTCCAGCCTGTAGCCCGTCACTGCCTCTGCTCCCCACGAGGGGGCGCTGAAGCACAGGGTCACACTGTTGTGGGTCACAGCCTCCACACTGATGTTCTCAGGCCTTGAAGGAGGCTCAAAGTTATCGCTGACCTCAAATCCTTCTTCATAAAGGTAGATGGTTGAGCCTTTATGGTTCTCATCTGTAAAAGCCACTGTAAAGAACTTCATGTCCTCGTTGTCTTTGCTGACTTCTGCAAAATCTGAAAAGAGCTTTGCCTTTGTCCTGACGGCCTCTCTGAGCTCTTTGTGACTGTACCACTGCTCCTTCTCCAGGTCTTTGGGTCGGGGACTGGGTTTGTCTGCACCGACGCCCTTTAAGGACTGATCCAGAGCAGAGAGATAAGGCTCCTCACTGTCCAGAGCCGTGAACACGAAGCAAACGACGTTCTTAACAGTGTTGGACCTCTCATCCAGGTCGCTTTGAGAGGAGAGGATTTCTGTGTGTTTCATCAGATTAGTGAAGGTTTTGATCAGGTTTATCTCTTTGACTTTGCAGCTGATCCACTGGTCCAGACACTCGCGGCTGAACGCAGAAGCAGCTCTCTTCTTCAGGATCTCAGCGAGCTCGGCCTCTTCTTCTCCTCCTCCACGGATCAATGGGAGCTTCTTCACCAAAACGCCCTGGAGCCCCAGCTTAAACTCGGAGCAAAAAAGCATGAAGGTTTTAATCTTTGTGGAAATCTGAGGAAACGGCTGTAACTCTGGACGTCTCATCACATCACGACACCTCATCTCCAGGTCGTCCAGGTGCTCCAGAGTTCTCTCCACCTCAAACACCAGACCCACACTGACCTGCCTCACTAGCTGTGCAGCCGCAGAGTCCAGCGAGGTCAGCGGCAGCAGCCACACTCTCACCGGCACTGCCTTCGCTCCGTCTGGGCCCAGAAGTTTGGGAAGGTCCTGGTAAACTTTCACCGCATCTTCAAACGTCACTGGGCTCTGACTCAGATTGAAGTCTCCGTGGAATTTGCAGGAGAACTTATTGACTTTTTCTCTGTCCTTGTCCTCCATTTTCAGAGCTCCTTCTCCCTCGATGGAGATGGAGGGGATCTTCTTGATCATCACTTGGAGGTTCCCCTGAATGTCTTGGAGGTTTTCAGAGTCAGACACTTCTCGGTCGAACACAAAGAAGGCCTGCGCTCCGTAGAGGATGGCGGTCACCACGTGTGTGGCCAGGCCCTTCTCAAAGACCTGCGGGTGCTCGATGTTGTCCCTCCCGAGCTGGTTCATGGTCAGCTCTCTGAAGTGTGTGGTGGTTTTGTACTTCAGAGTGACCCGTGCCTGATGTTTCGAGCTCTTCGTGTCCTTCAGGTATTTGGCGGATCCGTCGACTGTAACTAGTCCGCTGAAGAAACTGGCCTTCAGTGCTGCGTCCACTCCCAGAGAGGAGGACCTGTCTGAGATGGACTCTGACGCCACGATCTCAAACTCACTGTTGGGCTTCAGTGTTTGTGTCATGTCCTTCTGCAGCTTCTCACGGTCCCAGAGTGTCATCCCTGCAACACAGAGAAGAGCTCATTTACTGACGTTTAACTCAAAAATGCTATACTATTCAAGTCATAGTTTGTGCTTAAAATGGGAATGAAACTGAGGAAGGGCATACAGCAAATTGTCGGAAACGGGAGGAGGAGCAGGTGAGACATAGAGGAGCAGGAGGAGGAGCGGGTGAGGAGCAGCAGGAGGAGCAGGTGAGACATAGAGGAGTAGGAGGAGGAGCACAGAGGAGGGAGAGGAGCTTTGTTTAATGACGAGGTTCATTAAAAATGCCATAAATGCCACAGAGCACATAATAACCCTAAAACCAGCTCCACATTTAGAGCTGACTCTGCACCTGTCACTGACAGGGCTGTCCCTGACATCATCACAGTGTGAGCTCCTGCTGCCTCCATGTGTTACACCAGAGCAGTCTGATAGCACCACTCACTCACAGTTAACATGTCGCTTCAATCTGGAACATTGAAAATGACGGTCATTAAGTCTGTCCTGAAGAAGAGCCTGACGCCTCAGACTGAAACAGGACCGTCCCGTCTCAGATCTGACATTTGAAGTCCTTTAAAAGGTTTTTTACAGCAGCTCACTGACTTCATCTGAATAAACAACATGTGGTGTTTCAGGTTTTAGAGCTCATCACAGCACTGAGGCTGCTCTTATCAAGGACCAATGACCTCCGCCTGAACACTGACGTGGGCGGAGCCTCAGTCTGAACCTGTCAGATCTGAGCTGCTTTGACTCTGTCCATCATGTGATCCTCCTACAGAGACCAGAGGACTGGGAGGGCATCCCTGGCACCGCCCTAAAGGGGCGGAGTCCTACCTGGAGGACAGAGAGTACTTTGTAGAGATCAGTGTCTCAGACCACGTGGGGTGCCCCAAGGGTCAGTCCTGGGACCCCTCCTGTTCATGCTGCTGTTGGGTCAGTTACACAAAGCACTGATGTGTCTGATCTCTGCAGACCACACTCACTGACGGCAGGTGCCTCACTGTCACTGACGGCAGGTGCCTCACTGTCACTGACGACAGGTGCCTCACTGTCACTGACGACAGGTGCCTCACTGTCACTGACGGCAGGTGCCTCACTGTCACTGATGGCAGGTAAATAAATCAAATCAAATCCATTTATGTTTCTAATGCCCAAAATCACATCAACAGTTGCCTCGATGGGCCACAGGTCAAAGCAGTTCAGATAACTGTCCCAGAATGCCCCTGTCCTTTGACCCTCCTTCAGGAAAAACTACAAAACACACACACACACACACACACACACACACACACACACACACACACACACACACACACACACACACACACACACACACACACACACACACACACACACACACACACACACACACACACACACACACACACACACACACACACACACACATACACACACACACACATACACACACACACACACACAAACACACACACACACAAACACACACACACACACTCGCTTAGAGGCATTTTGGGGTCGCAAACCTAGAACCCCCCCTTCGGGGACTAGCCTTTCTGAATGAGTTAGAAAGATTCTGTCAGAGCCATTTTTTTCATTTCACTCTCCAGATTCACAAAATCACCTCAGATTGTACTTTTTCACAACTTGTGTCCCATGAGTTTTTTAACCTTCACATTGGGGACAAAGAATTTTTAGGTGCATTTTGAGGACACGTACACAAACTCATAAATGTCCAGTTTGAGGTCTTTATTTCTTTTGTCATACAAACTTAGTAAATATGTTATAAAACATATTTTATACAAGTAACTTCAGAATAATGACAAACATGTTTCATGTGCCACTTTAAATGGTACATGAAACCAACAAAACCAACGCAATCAACATAATCATGAATTAAAATGGTATCAAACCACAAGCATTTTTATAATTTCTTTCAATTGTTATATTCCAAAATATAAAAATAAACTACTAAATAAGTGCATACCTTACATGTTTTTGATTGATTGAACAGATATATAGGATACTGTACATAGGTCATCCGGGTTCTTAAATAATGTTTAACCCCTGATGCACACTGACTCCGGTCCGGCTTTGGGACCCGCGCAGGTCCCACAAGACTTAGAAAGTGCTTAAAATCAATGCTTGTGTTACACCGACCTCTGTCTATGTTCTACAGCATATGGCAGCATATGGCTGTGTTTGGGTAAAATGCACTCTATTCCACCTTTTGAATTCTTGGGACATTGGACAGCAAGAACAACTTACTGTGCACATGTTCCTAATTCGTGCTGTTTGGAACTCCACGATTACAGCAACAAAAAAGGCTATGGTTCATTTGACATAGGCCAGAGTTCTCTAACCGTCCACTGATTGATAATGACTTCTGGATGGAAGTTGAAAGTCTTCATTTTCAAAAACGGTCTGGATGACAACCCCCTGAAAATCTTTTTCACGATACTCTTTGTGTTTCTTTTTTTGAAGGTGGTTACTTTGACAGAGGAATCTGAAGGTTGATCTTGAGTGTTGGAGCTGTGGGACCTTTGTCTTTTTGGGGGCATCAGGACTGTACTTTCTTGGACTCTGTTGAAGTGGATAGTCTGGCATTTCTTGTTGTTGATAATGTCCTCCTCTGTTTCTGATTAACTTCTTGCCAGTGCTTGAGGAATAGAAGCAAACATCACTGCAGTCTGTGGTTTTATCCAATGCTTCAGGTATTTTTCTTGAAAAACGATTCTTGATTCTTGGGCTGTCTGTCTCAAGCTCTTCCTGGCAATCAGAAAATATTTGATCACAAAAAATGACACCTGAATTTTAAGGCTAAGGTCCAGTACATTCACATTCAAATTCGTTATGCATCGTCAAGCTGTGCAGCAAAAGTAAAGCAATAATAATAACACCTCTATGAAAGATGGGGGTCTTCCTTTTGAGGTGCTGAAAGAATCGACTGAAGCCAGAGACTGTAATGATATTACAATATTAGAAAACAGCTGAATCTTTACCGTTCCATTATATCTCAATAACTAACATGCTGAAGGGTGGTCTTCACGATGCATATCACCCAGAGGAGATTCAGAAGTCATCTAAAAAATAAAATCAGAATTAGGGAAAGCCATAAATTAAGGTCACTACATAATATGATGACAATAAGAAAAAAGCGCTGTCAGAAAGAAAACAACATACAAACAAATACTGCCATTCAATACAGACTAAGTAAGAGTTGACTTTTGAGGACATTAAACACACTTACACACTGGGATGGGGACTAATTGGGGACAGTTAGTTATTTGAAGCCCTTATCAATAGTAATACTGACAGGACTTTAGGGGACACTTTTTCATATTCTTGTGATTAATGCTCTTGTACACTGTCCCTGTCAAATAAATCAAATAAATAAATAAATAAATACTAAGTAAGAGTTGACTTTTGAGGACATTAAACACACATACACACTGGGATGGGGACTAATTGGGGACAGTTAGTTATTTGAACCCGTTAGCAATAGTAATACTGATAGGACAGGACTTTAGGGGACATCATACACACACACACTTGAATGGGGACCAACTGGGGACAGTTGTTTAACTGATAAATTAGTCGATGTAAACCCTCATTCGTCCAGGTGTGGTTCATCGTAGAAAGCATTTCAGGGGTTGTCATCCAGACGCTGTTTGAAGATCGAGTCATTGTCAATCTGAGAGCTGGTCTGGGAACTCAGGCTTATGCTGCTCTAAGTAGTGAGAGTCCTGCCCCCAGGGAGGAGTCACTGAACGCCTGTCTTTGTTTGGAAAATTGTTTGTCTAGTGTCACCTGAAACTCTATAATTGGCCTGCCTTTGTTAGTTTAATAGTTGGCCCTGCCCAGTTTCACCTGTGGCTATTATTGTCTTAGATCTATTGTTCTATTGATGGCTGTTGCTCCCTCCTCACTGCTGATGACCTCATTAGCATTTGACTGGTCTATTGATCTGGACCAAGGTGTTAGTATGCTGTCATAAACTTTAGCCAAATTAAATCTTAAGCCCCCATTCCTGTTTAGAGACGGATTCTCTCTTTTTACAAAAATAGCCTCCTTTACTCCTCTTTCAAACCAGTTCTTCTTCTGCTCAATATCTTCACCTCACTGTCCTCAAACGAGTGGTTTGTGTCTTTTAGGTGCAGATGGACTGCACTTTGTGGTCCTGTGGAGGTAGATCTTCTGTGTTGGTCCAGCCTTTTGTGCAGTGTCTGTTTGGTCTCTCTGTGTAACGTTCTTTACATCTGTCCTCACTGCTCTGTCCAATAAACTACATTGCTCTGTTTCTCTGTCGGCCTCTTGTCTTTGGGATGGACCAGTTTCTGTTTAAGTGTGTTGCCAGGTTTGAAATAAACAGGGATGTCGTGTTGTCTAAAAATCCTTTGAAACTTCTCAGACAGGCCCGAGACATAAGGGATAGAGACCTCCCTCCTGCTGGGGTCTTTATCCTTTTTTGTCCTGTTTTTTGGCTCTTCTGACTTTGTTAAAGGCCCAGTTGGGATATCCACAAGCTGAGCTTTCTCTGAGCATATCAATGGGTTGGATGTATACATTAAGTTCACCCGGGAAGATGCTAAGGACAACCGGTTGGCGTTTCTTGATTGCTCCACAATCAGAGGAGGAAGGCAGCCTTCAGACAGAAGTATACAGGAAACCCACCCACACAGATCAGGACTTATTGTTCGGTTCTAACCACCCACTGCAGCACAAGTTGGGAGTGATTAGGACATTGCAACATAGAGCCCATGAAGTACCACCAGCTCAGAGGAGGAGGAGGAGGAAGAACACGTCCAACGTGCCTCTCAGAGTTCTGCCCACTCCTCCCTGTGGGCAGGACTCTCACTACTTAGAGCAGCATATAAGCCTGAGTTCCCAGACCAGCTCTCAGATTGACAATGACTTTTGGATAAAAGTCGAAACGTCTCGATCTTTAAACGACGTCCGGATGACGACCCTAAACCCTTTCTACGATGAACTGAGCCATGTAACAATAGTAACACTGATAGGACAGGACTTTAGGGGACATAGTACACACTCACACACTCGAATACACAATCGAGTCACATCATACACACTCACACACTCGAATACACAATCGAGTCACATCATACACACTCACACACTCGAATACACAATCGAGTCACATCATACACACTCACACACTCGAATACACAATCGAGTCACATCATACACACTCACACACTCGAATACACAATCGAGTCACATCATACACACTCACACACTTGAATACACAATCGAGTCACATCATACACACTCACACACTCGAATGAGGACCAACTGGGGACCATCAAGGTATTTTATGTAAATAATCTACTGCAGATGATTGGATTTACATTTGGGCGGCCAGGACCAGGACTCATGTATATGTGATGTAGAAGACACAGATATACACATTAATGGAGTGTCTTACCTGGTTTTGTTGCTCTCAGTGATGTCAGGAGGAGATGTTCGCTGGAGAGAGAGAAAGATGCATCAGAGAAAGGAAAGGATAAGTAGTGAGTTCAAATGAAGCCCAGTGTGTCAGTGGTTTACTGGGGACAGTCCATAGAGCGTATGAAACTCACTGGACGAGTGCGATGTCGTAGCATTTGACTCCAGCCAAATGAAGCTAATCGAAGCTAAAAGTTATAGTGGTTAAAGTGGAGCTAGCAGTTATAGTGGCTAAAGTGGAGCTAGCAGTTATAGTGGTTAAAGTGGAGCTAGCAGTTATAGTGGCTAAAGTGGGGCTAGCAGTTATAGTGGCTAAAGTGGAGCTAGCAGTTATAGTGGCTAAAGTAGAGCTAGCAGTTATAGTGGCTAAAGTGGAGCTAGCAGTTATAGTGGCTAAAGTAAAGCTAGCAGTTATAGCGGCTTAAGTAGAGCCAGACTCCATATTTAAATCCGAGTGCTTATCTTGGTAACCACATGGACCAATCAGGAGCGAGGTTGTTAACAGTCTCCGCCCCTCGGTGGGAGGAGACGGCGGCAACATGTGGCGCTAGCTGTCAATCAAACCTGTTGCTAACATGAGCGAAACCGACCCCTGGAAAAGGAAGCACCTGATTGGTCAGTTATTATTGTAATACGTTGATTTGTGAAGAACACGACTTTAATCAAACACAGGATCCTGTGGAGTGAGTCAGAGGCACATTTTAGCTCCAGATGTGAGTTTGACAGAAGCCGTTTCAGAGTAAAGACAGTAATGTCCAATAGAAAGAGAATGGAGCTCGGCTTGAAGGAGCCAGAGCAGCCTCCAGGGTCACTTCCTGTTTGGGACGTGGCGGCAGCAGCTCGGGACGTCCAGTGTGTTTTATACTCTCACTATACTCTATGGAACAGGACGACTAACTCCAGACTGGAGTGGATTTCCAGTTACAGTCAATAGTGAGACTCGTACCTGTGGTTTGCAAATGTCCCTCGTCTCTCAGCAATATCAGGGAGGAACTGCTCCTGAAATAATTCATTTGCCAATATATCAACAATGATTATGCAAAATAAAATTGTATATGCAATAACACCACCATTTTTGGCCCAGACTTTGGGGACATTGTACACACTCACACACTCACACACTCACACACTCACACACTCACACACTCACACACTCACACACTTGAATGGGGACTAAGTGGGGACAGTCAGTCATGGGCCGATGCAGTAATGAGACTTTGGGCAGCCAGGACAAATATATTTTTGAAGACATGTGCAAAATGAAGCCATAGTGTGTCAGTGGTTTGCTGGGGACAGTAGTGCAGCTCTTCTTTGCATATACAATATTTATAATAGTCAAAACATTCAGGAAGTTTCTTTATTGTTGCCTCTCAGTACGACTCACCTGTGGTTTGTTGATGTCTCTGGTCTCGTTCCTCCTGAAACATGATTGAAATACATTTAAAGTGTTCATACCATAATAATAAGCTGATTTTAAACTTGTGTAACATCACAGTTTTAATTGGGACTTTGAGGGACATCACACACATCACACACTTGACGATGGACTAATGGGGGACAGCTGTTTATCCGAGTCATTGACGTTAATATTATTGATAGAACATCATTGTTGGGGACATCACACACATTCACACTCCAATGGGGACTATTTGGGGACATCACACACATACACACTCCAATGGGGACTATTTGGGGACATCACACACATACACACTCCAATGGGGACTATTTGGGGACATCACACACATACACACTCCAATGGGGACTATTTGGGGACATCACACACATACACACTCCAATGGGGACTATTTGGGGACATCACACACATTCACACTCCAATGGGGACTATTTGGGGACAGTCATTGAAGTGCACATGACCTGGCCCTGCACTACAGCAGGTACTCAGGAGCTCTAAGATGCACCGTCAATGAACAAAGCCTTATCATGATGGTATTAGCAGCTGTAGCTCAGTGTTAGCAGGTGTAGCTCAGTGTTAGCAGCTGTAGCTCAGTGTTAGCAGGTGTAGCTCAGTGTTAGCAGCTGTAGCTCAGTGTTAGCAGCTGTAGCTCAGTGTTAGCAGCTGTAGCTCAGTATTAGCAGCTGTAGCTCAGTGTTAGCAGGTGTAGCTCAGTGTTAGCAGCTGTAGCTCAGTGTTAGCAGGTGTAGCTCAGTGTTAGCAGCTGTAGCTCAGTGTTAGCAGCTGTAGCTCAGTGTTAGCAGCTGTAGCTCAGTGTTAGCAGCTGTAGCTCAGTGTTGGCAGCTGTAGCTCAGTGTTGGCAGCTGTAGCTCAGTGTTGGCAGCTGTAGCTCAGTGTTAGCAGCTGTAGCTCAGTGTTAGCAGGTGTAGCTCAGTGTTAGCAGCTGTAGCTCAGTGTTAGCAGCTGTAGCTCAGTATTAGCAGGTGTAGCTCAGTGTTAGCAGGTGTAGCTCAGTGTTAGCAGGTGTAGCTCAGTGTTAGCAGGTGTAGCTCAGTGTTAGCAGCTGTAGCTCAGTGTTAGCAGGTGTAGCTCAGTGTTAGCAGGTGTAGCTCAGTCATTTATGCTTTTGGAGTCACCTGGAGCCAAGACAAGAAACTGTGACAAACTGACAACATAAAGTTACGTATAATAACCTTATTCTAGAATCTGCTGCGGCGTCTATTTTCCTGTTACACGGGGAAGACGAGCTCAGTAAAAAATAAGTTCTACTCGAACTAAAAAGCTGTTTCAGGCCCAGGAAATCAGTGCACGTGACGTATTGTTGCCCGAGAACATTTTACACAAATCAATCTACTTTATATAATGTTTTAGCAGCAAGACTTTTCCCTCGTTCTCCACTTAGTGAACCGAGATCCCGCTGAACTGGACGTGCTGTTACGGAGCAAAAAGAGGCAAAAGTGGGCGTGGCATAAGGTGAATACCTACCTCCTCACGCCATGGCCTCAGCATCCCTGTAGTTATGTGTCATTTCTTCATCCAAAGTCATGTCTTTCAGGGCAAAGAAACAAAGACGTGCCATTCCTTCCACTGTTAGAGTCACATGATTGATTTAGTCTGATTGTCTTCCCAGAGAACTGTAGAGACACATGTTTAAGAAACAGAAATAGCTTAGTGATTGTTAATGGTTAATTAGCAGATGCAATGTGGTTGTTATTTGTGATCAATGCATGTATATACATATAATATATACACATACACATACACATACATACACATATACATATTTGCAATAATATTTATTATTTTCCTTCCATTTTCTCTATTTGTACAATATGCTCCAAATGATCACACCCTTTAGATAAGTAGTCATGGTAAAACAGCTATCTTAGCAATTGCAAACTGTTTGTTCATTTGGATCATGTAGATCCACATGTGCAGTTGCATATGTATTTATTTTCTTGACTTCTATTCCAAATTGAATTATTTATAGAAAACTCCAAAGAGTCCCAACCCAAAAAACATCTCAGGCACATGTAAGGTTTAAAGACAAAGACTTATAGCTGGCTTGGTAGCTTCATGTTTTCAATAAGCTATCTTAGCAGTTGCTACTTGCTACTTGCTAGCACAATGTGCTGATGGATTTGGCCTGTAGATCCACATTTGTCGGTGCATTTTATCTTCCTTTTGTATCAAACATGTTGCTCCACATTGTTAAATGCTTTAATGATTTAATTATATTTACAGCTTTAATTTAAAACAAACTTTTAACATTTTCTTACCTTGAAATGGTGTGGTTTAAGTTTTCTTCTCATGGGAACAGGAGCCTCTTGCTTAATTAGGAGGAGCAAACATTTCCTGCCAATCATGTTGTTTTCCCTGTTACTTTCTAAGTTGGCTCCGCCCTTTCCCCCTTGTGCCTTTTCAACACAGGTGCCCAGCCCTGCACACTTTGGTCTAATTGGTGTAAAGTAACACAGATCCATCAGATCATAGAAGAAAACTGTTCAAACTGTTGAATTGGGACTTCTGTTCTGGTATAAACACAGGTCTGACGTTACACACAACCTCCATTTGGGGACATGTGCACTTCCACACACAACCACCAGGGGGAAATGTGGAGGGATACACAGATTGAGTGGGGGGGCAGTTTTGAAATCACACACAAAAAACTGAAATAAGTCACTTTTGGGGACAGTTGAGATTTTAAGAGGGACATGTATTTTGGAGCTTGGAGATGGCATTTTCAATGGAATCTAATGAGGACCATGGTTTTGTCCCCAATCTACTGGTGTGTATTCTGAAGCAAGGACACACACACACACACACACACTGTACACAAACACGGTCCAGTTCTGTTCACTCTTTATATGCTGCCCTTAGGTATGATCATCAGAAAGCATGGCATTAACTTCCACTGCTATGCAGATGACACTCAGCTGTATTTATCAATGAAACCTGATCAGACCCATCAAGTAGACAGACTTAGTGCCTGCGTGAAAGACATAAAAACTTGGATGACTCTTAATTATCTGCTCCTTAACCCTGAACAAACCGAGGTCACACACACACACACACACACACACACTGTACACACACACACACTCACACACACTGTACACACACACACACACTGTACACTCACACACACTGTACACACACACACACACACACTGTACACACACACACACACACACACACACACTGTACACACACACACACACTGTACACTCACACACACTGTACACACACACACACACACACACTGTACACACACACACACACTGTACACTCACACACACTGTACACATACACACACACACACACACACACTGTACACACACACACTGTACACACACACACACACACACACACTGTACACACACACACACACTGTACACTCACACACACTGTACACACACACACACAGTGTACACACACACACACACTGTACACTCACACACACTGTACACACACACACACACACACTGTACACACACACACACTGTACACTCACACACACTGTACACACACACACACACACACACACACACACACACACACACACACACACACACTGTACACACACACACACACACTGGACAGCGCGGTGCATGTTCCACACACATTTGTACAACTGTTTTCTAAATACTTTTTACTTTTTGACTGGGCAAATACAGTAGTATTCTAATTATAACACATTGTACATTGTTATTGTATTTTTATTTTGCATCACGGCTCCCTTTAAAGTGATGTTATAATTTCCATGTATTTATTGGTCCCCCCTAGACCAAACTGAGAGTTCCGCCCCTGGTTAAATCCAACAACACTGTGTGGGGCCCAGTGTAAGAGCCTTTCAGAAGGTCCAGAATGGCCTGGATCTAAAGACAGATGTTTGTACCTGGGACCAGTTTGTCTGCTCTGGCGTCGTACAACATCCCCAGGTTAAAGGGTCGACCCAGAGCCGGCATCTCCAGCGTCTCACTGCTCTGACAGTCCATCTGAGGGAAGAAGAAAGTCAACGAACTTTACTAATCCATTTAAAAAATCACACCAAACTAGAGGAACAAAAACCATACACGCACAGAGGAATAAAACACTCACTTTAGTGTTCTCCACAAACACAGATGGACAGGATTTCTGCAGGTCCAGAGCCTCCTACAAACCAGTCGTCTGTTAGAGCGCCAAACGGAGCAGGAAAGATGAGAAAAGGACGGGTGGAGGAGGAGTCTGAGCGCTCACAGCAGCAGCAGCAGCAGCTCTCTGTGTCAGGGAGAGGGGGAGAGAAGCTTTATACTCACCCCAACAGGGAGGGGGAGTCTGCAGCTTTATACTCACCCCAACAGGGAGGGGGAGTCTGCAGCTTTATACTCACCCCAACAGGGAGGGGGAGTCTGCAGCTTTATACTCACCACAACAGGGAGGGGGAGTCTGCAGCTTTATACTCACCACAACAGGGAGGAGGAGTCTGCAGCTTTATACTCACCCCAACAGGGAGGAGGAGTCTGCAGCTTTATACTCACCCCAACAGGGAGGAGGAGTCTGCAGCTTTATACTCACCACAACAGGGAGGAGGAGTCTGCAGCTTTATACTCACCACAACAGGGAGGGGGAGTCTGCAGCTTTATACTCACCACAACAGGGAGGGGGAGTCTGCAGCTTTATACTCACCACAACAGGGAGGAGGAGTCTGCAGCTTTATACTCACCACAACAGGGAGGAGGAGTCTGCAGCTTTATACTCACCCTAACAGGGAGGAGACAGAACCCCTTTCTTTCCTCAGAACATCAAACTTCACCTCAGAAGATGCACAAACTTTGATTTCTGAGATTGTCTGAACATACGCTGTGTTTGTACATTTATGAAATAAAAAAGAGATTTAATGTAAAAAAAACAAAAAACAAAAAAACAACATAGTTTTTATGGCCCAGTATGACTTATGACTCAGAATGAAGCCCAGATACACTTTGGACTTCCACGTTCAGATCTTATGACACAGTTTCACTTTCGCAGTCCATATGATTTCCAGTAAAAGGTGTGTGTGACGAGATATATTTATATATTTAGCTCTTTATATATATATATATATTCCCACCGTGGTCAAAGTCACGCTGGACGCCCCTATTTTGACGTTAGAATATATATATATATATATATAATTTTTTTTTTTTTAGCCTTTTTTTTTAATCTAAAATCTAGCTGTGATGAAGAATACAAACAAACAATCAGTCCAGGGTTAGAGAAATGCTTATTTTAATGCATCTCACACAAAAGCAGGGAAAACAAACTGAAGATATACATTTGTAAAAGAAAAAGAATTAGACAGGGTTGAACAGGGCATGAACGTGATGACAATCTGGGGAGGGAGGGGTTTGTTTGTTTTTTTTCTCTCTAAAGTTTGGCTAGTGGGTGGTGGTGGGGGGTCCCTGACCTACCCAAGGAGCCACAGATCAAGTATTTAAAGTTATTAACACATCTCCATTAATTAAAAACTGCTATTATTATTTTGTTCGTAGCTATCTCTCTCCCCTTTATTTATTTATCTATTTTTATTTATATATATATTATTAATTTAAATGTATATTTCTGCCCCCCAACCTTTATTAAATGTTTAATTTGTTGATAATGGAGGAATTCTTCTCTCCCAACCCCGTACTTCTGAATCAGTGTGTTGAATGTAATGAAGGAGTTATTTTCAGAAAGATGATGTAAATGAGAGATTCCATTTTGATGCCAACTTGGAAAATAAATGGGGGAGTTGTGTATTTGAAAGTGGGGATTGTGCCAAATGGGAGTGTGTTTACATTGTGATGGTAAGGAGTTGGTGACTTTCATAGTTTTCCACCAGGCTGTCAGAGTTGTGGAGATAGTGATGGATTTGAAGTCATTTTAGTTTAGTTTAGTTTAGTTTAGTCTTTATTTGAAGGGACAATGTACAGAGACATTAAGCTCATAAAAAACAAAGATGTTCTGCACCAGACAGAGCTAAAGAGCTGGTTTCCATCTGCAGTCCCTGATTTACAAGAATAAATAGTACAAACAACAAAAGATTTAGTAAGAGCAATCACAAAGTCCACTCTGACTCAAACTTCACACATGAACAGAAAAAAAGTATTTAAACATTTGTCTTATAGAATATACATGACCCACCTAATTACCTTTCACTATTAAATCAGTCCATAAGCCACTTGTCTCAGTTACATACACAAATATATATTTACACACTATACACACACTTCACTGTGTGTGGAACTAGAAGCAAGAAAGTGCTACATGGGGCTGATCTGAGGAGAAGCAGATCTCTGTCAGTGACAAGTCTGAGCTCCACAAACACTCTTTAAGTTCTACAGAGAACGTTGAATAGTTTGTTTGACTTTTCAGTTCAGTGGGAGATTGTTCCTCTTTTATTGCGTTATAAGAGAAGGCTGTTTGTGCAAATGTAGTTTTACGTTTTGGTCTGGTCCACTGCCCCCTGGTGGAGGCCCGAGTGGCTCTGGAGGTCCCTCCTGATGTGAGCTGAACAAAGTGCTTAAGAGGTGCAGGTGCAGAGTTATTTAAGACTCTGGATGCCATTCGGATAGCAGCAAATCTTTGTATATTTTCGAAGTTTAGTAATCTGTATTTTTGCAGAATATGGCAATGGTGTTTGTTTTTTGACAGTTTGAGGTAAAAAGGCGAGATCAGCTGTAGGTGTGTTTGGACATTGATTCTGTTCTAGAGCCGTCCAAGGTTTATTGTGGTGTTGATTATTAAGCCAAATGTATAGATATTGTAGTTGAGTTGCTAGAAAATAGTGACTGAAGTTTGGTGCTTCTAGACCGCCATGTTGCTTGCTATTTTGTAATGTTGATAGTGAGATTCGAGGTTTTTTGTTTTTCCAATAAAACTGAGTGGTTATGGAATTGAGTGATTTGAACCAGTTGTCAGTTGGAGAGATTTGGATCATAGAGAATAAGTATGTGATTTGAGGTAGTATTTTCATTTTTACTGCAGCTATTCTTCCAATTAGTGTCAGGGGTACATTTCCAGCAGGTTAGATTGTCTTCTATCTTCTTGAGTAGTGGAATGAAGTTAAGATGAAAAAGCTCTGACAGCCTGGCGGAAATGTTGACACCCAGATATTTAATGTTGCCTAAGTGAATGGAGGGAAAGAGATTTTGGGCTGCAGAATTCCATGAATCTTGAGTTAATGGGAGTAATATGGATTTTGACCAGTTTATAGTATAATTGGAAAGAGCAGAGTAATTGTTAATAATGGAGAAAGTTTCCTGTAATGATGTCTGTGGGTTTTGTAGATGTAATAATAAATCATCAGCGTATAGACTAGTTTTATATTCTTTATTTCCATTTTGGATTCCTATTATGTTTTTGTTTGTCCTAATTGCAGCTGCAAGTGGTTCAATGAATAAAGCAAAAAGCGATGGGGAGAGTGGGCATCCCTGTCTGGTTCCTTGGTGAATAGATGATATGATCCCATTTGTAGTTATTGCAGCCCTGGGTGACGTGTAAAGTGTTTGTATCCAATGGATGAACGACTCTCCAAAACCAAACCTGTGAAGCGTGTGGAAGAGAAATTGCCAGTTTACCTTGTCAAATGCTTTTTCTGCGCCTAATGAAAGTATAATGGACTTTGTTCTTGTACGTTGGGCTATGTCGATTAAGTTAATGTCAATGTCAAGTTTATTTCTAGAGCACATTTACACAACAATCTCTGACCAAAGTGCTTTACTCACAGCGGTTGAAAACATACAGTAAATGCAAACATACAGTAAATACAATCTTATTATATTTAGTGTTCATTAATGGGTGTTGAATGCCTCGGCAAAGAAGTACGTTTTGAGCTGATTTGAATGATTCCAGAGAAGGAGCCGTACAACCTAAGCTGAAAGAAGCTTGCCTTCACCACTAATCTGTTTGTCGAATTTAAAATTCTCGTCAAAGAAGACACCAAGGCTTTTCACGACTGGGGAACAATGTGGTGTGAATTCATTTGGCGTAACTTTACACTCTGAGTTATTTCCAAATATTATGAATTCAGTCATATTCCCGTAGCGTTTCTGATGATTTCATATTAAGAGGTCGGTAAATTTGCACGTCATCGGCAAAGCAGTGAAAAGACACATTATATTTTTAAAAAATCGATCCCAGAGGCATCATGTATAAAGAAAACAATAAAGGGCCAAGAATTGAACCCTGAGGCACTCCGCTAGTCACTGGAGCCTCTTTTGAGCAAAAGGTAAGAGGTAAATTAACAGTAAAATGTCTGACATATATGACTCGAACCATTTGAGCACTGTGCCCTTGATGCCAGCACATGTCTCAAGGCGAGATAATAAGTTAAAATGTTTGCGATGGTTATCTGATGCATGTCTGTTTTTAATAAAAACTGTTTGGTCTGGGTGAATGAGTAATGAAATAACTGCCTCTAGACGTGTTGCAAGAGTTTTAGTTATTATTTTGAGGTCTGTATTAATCAGTGAGAGTGGGCGATAATTGGAAGGTTGGGTTAGATCTTTGTTGGGTTTTGGTATAAGTGTTATTATTGCAGTATTCATATATGGAGGTATGTTGGAAGTTGTTTTTATTTCAGTTATTACTCTTAAGAATAGTGGTGATAGAATGTCCCAAAATGTTTTATAAAATTCTGCTGGTAATCCATCAGGTCCTGGTGATTTGTTGTTTGGCATTTTGTTTAAAGATTTATAGATTTCATTAACAGTTAGTGGTGCATCTAGCATTAGAGCTTGTTCATCTGGAAGTGTTGGAAGGTTGAGCTAAGGTAGGTTTCTATTTCTGAGGTGTTGGGTGTGCAATCTGAGGCATATAAGTCACTATAGTATTGTTGGAAAATCATGTTTATTTCTTGAGGGTTGTTTGCTATGATGCCTGAGTTGTTCTGTATTGATGGGATTATTGTCTTCTCTTTTTTGTGTTGTAATAGGTTGGCCAATAGTTTACTGGATTTATTACTGTACTGGAATTGTTCATATCTCAGTTGTTGTAAAATAAAATCATTTTTTTTATTCAAGATGTTTTCTATTTGAGTTTTAGCTAGTTTTAGTTCGCATTGTATCTCTTCACTTGGATTTCTACTGTACTGGTTTGTTAATTGTTTAATTTTAAGGTCCAGTGCATTTTCTCGTTCCTGTTGTTTTCTTTTCTTGTATGAGTATGATATGATTATTCATTCATTCATTCATTCATTCATTTTCTACCACTTATTCCCGTTAGGGGTCGCGGGTGACTGGAGCCTGTCCCAGTGACTTTGGGCCTTAGGCGGGGTACACCCTGGACAGTGGACAACTCATTCACTCTCACATTCATTCACTACGGACAATTTAGAGTTTCCAATTAACCTGAACACAGTCATGTGTTTGGACGGTGGGAGGAGCCGGAGAACCTGGAGAGAACCCACGGTAACACGGGGAGAACATGCAGACTCCACCCAGAGAGATCGTGTGATGTTGGGGTGGTTCGGAATTCGAAACCACGATGTTGGGGTGGTCTGGGATTCAAACCCACAATCGTGATATGATTATGCCTCGGATGACTGTTTTTGCCGTTTCCCATAGCAGTGATGGTGAGAGAGTCGTTCATCTCCAGAAAGGATGCCCACTCTCCCCGTATAATGTGGTGACTTCTGTGTCTTCTAGGAGTGATGTGTCAAGTCGCCATCTTGAATGTTTTTTAATTTTGTATGTAGATATTGTTAGCGAGACGGGGGCGTGGTCACTGATTACAATTGGGTGTATTGTGTTGTCTGTTATGTGCTGGGTGAGTGAGCTGCTAATGAATAAAAGGTCCAGTGTAGACGATGATTGGTGGTGGGGAGAGAAGGATGTATATTCCCGGTCTGTAGGGTTCCTCACTCTCCAACAAAGTCCATATTCCTTCATGTATTGTTTAATTATGTCTGATGAGTGTGTGTGTCTTGTGTTACCAGTGGAGCTTGAGCGATCTAGTTCTGAGTTAATTCCTCAGTGTAAAACAAGCCTTGCCCAGTCGTCCTTCTCATACCAGGGACCAAACAGTGGAATAAGCTCCCACTGAGCTCACAAATGAAAGTAACCTCTGTACCTTCTCCAGAGGTGAAGAAGTGGTTTATGGAGGACCAGAGATGCACACACTGAGCACAAACTTGCACACTATTATTTGAAATATGTATATGTTTGCTTTATGTAATTAGTATAGAATAGTCTTGTCTTAGCTCCTTTTATAAACTTATTTAAAAGTGTTTTAGCTTTACCAGGTGTAAATCGTAATTCTAATACTGTAATCTTAACTTTAAGGTGCTGGTGTCTGCAATGAACTTCAGAGCTAAGATAATATTGATGATGAAGTGTGAATGATTGAGTGTCACAGACTGTATGAAAACTGTTGCACTGTAAATAATGCACATTGTACTCCCCCCGTCCCTGACCCAGGACTGCAGATGGACATGAGCTCCCGTAGCTATAATCTGGTGCAATCATCTTTGCCCTCGAGCATAATGTCATTGTACATGGTCCTGCTCAAATAAATAAATAAATAAAATAACCGTGTTGGACACACTGGAGGGACCATGTCTCTGTGTGTCCTGGGAACACCTCAGGATCCCCCCGGAGGAGCTGGAGGAAGTGTCAGGGGTGAAGGAAGTCTGGGAGTCCCTGCTTAGACTGCTGCCCCTGCGACCCGGCCCCGGATCAGAGGAAGAAGATGGATGGATGAAGGTCTCCTGCTAAGATGATGTTTGCTTTGTCTTGTAATGTTGTAAAGAGATTATGGAAAAAAGATGAGTCATCAGAGTTTGGTCCATAGACATTGGCCAGAGTGTATGATGTATTATTAATTGTTACATTCATAATGAGATATCGTCCTTCGGGGTCAAGATGTATTGAATTTTGAGTGATTGAAATGTTTTTGTTAATTAGGATAGAAACACCTCGTTGTCTACTGTTGTATGTTGCAGAGAAGGTTTTGTCAAATTGTCTGAGTTGTAGATTTTGTGACTCCTGGTTATTTATGTGGGTTTCTTGTAAAAAGCATATGTCAGCCTTCAATTTGGATAGATAATTAATTCTTTTAGTTCTTTTAGGGAGGGTGCGAAAGCCACGTACATTCCAGGTTATGATTTTAAGACTATGCATGGTGGTCGTAGTTGGAACCTATAGTGTAAGAGTAATACAACGGTAAGAAGTGGAGGGGGGGGGGGGTCACACAGCACATAAAACAAAGGACATGGTGAGCTTGTGGTAAGACGCAGACAAAAGACAACAACATAAACCACAAAGATGCACTGAATCAAACACGGTCCTTAGGATATTTTTAATCCCTCGCTTCATTCGCGTGTCAAGGACGCCCAAGTCTTGGAATTTGGTGGAACGTTTTGGACAACCCTCAGGCCCCTGCACTCCTCCTCAGGCCCCTGTGCTCCTCCTCAGGCCCCTGTGCTCCTCCTCGGGCCCCTGTGCTCCTCCTCAGGCCCCTGTGCTCCTCCTTGGCCCCTGTCCTCCTCCTCCTTGGCCCCTGCGCTCCTCCTGGGGTCCCTGCACTCCTCCTCTGGCCCCTGTCCTCCTCCTCAGGCCCCTGTCCTCCTCCTCGGGCCCCTGTGCTCCTCCTCGGGCCCCTGTCCTCCTCCTCTGGCCCCTGTGCTCCTCCTTGGCCCCTGTCCTCCTCCTGGGGCCCCTGTGCTCCTCCTCAGGCCCCTGCGCTCCTCCTCAGGCCCCTGCGCTCCTCCTCAGGCCCCTGCGCTCCTCCTCAGGCCCCTGTCCTCCTCCTCGGGCCCCTGTCCTCCTCCTCGGGCCCCTGTCCTCCTCCTTGGCCCCTGTCCTCCTCCTGGGGCCCATGCGCTCCTCCTCGGGCCCCTGTCCTCCTCCTTGGCCCCTGTCCTCCTCCTGGGGCCCATGCGCTCCTCCTCGGGCCCCTGTCCTCCTCCTTGGCCCCTGCGCTCCTCCTGGGGCCCATGCGCTCCTCCTCAGGCCCCTGTGCTCCTCCTCAGGCCCCTGTCCTCCTCCTCAGGCCCCTGTGCTCCTCCTCAGTTCCCTGCACTCCTCCTCTGGCCCCTGCGCTCCTCCTCGGACTCCTGCATTCCTCCTCCTTGGCCCCTGCGCTCCTCCTCTGGCCCCTGTCCTCCCTCTCAGGCCCCTGTGCTCCTCCTCAGGCCCCTGTCCTCCTCGGGCCCCTGTCCTCCTCCTCGGGCCCCTGTCCTCCTCCTCGGGCCCCTGTACTCCTCCTCGGGCCCCTGTCCTCCTCCTCGGGCCCCTGCGCTCCTCCTCCTTGGCCCCTGTCCTCCTCCTCGGGCCCCTGTCCTCCTCGGGCCCCTGTCCTCCTCCTCGGGCCCCTGTCCTCCTCGGGCCCCTGTGCTCCTCCTCCTTGGCCCCTGTCCTCCTCCTCGGGCCCCTGTCCTCCTCCTCGGGCCCCTGTCCTCCCTCTCAGGCCCCTGCGCTCCTCCTCTGGCCCCTGTCCTCCCTCTCAGGCCCCTGTGCTCCTCCTCAGGCCCCTGTGCTCCTCCTCAGGCCCCTGTGCTCCTCCTCAGGCCCCTGCGCTCCTCCTTTGGCCCCTGTCCTCCCTCTCAGGCCCCTGCGCTCCTCCTCTGGCCCCTGTCCTCCCTCTCAGGCCCCTGTGCTCCTCCTCAGGCCCCTGCGCTCCTCCTCAGGCCCCTGTGCTCCTCCTCAGGCCCCTGCGCTCCTCCTTTGGCCCCTGTCCTCCCTCTCAGGCCCCTGCGCTCCTCCTCTGGCCCCTGTCCTCCCTCTCAGGCCCCTGTGCTCCTCCTCTGGCCCCTGTCCTCCCTCTCAGGCCCCTGTGCTCCTCCTCAGGCCCCTGCGCTCTTCCTCAGGCCCCTGTGCTCCTCCTCAGGCCCCTGTGCTCCTCCTCAGGCCCCTGTGCTCCTCCTCAGGCCCCTGCGCTCCTCCTTTGGCCCCTGTCCTCCCTCTCAGGCCCCTGCGCTCCTCCTCAGGCCCCTGTCCTCCCTCTCAGGCCCCTGCGCTCCTCCTCAGGCCCCTGCGCTCCTCCTTTGGCCCCTGTCCTCCCTCTCAGGCCCCTGTGCTCCTCCTCAGGCCCCTGTGCTCCTCCTCAGGCCCCTGCGCTCCTCCTCTGGCCCCTGTCCTCCCTCTCAGGCCCCTGTGCTCCTCCTCAGGCCCCTGTCCTCCCTCTCAGGCCCCTGTGCTCCTCCTCAGGCCCCTGTCCTCCCTCTCAGGCCCCTGTGCTCCTCCTCAGGCCCCTGTGCTCCTCCTCAGGCCCCTGCGCTCCTCCTCAGGCCCCTGTGCTCCTCCTCAGGCCCCTGTGCTCCTCCTCAGGCCCCTGTGCTCCTCCTCAGGCCCCTGTGCTCCTCCTCAGGCCCCTGTGCTCCTCCTCCTGGCCCATGCGCTCCACCACTGGCCCCTGTCCTTCCCCTCAGGCCCCTGTGCTCCTCCTCAGGCCCCTGCGCTCCTCCTCAGGCCCCTGTCCTCCTCCTTGGCTCCCTGTCCTCCTCCCTCAGGCCCCCTGCGCCCTCCTCAGGCCCCTGTGCTCCTCCTCAGGCCCCTGTGCTCCTCCTCAGGCCCCTGTGCTCCTCCTCAGGCCCCTGTGCTCCTCCTCTGGCCCCTGTGCTCCTCCTGGCCCTTGCGCTCCTCCTCTGGCCCCTGTCCTTCCCCTCAGGCCCCTGTGCTCCTCCTCAGGCCCCTGCGCTCCTCCTCAGGCCCCTGTCCTCCTCCTTGGCCCCTGTCCTCCTCCTCAGGCCCCTGTCCTCCTCCTCAGGCCCCTGTCCTCCTCCTTGGCCCCTGTCCTCCTCCTCGGCCCCTGTCCTCCTCCTCGGGCCCCTGCGCTCCTCCTCTTCGGGCCCCTGTCCTCCTCCTCGGACATCTTCTCTAAGGTTTAGACCTTTAAACCACAGCTTCACAAAAAGATTCAGACGTTTAGAATCCAGAGGGAAAGACTATGGGGTCAAATTCCTGCCAAAACGTTGTAAAAGCATAACAGTACTTGCAAGTACACCTTGTGTTTTGCAAATAGGCAAAATGATTTGTACAAATAAACAAATAGTTTTGTGGAAATGTAATTAAATTTTTCATTTGCAAATATATTAATCTACATCTTTACAAATCTGTTTTCCTTTGTACAGATCTGTTTCTCCTTTGTGCACGCATCTTACTTTGCACTTGCAAAACAGGCTCCCTTTGTGTACAAAACACACTGTATCTCTTTACAAAACCAAACTGTGGTAGAATCCTGCCAAAAGTCACGTGACAAGCCAAGCTGCTCTCATTGGCTGAAGCAGGTCCGCCCTGTTGCTCAGTGATGTATCCAGACCTTGTAGCATCTACATTGTGTTGGGTTTTTATAATGGCAATACAGTGCCAGGACGCTCTGCCTCGGGGGCTGTTCCTCCGGTGGAGCCGATGTTTGCACTTTTGATACTTGTCCGATGTAAAGAGTGGATTTCAAACAAAAACGAAAAAAAGAACTGCACTAATACCACATAAATGACCGAACGACGGCAGCATGTCATGTTGCCAAGTACAAGTTTTAAACTGGTCTATGACAGTTGTCATGGCGAAGCGGTTAAGGTGGCTGTGTGACAAATGTGCTTTCATGTTGGTGATGTGGGCTCGAGACCCACCCAACCCACTTACTTTTGGTTGATCAGTCTTTGTGCTGTTATAAATGAGGCAACTCGTGTGCACTTTGAAGCCTTCATTTACTTTAGAATCGATTGCCAGTCGATTGATTTTTATCACGTCAGGCACAAGTTTGTATTAATCTTGGCGTGCTGTGCCTGACGCGGCCTGATGATGGCGCAAAATATGTACAAATCACACGCTGACACGATCACTCCGAGAGCTAAAACGCTGGTGTTAAAGACGCTGATGAGTCCGTCACCATCAGCTGAGCATGATTGTTGATGGCAGTAAATGGACACAGTGGATGGAGCAGGTACAGCACAACCAACAGAAGACGTGGAAGAGAAGTTTTCCTTGGTGCATGAACGAGTATGAAGACTTATTGTACTCATAAAAAGATATTAGATAATACTTAAGTGGCAAGTACCCTGCCAAGCTCTTGCCTCCCCAGTGCCAGGACGCTTTGCCTCGGGGGGCCTCCGGTGGTGCAGGAATAAGGAGAATAGCATTTATGTTGCTCATAGTCACGTTCTTTTTTCACTTTGTCATTTTTTGTCTCAATTTTGTCACTTTTAGTCAAATTTAGTCAAATTTTTGTCGCCTTTAGTCAAATTTTTGTCGCTTTAAGTCAAATTTAGTCAAATTTTTGTCGCTTTTAGTCCCGTTTTTCTCGCTATATAGAATTTTTCCGCTTATGGTCATGGTTTTGTCGCTTCTCGTAGGGTTTTTGTCACTTTTAGCCACATTTTTGTCACTTTTAGTCGTGTTTTTGTGCCACTTTATTCACCTTATTCCGCCCACTTTTGCCTCTTTGTTCCACAGATCACACTTTTGTTGTAAACGCACTTCTGTTTGACCAGAACTCCGTTAAAGCTAACGACAAACGAGGGAAAAGTCTGAGGCTAAAATGTTACATAAAGTAGATTGATTTGTGTAAAATGTTTAATGAACACGAGCAACAACAAGTCACAACGCAACGATTTCCTGAAAACGTCTTTTTAGTCGAGTAGAACTTATTTTCTGTTGAGCTCGTCTGCTCCGTGTGAACTACAACGGAAACAAGACGGCGGCGCGAACGACAACTGCAGGAATAAGGAGAATAGCATTTATGTTGCTCATAGTCACGTTCTTTTTTCACTTTGTCATTTTTTGTCTCAATTTTGTCGCTTTTAGTCAATTTTATTAAATTTTTTGTCGCTTTTAGTCAAATTTTTGTCACTTTAAGTCAAATTTAGTCAAATTTTTGTCACTTTTAGTCCCGTTTTTCTCGCTATATAGAATTTTTCCGCTTATGGTCATGTTTTTGTCGCTTCTCGTGGGGTTTTTGTCACTTTTAGTAAATTTTTTGTCACTTTTAGTCAAATTTTTGTCACTTTTAGTCAAATTTTGTCAAATTTTTGTCGCTTTTAGTAAAATTTAGTCAATTTTTTGTCGCTTTTAGTCAAATCTTTGTCGCTTTAAGTCAAATTTAGTAAAATAATTGTAACTTTTAGTCAAATTATTGTCGCTTTAATTCAAATTTATGTCGCTTTAAGTCAAATTTAGTCAATTTTTGTCGCTTTAAGTCAAATTTTGTCAAATATTTGTCACTTTTAGTCAAATTTTTGTCGCTTTTAGTCATTTTTTTGTCTCTTTAAGTCAAATTTTTGTCGCTTTTAGTCAAATTTTTGTCTCTTTAAGTCAAATTTTTGTCGCTTTAAGTCAAATTTAGTCAAATTTTTGTCACTTTTAGTCAAATTTTTGTCACTTTTAGTCATTTTTTTGTCTCTTTAAGTCAAATTTTTGTCACTTTTAGTCAAATTTTTGACTCTTTAAGTCAAATTTTTGTCGCTTTAAGTCAAATTTAGTCAAATTTTTGTCGCTTTTAGTCAAATTTTTGTCGCTTTAAGTCAAATTTAGTCAAATTTTTGTCGCTTTTAGTCCCGTTTTTCTCGCTATATAGAATTTTTCCGCTTATGGTCATGGTTTTGTCGCTTCTCGTAGGGTTTTTGTCACTTTTAGCCACATTTTTGTCACTTTTAGTCGTGTTTTTGTGCCACTTTATTCACCTTATTCCGCCCACTTTTGCCTCTTTGTTCCACAGATCACACTTTTGTTGTAAACGCACTTCTGTTTGACCAGAACTCCGTTAAAGCTAATGATGAACGAGGGAAAAGTCTGAGGCTAAAATGTTACATAAAGTAGATTGATTTGTGTAAAATGTTTAATGAACACGAGCAACAACAAGTCACAACGCAACGATTTCCTGAAAACGTCTTTTTAGTCGAGTAGAACTTATTTTCTGTTGAGCTCGTCTGCTCCGTGTGAACTACAACGGAAACAAGACGGCGGCGCGAACGACAACTGCAGGAATAAGGAGAATAGCATTTATGTTGCTCATAGTCACGTTCTTTTTTCACTTTGTCATTTTTTGTCTCAATTTTGTCGCTTTTAGTCAATTTTAGTCAATTTTTTGTCGCTTTTAGTCAAATTTTTGTCACTTTAAGTCAAATTTAGTCAAATTTTTGTCACTTTTAGTCCCGTTTTTCTCGCTATATAGAATTTTTCCGCTTATGGTCATGTTTTTGTCGCTTCTCGTGGGGTTTTTGTCACTTTTAGTAAATTTTTTGTCACTTTTAGTCAAATTTTTGTCACTTTTAGTCAAATTTTGTCAAATTTTTGTCGCTTAGTAAAATTTAGTCAATTTTTGTCGCTTTTAGTCAAATCTTTGTCGCTTTAAGTCAGATTTAGTCAAATTTTTGTCGCTTTTAGTCAAATTTTTGTCGCTTTAAGTCAAATTTAGTCAAATTTTTGACTCTTTAAGTCAAATTTTTGTCGCTTTAAGTCAAATTTAGTCAATTTTTTGTCACTTTTAGTCAAATTTTTGTCACTTTTAGTCAAATTTTGTCAATTTTTTGTCGCTTTTAGTCAAATTTTTGTCGCTTTAAGTCAAATTTTGTCAAATATTTGTCACTTTTAGTCAAATTTTTGTCGCTTTTAGTCAATTTTTTGACTCTTTAATTCAAATTTTTGTCGCTTAGTCAAATTTTTGACTCTTTAAGTCAAATTTTTGTCGCTTTAAGTCAAATTTAGTCAAATTTTTGTCACTTTTAGTCAAATTTTTGTCGCTTTAAGTCAAATTTAGTCAAATTTTTGTCACTTTTAGTCAAATTTTTGACTCTTTAAGTCAAATTTTTGTCGCTTTAAGTCAAATTTAGTCAATTTTTTGTCACTTTTAGTCAAATTTTTGTCACTTTTAGTCATTTTTTTGTCTCTTTAAGTCAAATTTTTGTCACTTTTAGTCAAATTTTTGACTCTTTAAGTCAAATTTTTGTCGCTTTAAGTCAAATTTAGTCAAATTTTTGTCGCTTTTAGTCAAATTTTTGTCGCTTTAAGTCAAATTTAGTCAAATTTTTGTCGCTTTTAGTCCCGTTTTTCTCGCTATATAGAATTTTTCCGCTTATGGTCATGGTTTTGTCGCTTCTCGTAGGGTTTTTGTCACTTTTAGCCACATTTTTGTCACTTTTAGTCGTGTTTTTGTGCCACTTTATTCACCTTATTCCGCCCACTTTTGCCTCTTTGTTCCACAGATCACACTTTTGTTGTAAACGCACTTCTGTTTGACCAGAACTCCGTTAAAGCTAATGATGAACGAGGGAAAAGTCTGAGGCTAAAATGTTACATAAAGTAGATTGATTTGTGTAAAATGTTTAATGAACACGAGCAACAACAAGTCACAACGCAACGATTTCCTGAAAACGTCTTTTTAGTCGAGTAGAACTTATTTTCTGTTGAGCTCGCCTGCCCGTGTGAACTACAACGGAAACAAGACGGCGGACGACAACTGCAGGAATAAGGAGAATAGCATTTATGTTGCTCATAGTCACGTTCTTTTTCACTTTGTCACTTTTTTTGTCTCAATTTGTCGCTTTTAGTCAATTTTAGTCAATTTTAGTCAATTTTTTGTCGCTTTTAGTCAAATTTTTGTCACTTTAAGTCAAATTTAGTCAAATTTTTGTCACTTTTAGTCCCGTTTTTCTCGCTATATAGAATTTTTCCGCTTATGGTCATGTTTTTGTTGCTTCTCGTGGGGTTTTTGTCACTTTTAGTCATTTTTTTGTCGCTTTAAGTCAAATTTAGTCAATTTTTTGTCGCTTTTAGTCAAATTTTTGTCGCTTTAAGTCAGATTTAGTCAAATTTTTGTCGCTTTTAGTCAAATTTTTGTCGCTTTAAGTCAAATTTAGTCAAATTTTTGTCACTTTTAGTCAAATTTTTGTCACTTTTAGTCAAATTTTGTCAAATTTTTGTCGCTTTTAGTCAAATTTTTGTCGCTTTAAGTCAAATTTTGTCAAATATTTGTCACTTTTAGTCAAATTTTTGACTCTTTAAGTCAAATTTTTGTCGCTTTAAGTCAAATTTATGACTCTTTAAGTCTAATTTTTGTCGCTTTAAGTCAAATTTAGTCAAATTTTTGTCTCTTTTAGTCAAATTTTTGTCGCTTTAAGTCAAATTTAGTCAAATTTTTGTCACTTTTAGTCAAATTTTTGACTCTTTAAGTCAAATTTTTGTCGCTTTAAGTCAAATTTAGTCAATTTTTTGTCACTTTTAGTCAAATTTTTGACTCTTTAAGTCAAATTTTTGTCGCTTTAAGTCAAATTTAGTCAATTTTTTGTCACTTTTAGTCAAATTTTTGTCACTTTTAGTCATTTTGTCTCTTTAAGTCAAATTTTTGTCACTTTTAGTCAAATTTTTGACTCTTTAAGTCAAATTTTTGTCGCTTTAAGTCAAATTTAGTCAAATTTTTGTCGCTTTTAGTCAAATTTTTGTCGCTTTAAGTCAAATTTAGTCAAATTTTTGTCGCTTTTAGTCCCGTTTTTCTCGCTATATAGAATTTTTCCGCTTATGGTCATGGTTTTGTCGCTTCTCGTAGGGTTTTTGTCACTTTTAGCCACATTTTTGTCACTTTTAGTCGTGTTTTTGTGCCACTTTATTCACCTTATTCCGCCCACTTTTGCCTCTTTGTTCCACAGATCACACTTTTGTTGTAAACGCACTTCTGTTTGACCAGAACTCCGTTAAAGCTAATGATGAACGAGGGAAAAGTCTGAGGCTAAAATGTTACATAAAGTAGATTGATTTGTGTAAAATGTTTAATGAACACGAGCAACAACAAGTCACAACGCAACGATTTCCTGAAAACGTCTTTTTAGTCGAGTAGAACTTATTTTCTGTTGAGCTCGCTCTGCTCGTGAACTACAACGGAAACAAGACGGCGGCGAATCAACTGCAGGAATAAGGAGAATAGCATTTATGTTGCTCATAGTCACGTTCTTTTTTCACTTTGTCACTTTTTTGTCTCAATTTTGTCGCTTTTAGTCAATTTTAGTCAATTTTATTAAATTTTTTGTCGCTTTTAGTCAAATTTTTGTCACTTTAAGTCAAATGTAGTCAAATTTTTGTCACTTTTAGTCCCGTTTTTCTTGCTATATAGAATTTTTCCGCTTATGGTCATGTTTTTGTCGCTTCTCGTGGGGTTTTTGTCACTTTTAGTAAATTTTTTGTCACTTTTAGTCAAATTTTTGTCACTTTTAGTCAAATTTTGTCAAATTTTTGTCGCTTTTAGTAAAATTTAGTCAATTTTTAGTCGCTTTTAGTCAAATCTTTGTAGCTTTAAGTCAAATTTTGTCAAATATTTGTCACTTTTAGTCAAATTTTTGTCGCTTAGTCATTTTTGTCTCTTTAAGTCAAATTTTTGTCGCTTAGTCAAATTTTTGACTCTTTAAGTCAAATTTTTGTCGCTTTAAGTCAAATTTAGTCAAATTTTTGTCACTTTTAGTCAAATTTTTGTCGCTTTAAGTCAAATTTAGTCAAATTTTTGTCACTTTTAGTCAAATTTTTGACTCTTTAAGTCAAATTTTTGTCGCTTTAAGTCAAATTTAGTCAATTTTTTGTCACTTTTAGTCAAATTTTTGTCACTTTTAGTCCCGTTTTTCTCGCTATATAGAATTTTTCCGCTTATGGTCATGTTTTTGTTGCTTCTCGTGGGGTTTTTGTCACTTTTAGTCATTTTTTTGTCGCTTTAAGTCAAATTTAGTCAAATTTTTGTCACTTTTAGTCAAATTTTTGACTCTTTAAGTCAAATTTTTGTCGCTTTAAGTCAAATTTAGTCAATTTTTGTCACTTTTAGTCAAATTTTTGTCACTTTTAGTCAAATTTTGTCAAATTTTTGTCGCTTTTAGTCAAATTTTTGTCGCTTAAGTCAAATTTAGTCAAATTTTGTCACTTTTAGTCAAATTTTTGACTCTTTAAGTCAAATTTTGTCGCTTTAAGTCAAATTTAGTCAATTTTTGTCACTTTTAGTCAAATTTTTGTCACTTTTAGTCATTTTTTGTCTCTTTAAGTCAAATTTTTGTCACTTTTAGTCAAATTTTTGACTCTTTAAGTCAAATTTTTGTCGCTTTAAGTCAAATTTAATCAAATTTTTGTCGCTTTTAGTCAAATTTTTGTCGCTTTAAGTCAAATTTAGTCAATTTTTTGTCGCTTTTAGTCAAATTTTTGTCGCTTTAAGTCAGATTTAGTCAAATTTTTGTCGCTTTTAGTCAAATTTTTGTCGCTTTTAGTCAAATTTTTGTCGCTTTAAGTCAAATTTAATCAAATTTTTGTCGCTTAGTCAAATTTTTGTCGCTTTAAGTCAAATTTAGTCAATTTTTGTCGCTTTTAGTCAAATTTTTGTCGCTTAAGTCAGATTTAGTCAAATTTTTGTCTCTTTTAGTCAAATTTTTGTCGCTTTAAGTCAAATTTAGTCAAATTTTTGTCACTTTTAGTCAAATTTTTGACTCTTTAAGTCAAATTTTTGTCGGTTTAAGTCAAATTTAGTCAATTTTTTGTCACTTTTAGTCAAATTTTTGTCGCTTTTAGTCAAATTTTTTAATATTTTTGTCGCTTTTAGTCAAATTTTTGTCGCTTTAAGTCAAATTTTGTCAAATATTTGTCACTTTTAGTCAAATTTTTGTCGCTTTTAGTCATTTTTTTGTCTCTTTAAGTCAAATTTTTGTCGCTTTTAGTCAAATTTTTGACTCTTTAAGTCAAATTTTTGTCGCTTTAAGTCAAATTTAGTCAAATTTTTGTCACTTTTAGTCAAATTTTTGTCGCTTTAAGTCAAATTTAGTCAAATTTTTGTCACTTTTAGTCAAATTTTTGTCGCTTTTAGTCAAATTTTTGTCGCTTTAAGTCAAATTTAGTCAAATTTTTGTCGCTTTTAGTCCCGTTTTTCTCGCTATATAGAATTTTTCCGCTTATGGTCATGGTTTTGTCGCTTCTCGTAGGGTTTTTGTCACTTTTAGCCACATTTTTGTCACTTTTAGTCGTGTTTTTGTGCCACTTTATTCACCTTATTCCGCCCACTTTTGCCTCTTTGTTCCACAGATCACACTTTTGTTGTAAACGCACTTCTGTTTGACCAGAACTCCGTTAAAGCTAATGATGAACGAGGGAAAAGTCTGAGGCTAAAATGTTACATAAAGTAGATTGATTTGTGTAAAATGTTTAATGAACACGAGCAACAACAAGTCACAACGCAACGATTTCCTGAAAACGCTCTTTTTTAGTCGTAGTAGAACTTATTTTCTGTTGAGCTCGTCTGCTCCGTGTGAACTACAACAGAAACAAGACGGCGGCGCGAACGACAACTGCAGGAATAAGGAGAATAGCATTTATGTTGCTCATAGTCACGTTCTTTTTTCACTTTGTCATTTTTTGTCTCAATTTTGTCGCTTTTTGTAAAATTTTTGTCGCTTTAAGTCAAATTTTGTCAAATATTTGTCACTTTTAGTCAAATTTTTGTCACTTTTAGTCAAATTTTGTCAAATTTTTGTCGCTTTTAGTCAAATTTTTGTCACTTTAAGTCAAATTTAGTCAAATTTTTGTCACTTTTAGTCCCGTTTTTCTCGCTATATAGAATTTTTCCGCTTATGGTCATGTTTGTGTCGCTTCTCGTGGGGTTTTTGTCACTTTTAGTAAATTTTTTGTCACTTTTAGTCAAATTTTTGTCACTTTTAGTCAAATTTAGTCAATTTTTTGTCGCTTTTAGTCAAATTTTTGTCGCTTTAAGTCAAATTTAGTCAAATTTTTGTCACTTTTAGTCAAATTTTTGACTCTTTAAGTCAAATTTTTGTCGCTTTAAGTCAAATTTAGTCAATTTTTTGTCACTTTTAGTCAAATTTTTGTCACTTTTAGTCAAATTTTGTCAAATTTTTTTCGCTTTTAGTCAAATTTTTGTCGCTTTAAGTCAAATTTTGTCAAATATTTGTCACTTTTAGTCAAATTTTTGTCGCTTTTAGTCATTTTTTTGTCTCTTTAAGTCAAATTTTTGTCTCTTTTAGACAAATTTTTGACTATTTAAGTCAAATTTTTGTCGCTTTAAGTCAAATTTAGTCAAATTTTTGTCACTTTTAGTCAAATTTTTGTTGCTTTAAGTCAAATTTAGTCAAATTTTTGTCACTTTAGTCAAATTTTTGTCTCTTTAAGTCAAATTTTTGTTGCTTTAAGTCAAATTTAGTCAATTTTTTGTCACTTTTAGTCAAATTTTTGTCACTTTTAGTCATTTTTTTGTCTCTTTAAGTCAAATTTTTGTCACTTTTAGTCAAATTTTTGACTCTTTAAGTCAAATTTTTGTCGCTTTAAGTCAAATTTAGTCAAATTTTTGTCTCTTTTAGTCAAATTTTTGTCGCTTTAAGTCAAATTTAGTCAAATTTTTGTCGCTTTTAGTCCCGTTTTTCTCGCTATATAGAATTTTTCCGCTTATGGTCATGGTTTTGTCGCTCGTAGGGTTTTTGTCACTTTTAGCCACATTTTTGTCACTTTTAGTCGTGTTTTTGTGCCACTTTATTCACCTTATTCCGCCCACTTTTGCCTCTTTGTTCCACAGATCACACTTTTGTTGTAAACGCACTTCTGTTTGACCAGAACTCCGTTAAAGCTAATGATGAACGAGGGAAAAGTCTGAGGCTAAAATGTTACATAAAGTAGATTGATTTGTGTAAAATGTTTAATGAACACGAGCAACAACAAGTCACAACGCAACGATTTCCTGAAAACGTCTTTATAGTCGAGTAGAACTTATTTTCTGTTGAGCTCGTCTGCTCCGTGTGAACTACAACGGAAACAAGACGGCGGCGCGAACGACAACTGCAGGAATAAGGAGAATAGCATTTATGTTGCTCATAGTCACGTTCTTTTTTCACTTTGTCATTTTTTGTCTCAATTTTGTCGCTTTTAGTCAATTTTTTGTCGCTTTTAGTCAAATTTTTGTCGCTTTAAGTCAAATTTAGTCAAATTTTTGTCACTTTTAGTCCCGTTTTTCTCGCTATATAGAATTTTTCCGCTTATGGTCATGTTTTTGTCGCTTCTCGTGGGGTTTTTGTCACTTTTAGTAAATTTTTTGTCACTTTTAGTCAAATTTTTGTCACTTTTAGTCATTTTTTTGTCGCTTTAAGTCAAATTTAGTCAATTTTTTGTCGCTTTTAGTCAAATTTTTGTCGCTTTAAGTCAGATTTAGTCAAATTTTTGTCGCTTTTAGTCAAATTTTTGTCGCTTTAAGTCAAATTTAGTCAAATTTTTGTCACTTTTAGTCAAATTTTTGACTCTTTAAGTCAAATTTTTGTCGATTTAAGTCAAATTTAGTCAATTTTTTGTCACTTTTAGTCAAATTTTTGTCACTTTTAGTCAAATTTTGTCAAATTTTTTTCGCTTTTAGTCAAATTTTTGTCGCTTTAAGTCAAATTTTGTCAAATATTTGTCACTTTTAGTCAAATTTTTGTCGCTTTTAGTCATTTTTTTGTCTCTTTAAGTCAAATTTTTGTCGCTTTTAGTCAAATTTTTGACTCTTTAAGTCAAATTTTTGTCGCTTTAAGTCAAATTTAGTCAAATTTTTGTCGCTTTTAGTCAAATTTTTGTCACTTTAAGTCAAATTTAGTCAAATTTTTGTCGCTTTTAGTCCCGTTTTTCTCGCTATATAGAATTTTTCCGCTTATGGTCATGGTTTTGTCGCTTCTCGTAGGGTTTTTGTCACTTTTAGTCACATTTTTGTCACTTCTAGTCGTGTTTTTGTGCCACTTTATTCACCTTATTCTGCCCCGCCCACTTTTGCCTCTTTGTTCCACAGATCACACTTTTGTTGTAAACGCACTTCTGTTTGACGAGAACTCCGTTAAAGCTAATGATGAACGAGGGAAAAGTCTGAGGCTAAAATGTTACATAAAGTCGATTGATTTGTGTAAAATGTTTAATGAACACGAGACACAACAAGTCACAACACAACGATTTCCTGAAAACGTCTTTTTAGTCGAGTAGAACTTATTTTCTGTTGAGCTCGTCTGCTCCGTGTGAACTACAACGGAAACAAGACGGCGGCGCGTACGACAACTTCAGGAATAAGGAGAATAGTGGGCTGTAAATGGGCTGTTTTCACATCCGTCTGGTGGACTGTTAGATTCTCCTGAGCAGCTTTTTGAGCCCGCCCCCTGATGATGGTCCGTACCCTTTGGCGACACATCGGGTCTTGTATTTATTTGATCCACCAGAGTTCTTTTTGAGCCTCTACATTTGTATTTGTATTTATTTATTTATTTAAAACAAGGACAGTGCACAGATAGCATTAAACTCAATGAGTAGAGATGCTCTGCACCAGATTTAGCTACAAGCTACTTTCCATCTGTAGTCCTTGGGCAGGTTTTAAATAAACAACAACAAACAAGATTTGTTTACAAAGTAGCACCCGTTATACACCGAATAAATAAACAAATCATCAGCAGAGATTCTAAAATACAACAGTTGATCATTATTAGGAGCACTTTAAAATACAATTAATAATTTATCAATAACAAGACCTTCCAAAATTACAATTATCAAATTCATCATAAAACCTTTAAATTAAATAAACAATTCATAAATACAATTACCACACGAAATGCTAAAAATACAAATCTCATCCTTAACACGATGCTCCAAGAGTCTTCTAAAATCAGTCAGAGTGTTTACAAAAGCCTAATGTTGACAGGCCTGTCTGCTCAGAAGCCATTGTCTCAGCCCATGTGAGAAGGACAGATAGTTTGAACATGTTTTTAACTCAGTTGGAAGTGTGTTCCAGTTTTTTGCTGCAGTGAAGGAGAAAGCGGATTGTCCCATCACTGTACGTTTAAGGGGAATGGTCAGATCATAATTTAGAGTTGAGCGAGATGTTCTAGTCATCTGCTCTGATCGTAACTGAAAAAAGCCTCTTAAGGGAGGTGGAGCTGCATTATAAAGAATTTTATAAAGTAGACGCATTTCAGAATAGAGAATCATATTTTCAAAGTTTAACAAGTTATATCTGTTCAGTATATTACAATGATGATAATTTAATGATTTTTTATCAAAAACTTTGAGGGCTTGCTTAAATAGTGTCTCAATTGAATTCTTTAGAGTTTTCCCTGCCTGCGACCAGCAGGTTATACAATAATTTATACGAGAAAAGATCATAGCATGAAGGAAAGCTTTTGATGCCTGAGCATTTAATGCGCTCCGAATATGTTTAAAATTAGAAATACTAAATTTTGTTACCTTACGTAGAAGTGTAATGTGTTTTTCAAAAGTCAATGTTGAATCCAAATGCAAGCCTAAATATTTCACTTGTTGAACATTATTGATAAGTTGCCCTTGAACACTAAGCTGCGGCCAGTGATTTGCTTCCTATTAAAATACATTGTTACAGTTTTTTTAGTATTAAGAGTGAGGCATGAAGCTTTTAGCCATGTGGCAATGTTATCAAGTGCTAGTGCTAGCTTATCAGCAACCTCAGTCACATTTCGGCCATGAGTGTATATGACCGTGTCATCGGCGTACATTTGTACTTCCACATCTGCACAGACAGACGGTAGATCATTAATAAATAGGCAAAATAACAGTGGCCCCAGAATTGAGCCCTGTGGAATTCCCAATGAACAGGGTTTTGAGGTTGAGAGTTTATTGTTAATGCGTACACACTGTGATCTATCAGTAAGATATGATTGCATCCATTTTAATATGTTTTCAGAAAATTTAAATTTGGTAAGTTTTGATAACATCACTGCATGGTTCACGGTATCAAAGGCTTTTTTAAGGTCCAAAAAAACTGCTGCAGCCACTTGCCCTTTATCCAATCCATATTTGATCTTTTCTATAAAGTAACAACATGCAGTCTCTGTAGAATAGTTGCTCCTAAACCCAAACTGCATTGGGTGGAGTAGATCATTGCTGTTTAGATGGGCAACAAGTTGTTCTGCTGCTATTTTTTCAATGACCTTCGAGGCAGCGGGCAGAATACTTATAGGCCTATAGTTGTTAACATCTTGTTTATCTCCACTCTTATGGATTGGTATTACTATGGCTTTTTTAAAAGCTGCAGGGAATTTATTGTCTTCAAACGATTTATTGATAATATATGTAATTGGAAAGATCAGATTATCTTTGCATTGTTTTAACATGGCATTATTAAATCCCCAATCATCTTTTGCGGTAGAGTTAGAAAGGGATGAGATAACTCGTTGTACTTGTGCCTCATTAACACAGCTAAGTTTAAGGCCTTGTAGATCTTCCAACACATTATTTGGAGTTTCAGAAATATTAAACTTCTTTTGGAGTTCTAGGCATGAATCAATAAAATAATTATTAAAACAGTTTGCAACTTCTAAACTGTCATGTTTGATTTCCCCATTTATTTGGAGTTCTATCCTTTCATTTTTATCTTGTTCCCTACCTATCAATTTATCAATTGTTCTCCACAACTTTTGAGGGTTCCCATTTGCCTGTTGAATATTGGCTAAAAAATAGTTTGCTCTGGCCTTCCTTGTTTGTGATGTGACTTTATTTCGTAGGCTCTTGTAGATTAAGTGATCAGTGTCCGTTTTAGATTTTAAAGATCTTTTTAATGCTGAATCTCTTTTTCTCATAAGTTGCCATAAATCATCTGTAAACCATGGTAAAATATTTTTGTTATTCCATCTGGAAGGTTTAATTTTAGTAAACGCATTAATAATATTTGTTACAGATGATTTAAATATTTCTCCAGCATGTTCAGAGTCACCTGCTAGAGTAAGTTCATTCCAATTTATCATTTTCATCTCATTTTCAAATTTTTCCCTGTCTCGTTTTGGGATAAATTGCACATATTTCTTTAAATCACCACCATTCTTATAGCGTTTCATAGACAGTTTCCTACAGACTTGAGTTAGATTATGATCAGAGATCCCCGTAATGAGATTGTATGTCTTTGTTACACGATCACTTTTATTTGCAAAGATTAGATCCAGTTGGGTTTGTGTCGCTCTTGTAATTCTGGTTGGGCCTTTAACAATTTGTGACATTTGAAAACTATTTGTAATGTTCTTCAACTTTTTCCTACATGTTTTGTTCAGCCAATTAATATTAAAATCGCCCATAAGAATACATTCTTTCCCATTACACTGCTTTAAAATTTTAGTTAGTTCCTCATAAAATATCTCTTTGGCATTTGGCGGCCTGTATACCACAATAATATTAAAAGACGTTTCTGGTGATAGGATTATAGTTACACCAATACATTCAATGTCACCATCAGGCAAGGGAAATTGTTTACTCTTCAGGGTATTTTTAACATACATCATCACCCCTCCTCCTCTACCACGAGTGCGGTCTTTTCTATAGATTTCATAACCTGGGATAGAGACCATATTCGTTTGAACTGTATTATTCAACCAAGTTTCTGAGACTGCCAAATAGTCTAAATTTGAGTCTGTTAATAGGTGCTCCATTTCTTCAGATTTTGATAGAATGCTTCTGGGATTTAAATGTCCTCCAAATATTCCTTTAGGTTTGACAGAAGAGTTCCATAAAACCTTTGCATGGTTCACAGTTTGAAACAGTTTTATTTTCTGTTGCTTATTTTTAGCATTATCAGGTCTACACTGACAGCAACGCAACAATAATGTTTGTTGAGCACAGTGGGCTTTACAGTTTGTTTTACCTTGCGGTAGTGTGTGAGCGTGGTCTTCAAAAGGGATAGTTGACGAGATAGTTGGCTTTCTAACAGTAGACTTTGTGCTCTTTCCAGTAATAGGACATCCCTCCTCAAAGGATGTGACAGTTAGATCCAAGTACCGCTCCGCTGTTTTTCGTTTAGGCAATTGGGTCGGGGTACGAGTCGGGCTCCAATCTGCTGTTGTTAATGCGCGCTTCAGGGGACGCGCGGTCTGGGGGCTCCGGTCAGCTGTTGGAACGCTGGTCAAGCTCCTGTCCAGAGCTGTTAGGCATGTCGCGGGGCTCTCTGTCCGAACCGGAATCCAGTCCGCAGTCGCCACCGGCGGGAGGCTCACTGACAGAGCCGGGCTCCGGTTCGTTGTCGCCCCGGCATTTTGCCTTTCCCCACTGATCTCCGCATCAGGTTGCGCCATGGGCAAGGCTGACTCGATATCCGCCAGCACATTCGCCATGTTCCCCGAGAAAGCAGATATCCACGCCGGTTTGTCACGTGTAGCCCCGGTATTAAAGTCTGAGACTTGAGTTGGTCCAGGATTTAAATGAATGTCGCCGCTCAGCAAAAGAATTACGCAGCAGAGTCCAGCAAGTCCTGCACGGGGTGAAAAATCATTTGGCTCTCTCGATCTAGACCGTGCAATAACTTGTCGATTCTTCAAAAGATGCGCATATATAGTGTATTGGTTCCATGAAACAAAGTTTGTGTGCTGCATCAAGCATTCGGTTTGTTGCCGGGAGCGCGCACGTATCCTAGCACAGTTTCCACACATGGGCAAGAGAGCGATCATCAGGAGGCATGTCAGCAAAAGGCTCGTGTAAATCATTATATGGTACTTCTTCAAACGGGGTGAAGCTGAGAGTTTAGTCTGGGTTTTAGTAAGTCTGGGATCCGGCGGTTTCCAAGAATGTTTTTTGTGGAAAGGTGAAAAGACAGAGCCTGCCAAACTGCCTTCCACACCTGCCGCCATGATGACCTCAGACCATCTTAAAGTGCTCAGGGTAAACGTTCCATCGTCTGTTGATGGTATTTCTTCCTCCACTGCACTAACCCACGCTCTTCTGGTGACGTTACAGCCTCTTCACAGGTTTGAGACACAAAGTCTGTAACAATAGTCAGTGTTAGTCAGGTCATCCTCAAAACCGCAAACATGATCACCAAAATAATCAGGTCTTTCAGGATATCGCCTTTGGTCAGGACGTTTTTCATCACTTTCTGTTTGTGATTGGTCCAGTTCTCTTGTTTTTCAGCTCTGTGTGGACAAACAGGTGGAGTTTTAACTGTTGACCACAAAATCTTCCTCATCAACATCCAGCACTTCTGCATTTGTTCTGGAGACAAACTGTGTCTGTGTTTTTGCACTTTTCCGTTGCTGGGACAGTTCATGAAACAGCCCGGACTGTCCCAGTCATGACCAACAAAGATTCCTCTCTCACTCCTGGAATCCAACTTTCCTTTTTGATGTTTGTTCACAGAACACAACTGACCAAACGTGTGCATCCTGGACACATCAGGACACATCAGGACACATCAGGACACACCAGGACACACCAGGACACACCAGGACACACCAGGACACACCAGGACACACCAGGACACATCAGGACACACCAGGACACATCAGGCCGTCTGTGCTCACTGCAGCAGCCGTCTGGACAGCACAGGTCCATCACAGGTCCATCACATCACCGTCTGGACAGGTCCATCACATCACCGTCTGGACAGGTCCATCACATCACCGTCTGGACAGGTCCATCACATCACCGTCTGGACAGGTCCATCACATCACCGTCTGGACAGCACAGGTCCATCACACGCCCCTCTCTGAATGAGCTCCTGGCCATGTCAAACAGAGCTCTCCAGTTGCGTTCAGCTGGTCCATTTGGATGTGGAGAGTACGGGGCTGAGGTCTCGTGCCTAATACTGCTCTGGCCCATTAATGCCTGGTACTCAGTACCTTTGGACCTCGTACATTTAACCCGCCCATAAGGGGCCATGTCGGCCCTGCCGTAGCCTGCACTGTGTGACTCTTACTTTTCAGGAAGTGCACAAACACTGCACTTGGACAATCATCTGTAAAGGGCAGTGCATATTTATGACCTTCTCTGGACAGAGGGTCAGTAGGACCGGCTAAATCGGTGCTTTGGCTCTGGCATCTGGTCCTCTGTTCCTTGTTTGGATAAACTTCTCCTGAGTGCAAACGTCACAATGTGGTATTGTTTATATCCCTCATTTTTGATCTCCAAACCCTCAACGACATGTTTTAGCTTCATCATATCCTATAATGTCCTAGAATGTCATGCCAGGTCTGTCAATCATGGCATTAGTTCCACTGGTCGTCTCACTCATGTCCAAAGTGTGCAGACAGTACAGTTTGTTGTGTTTGGGGAGCTACCGTCTTTATGCAGCAGAATCAAGTCAAATCAAATCAAATCCATTTATGTTTCTAATGCCCCAAATCACAACAACAGTTGCCTCGATGGGCCACAGGTCAAAGCAGTTCAGATAACTGTCCCAGAATGCCCCTGTCCTTTGACCCTCCTTCAGGAAAAACTACAAAAACCCCACGGGACAAAGTATAAACCTGAGGAGAACCACAGTGAAGGAGAGATCCTACTCCCACGGACGGACAGGCTGCAGACGAACTAGGACTGACATCCACTTGGACTGAACCAGAACCACTCAAGAGGGAGGAGGCTTTAAAGAGTTCCTCCAGGAGGACGAGGAGCAGTCCACCAGTGTAGAGAGATCCTCCAGGAGGACGAGGAGCAGTCCACCAGTGTAGAGAGATCCTCCAGGAGGACGAGGAGCAGTCCACCAGTGTAGAGAGATCCTCCAGGAGGACGAGGAGCAGTCCACCAGTGTAGAGAGATCCTCCAGGAGGACGAGGAGCAGTCCACCAGTGTAGAGAGATCCTCCAGGAGGAGATGAGGAACAGTTCATCTAAGGTAGAGGGAGGTGGTCCAGGCAGACGAGGCAGAACACTCTTCCTCTCACTAAAGATCACGTGGCGCTGCAGGAGGTGGCAGCTTTCACAGAGATCTCTTGAGGATATGTTGGGATGTCCAGGGCGCTCCTCAGCGTTGAAACGCCGCCCTCTGCTGTCGACCAGCCACACCTCTGCGTCACTTGTTTGGCAGAGTGTCCCGGCCTGGAAACTGGACTCAAACCTCTTGAACTTTGCGGTGTCTGTGATGATGTGACGTTGCTCCCACATCCACCATCAGACCTCTGTTCTCGACGTCTGGCTCCTTCATCTCCGCGTCGATCATCTGGAAAGCATATTCCTTGTTCGACACGCCGGACACCCCCGTGCGTCATCCCGCTGTTTCCTTCGTCTGCGTCGAGTTGTTGTACTTTTACAGAGATTGCTCCTCTGTTGACGTGGACAGACTCTGGCTCTGGTGCCTGCAACACACAAGGTCTAAACTGCGCTTTCGCCTTCATTTATTATCTTCAGACGCAGCTGCGCATATTCTCGACGTCCTCATAACTCCACAGCTTTGTCTTAAAGTCAGAAAAAGTCATTTTATCTTCGCTTTGTGAAATATGTTTGGCAAACGGTTTAAAGGGCCCATGACAGGCTTAAAGGGCCCATGACAGGTTTAAAGGGCCCATGACAGGTTTAAAGGGCCCATGACAGGTTTAAAGGGCCCATGACAGGTCGGACGACTCATTTGACAAAAATGCAGTTAAGATAAATATATTTCAAATTTTGTTAAAGTACTTTACAAATTTTGTCACGGTTTAGCAATTTTTTCGTTTTTAGTTTGACTTCCTGGTTGTAAATGATGACATCACACTAGGAAATCACCATAGCAACCATCCTGTACACGGGGCCAAAACTCATTTAATGTTACAGACTTTTTAATTTGACAAATAAAATATATGTGAAAGCCTTTATTTTGTTGAATCAATGTTTAAAGGATCAAAAAAAGTTGTTTCTTTTGTGTAAATTGTGCATAACCTTTGTCTCACAGTGTGATGTCATCAGTTTGTTTACTTCCTGTTATTTTCAACAGATTTTTCAGCTTTTCTCCACAAACGGCGGCTTGATTGGTGTAAAACTAAAATGCACATGTACAACAGGTATTAATGCACCAAATAAAGTCAAAATTTAAAAAATGATGAAAACCTGTCATAGGCCCTTTAAACCTGTCATAGGCCCTTTAAAAGTCTCTGCAGCCCCTTCAGCACCATCGACATTAGGAGTCCGTCACTCACGCTTCTTAAAGTCTCTGCTCTAATGACATTCTCCATCGGCGACTTCTGTGACGTTAAAGGGCCTATGACAGGTTTCTATGATTTTCTAATTTTGACTTTAATACTTGTTGTAAATAGAAATGATAGTTTTACACCAATCAGGTCACTGTTTGTGGAGAAAAGATGATAAATCTGTTGAAAAACACAGGAAGTAAACAAACTGATGACATCACACTGTGAGACAAAGGTTATGCAGAATTTACACAAAATAAACTACTTTTTTGACCCTTTAAACATTAATTCAACAAAATAAAGGTGTCACATGTGTTTTTATTTGTCAAATCAAAATAATGTGACATTATTTGAGCTTTGGCCCAGTTTACAGTGTTGTTGCTATGATGATTTCCTAGCGTGATGTCATCATTTACAACCAGGAAGTGAAATTAAAAAGCTAAAAATTGCGAAAACTGTGTAAAATGTGTAAAGAATTTTAGCTGATTTTGAAATATGTTTATCTGAACTACATTTTGGTTAAATGAGTGTCCGACCTGTCATGGGCCCTTTAACTGTGTACAAGTGAATGACTCTGGGCTTCCCTTTTCCAGCAGAATATTACTGGAGAATCTTTAGCGCCGCCGCCCGACATCCGCGCATCAGCGACAGGCTCTTGTCATCCAAACATTGAATGAGCTCCACGTAAACCTCTGCGTTCTTCTCCTCATCCTCTTCATCGTCTGGACCGGGCTGGTTCAGAATGGTGTCCTTCAAACCCTGGAGACAGAGGTGGCCCATAAACTCCCACGACCCACCTCCTTTGACCTTCAAACACAGGCCTGCCCCACGGCTCGGTGTCACGTCCTTTTCTTTTCCGCTCATTCTTGCCGTCAGTGGCCAAACTCAGGTTCACGGTTTCACCTTCCACCGCTCCTCAAACTGTGTCTAAATGCTCTCTTTTTCTCACAGGCGAAGGCCATTCATAATTTTCTGGATCCGTTCACGTGACAAAACAAACACACGTCATTGGCTGCAGCACAGAACATGAAATAAACAATAATAATGAGAGCACATCTCTACACCTGGACTGAACCATGAGCTCCGCCTCCTTCACGACCTCTACATCCACCCCTGATGGAAAAACATGAAACAAAAGCTCAGACTGAAGGAACAATAAAAGTGTGAGCACCAGGAGGAGTTTATGAGCGTCAGGACGAGACCAGAGACATGGACCTTGAGACATTGCGATTGTGTGCGTTCCAGTGCGGTCTTCCCCTGCAGAGCACCGCTCAGACATCCATCATTTAAGAGCAATCAAATCACAAAACTGACAACACAATCAATCTTTATAAAAATGACTGACTTAAGTATCAGTAAAAATAAAATATACTTTTGTTAACAATAAAACTACTAAAATATAAGAGAAAAGTGCGGAGTGTAAATTAGAATACAGACCAGACACAGAAGAGTCTGGACTGTTGGAGCCATTGGTTTCAGGTTCCTCTGCTCCACGTCAGCCTGGAGGAGCGGGGCGTGCTGGTGCTCAACCATCAGCTCTGACAGAACCGAAGCAGCAGAAGCCACGGCAGGTCCGGTCTGTGGCTCAGGCTGCTGTTGTCTCTGTGGTTTCTGAAGGTTTTGGTCGATGTGTCAGTAGAAGATCCTCGTGGAGCTTCTGTGCATTAAAGGAAGTTTCCTCCAGAGAGCAGCGTCACACACAGACAGTCTGAGGTGATTGGATCTCACAGCAGATACTTCATCTCCACAGCTTCCGTCTGTTGGATGAGAAGAAGGACGTGCTGGTCCTGCTGTTCCTGGAGGAGCTCTCGTCCAATCAGCTGAGCTCGTTCTACAGGATGAGGAGGCTCCTGAGGAGGCGCACGTACGTGAGCTGGAGCGGGGCCCGGGGCCACAGGGGCCTGTTCTGGCAGCGGGTCCGACACGCGCTGCAGTCCGGGGCCGAGCTGCCAGCAGAGGGCCCCCTGCCCCCAGACGTGTGACCTCTGACCTCTGACCCAGACATGTGACCTCTGACCTCTGACCCCGGACCTGTGACCCAGACGTGTGACCTCTGACCTCTGACCCAGACGTGTGACCTCTGACCCAGACCTGAGACCTGTGACCTCTGACCCAGACGTGTGACCTCTGACCCAGACCTGTGACCTCTGACCTCTGACCCAGACCTGTGACCTCTGACCTCTGACCCAGACGTGTGACCTCTGACCCAGACCTCTGACCTCTGACCTCTGACCCAGACCTGTGACCTGTGACCTGTGACCTCTGACCCAGACCTGTGACCTGTGACCTCTGACCCAGACGTGTGACCTCTGACCCAGACCTGTGACCTGTGACCTCTGACCCAGACCTGTGACCTCTGACCTCTGACCTCTGACCCAGACCTGTGACCTCTGACCTCTGACCTGTGTTCATGTCATGTGGCCTTTGTTCGTATAATATTCTGACTAAACAGGTCCATAATAATTGTCTGATTAATGATTAATAACCAGAGTCTGGTTTAACATTAAAGGCACAGATCACTCTCTGTTCGGGCGGGCTCAGAGGAGGAGGCGGGCTCAGGAGCGGGCTCAGGGGGCGGGCTCAGAGGAGGGGGCGGGCTCAGGCGGCGGGCTCAGAGGAGGGGGCGGGCTCAGGCGGCGGGCTCAGAGGAGGGGGCGGGCTCAGAGGAGGAGGCGGGCTCAGAGGGCGGGCTCAGAGGAGGGGGCGGGCTCAGAGGGCGGGCTCAGAGGAGGGGGCGGGCTCAGGCGGCGGGCTCAGAGGAGGGGGCGGGCTCAGGCGGCGGGCTCAGAGGAGGGGGCGGGCTCAGAGGAGGAGGCGGGCTCAGAGGGCGGGCTCAGAGGAGGGGCGGGCTCAGAGGGCGGGCTCAGAGGAGGGGGCGGGCTCAGGCGGCGGGCTCAGAGGAGGGGGCGGGCTCAGAGGAGGAGGCGGGCTCAGGAGCGGGCTCAGGGGGCGGGCTCAGAGGAGGGGGCGGGCTCAGGCAGCGGGCTCAGAGGAGGGGGCGGGCTCAAGCGGCGGGCTCAGAGGAGGGGGCGGGCTCAGGGGCGGGCTCAGGCGGCGGGCTCAGAGGAGGAGGCGAGCTCAGAGGAGGGGGCGGGCTCAGGGGCGGGCTCAGAGGAGGGGGCGGGCTCAGAGGAGGGGGCGGGCTCAGAAGCGGGCTCAGAGGAGGGGGCGGGCTCAGAGGAGGGGGCGGGCTCAGGGGGCGGGCTCAGAGGAGGGCTCAGAGGAGGGGGCGGGCTCAGGGGCGGGCTCAGGGGAGGGGGCGGGCTCAGGTCGGACGATACAAACAGAGCACACGCCACAGGGATAAACAGGGCGCCATTTTGGGTTCATCTTCCAGTTTTAATTTAGTTCGATGCTCTGAACCTCCAGCCGTTAGCATTAGTTTCCAAGATGGCGCCGCTGACGGACGCCCTGGCGTTTTGGTGCGCTCTATGTTGTTTGTTTTTGTGCGTTAATCGTGTGTCTGCGTGCTACGACTCTGTAAAACTGATCCAGTTTGCAGACGACACCACCCTCATCGGACTCATCTGGGACGGCGATGAGTCTGTCTACAGGAGGGAGGAGCCTACAGGAGGGAGGAGTCTACAGGAGGGAGGAGTCTACAGGAGGGAGGAGCCTACAGGAGGGAGGAGTCTACAGGAGGGAGGAGCCTACAGGAGGGAGGTGTCTACAGGAAGGAGGAGTCTACAGGAGGGAGGTGGACCGGCTGGTGTCCTGGTGCAGCACCAACAACCTGGAGCTCAACGCCCAGAAGACAGTGGAGATGATCGTGGACTTCAGGAAAGTCTCAGCCCCCCTGCCCCCCTCGCCCTGACAGACTCTCCCATCACCACCGTGGACTCTTTCCTCCTCCTCTGCACCTCCTTCACTCAGGACCTCGAGTGGGAGCCGACCATCAGCTCCATCATCAAGAAGAACCAGCTGAGGATGTACTTCCTGCGGCAGCTGAGGAAAGACAAGCTGCAGCAGATGATGGTGCAGTTCTACACGGCCATCATCGAGTCCATCCTCACCTCCTCCATCACCGTGTGGTCCATCCTCACCTCCTCCATCACCGTGTGGTCCATCCTCACCTCCTCCATCACCGTGTGGTCCATCCTCACCTCCTCCATCACCGTGTGGTCCATCCTCACCTCCTCCATCACCGTGTGGTCCATCCTCACCTCCTGAGAAGGTGATCTGCTGCAGCCTTCCATCTGTCCAGGACCTGTGTCTCCAGGACCTGTGTCTCCAGGACCTGTGTCTCCAGGACCTGTGTCTCCAGGACTCGGGGACGAGCAGGTCGATCACAGCTGACTCTTCTCACCCTGGACATGGACTATTTGAGCCCCTCCCCTCGAGCAGGAGGCTACGGTCCATCTGGACCAGAACCTCCCACCACAAGAACAGTTTCTTTCCCTCTGCCGTTGGACTCATGAACACTTTATAACACCTGCCACTTTAACAATATATTATATAAGAACAATCTATCAAATCATCAATCAAACATCTATTTGCACTGTCCAACTGTACATTCTGTATATAGTCTCAGTCTATCTTAGTCTATTTTATTCTTAATCTTATTCATGCCTTTCTATATATTTTTGTTATTTTACTCATTGCTTTATGTTGCACTTTACGCCGAAGCAAGTTCCTGTTCGTGAATTTCACTGACAATGACAATAAACCGCTTCTGATTCTGATTCTGATTCTGATTCTGATCCTGATAGCGCGCTAACACACAAGTGTCTACGGCACGTTTCGGTCAAAGCTCGTTAAAAGTCCCTGTGGAGTGTGAACCGTTTGGTGGAGCAGAAAAGTGCCGCCCGACACAGCGACTGTCACAGGTTTGTCTGGACAAATCACACAACGATCAGATTAAAGTGTTGCTTTCATTGTGGAGCTTCATTTGTTTGTGACGTCGATCCAGAGCGTCGGCAGCGCCCTCTGCTGGCAGGAGGCCTTCAGCAGCAGAGCATCCTGATGAAGAGCCCTGGTGTTTGAACAGACGGCGCTGAAGGTTCAAAGTCTCTAAAGACTCAGGCCAGACTCACGGAAACTCAGGCCAGACTCAGGCCAGACTCAGGCCAGACTCAGGCCAGACTCAGGCCAGACTCACGCCAGACTCACGCCAGACTCACGCCAGACTCACGCCAGACTCACGCCAGACTCACGCCAGACTCACGCCAGACTCACGCCAGACTCACGCCAGACTCACGCCAGACTCACGCCAGACTCACGCCAGACTCACGCCAGACTCACGCCAGACTCACGCCAGACTCACGCCAGACTCACGCCAGACTCAGGCCAGACTCAGGCCAGACTCAGGCCAGACTCAGGCCAGACTCAGGCCAGACTCAGGCCAGACTCAGGCCAGACTCAGGCCAGACTCAGGCCAGACTCAGGCCAGACTCAGGCCAGACTCAGGCCAGACTCAGGCCAGACTCAGGCCAGACTCAGGCCAGACTCAGGCCAGACTCAGGCCAGACTCAGGCCAGACTCAGGCCAGACTCAGGCCAGACTCAGGCCAGACTCAGGCCAGACTCAGGCTAGACTCAGGCCAGACTCAGGCCAGACTCACGGTGACTGTGATGTAGGTTGAGCCGTGAGCGGGTTGGAGCGCAGTTGAAGGTTAAAAACTCAGACAAGGCAGCAAAACGGTGGTCCACATTTAAAAGTGCAAAAGTGCATCGTGCAAAGACAAAACGCAGGAGACAGCTTCACCTCCAGCAGCAGAGACAGTTGGTGTTTTCCAGGCGCCTTTTATACTCCTCCACTCACCGGGTAAAACCAGTTCTAACGAGCAGGGACGCTTAGAACACCAGCTCTCAAACAGCCCCTGAAATCCCCTGAAATCATAATAAACCATAAACCATAACTATACTATACACACACACACACACAAACCCCACCAAACACCACGACCTATAATTAAAACCCTTAACACCTTAAACCCCTGTCATGTCCCCCCTACACTTCCTCTGCCTTGGTCTGGCCCGGAACCTTCTTAAGGGACTCGTTCCTGGGGGGAGCCCTTTGGCACCTGGACACAAGGACAGAGGAGGTCAGTAGACATGATCAAACCATTCACTACAAACACAGTACACTACACAAACACAAACACACAAACACTTAAACACTGTTAATGCACTACTATTGCACACATCCCATTAGAATTATCGTCTCCTTTCTCCTCCAGGACCAGCAGCTTCACTTAAAGGGCCCCTGTGCTCCGGGTCTAAAATTGGACTAAAAGGACAGACATTAATTCAATAAATACATTTAAGATTGTTTTGTGCAATAGTCTTCTTTTTAAAGTGCAATTTGGTTAAAGTGCTGTGTGCTCAGAATACACACCAGTAGATTGGGGACAAAACCATGGTCCCCTTTAGATTCCATTGAAAATGCCGTCTCCAAGCTCCAAAATACATTTCCCTCTTAAAATCTCAACTGTCCCTAAAAGTGACTTATTTCAGTTTTTTTTGTGTGTGATTTCAAAACTGCCCCCCCACTCAATCTGTGTATCCCTCCACATTTCCCCCTGGTGGTTGTGTGTGGAAGTGCACATGTCCCCAAATGGAGGTTGTGTGTAACGTCAGACCTGTGTTTATACCAGAACAGAAGTCCCACTTCAACAGTTTGAACAGTTTTCTTCTATGATCTGATGGATCTGTGTTACTTTACACCAATTAGACCAAAGTCTGCAGGGCTGGGCACCTGTGTTGAAAAGGCACAAGGGAAAGGGGCGGAGCAAACTTAGAAAGTAACACGGGAAAACAACATGATTGGCAGGAAATGTTTGCTCCTCCTAATTAAACAAGAGGCTCCTGTTCCCATGAGAAGAAAACTTAAACCACACCATTTCAAGGTAAGAAAATGTTAAAAGTTTGTTTTAAATTAAAGCTATAAACATAATTAAATCATTAAAGGAGCAACATGTTTGATACAAAAGGAAGACAAAATGCACCGACAAATGTGGATCTACAGGCCAAATCCATCAGCACATTGTGCTAGCAAGTAGCAAGTAGCAACTGCTAAGATAGCTTATTGAAAACATGAAGCTACCAAGCCAGCTATAAGTCTTTGTCTTTAAACCTTACATGTGCCTGAGATGTTTTTTGGGTTGGGACTCTTTGGAGTTTTCTATAAATAATTCAATTTGGAATAGAAGTCAAGAAAATAACTACATATGCAACTGCACATGTGGATCTACATGATCCAAATGAACAAACAGTTTGCAATTGCTAAGATAGCTGTTTTACCATGACTACTTATCTAAAGGGTGTGATCATTTGGAGCATTTTGTACAAATAGAGAAAATGGAAGGAAAATAATAAATATTATTGCAAATATGTATATGTGTATGTATGTGTATGTGTATATGTATATATTATATGTATATACATGCATTGATCACAAATAACAACCACATCTGCTAATTAGCAATTAACAATCACTAAGCTATTTCTGTTTCTTAAACATGTGTCTCTACAGTTCTCTGGGAAGACAATCAGACTAAATCAATCATGTGACTCTAACAGTGGAAAGAATGCCACGTCTTTGTTTCTTTGCCCTGAAAGACATGACTTTGGATGAAGAAATGACACATAACTACAGGGATGCTGAGGCCATGGCGTGAGGAGGTAGGTATTCACCTTATGCCACGCCCACTTTTGCCTCTTTTTGCTCCGTAACAGCACGTCCAGTTCAGCGGGATCTCAGTTCACTAAGTGGAGAACGAGGGAAAGGTCTTGCTGCTAAAATATTATATAAAGTAGATTGATTTGTGTAAAATGTTCTCGAGTAACAATACGTCACATGCACCGATTTCCTGGGCCTGAAACGGCTTTTTAGTTCGAGTAGAACTTATTTTTTACTGAGCTCGTCTTCCCCGTGTAACAGGAAAATAGACGCCGCAGCAGATTCTAGAATAAGGTTATTATACGTAACTTTATGTTGTCAGTTTGTCACAGTTTCTTGTCTTGGCTCCAGGTGACTCCAAAAGCATAAATGACTGAGCTACACCTGCTAACACTGAGCTACAGCTGCCAACACTGAGCTACAGCTGCCAACACTGAGCTACAGCTGCCAACACTGAGCTACACCTGCTAACACTGAGCTACAGCTGCTAACACTGAGCTACAGCTGCTAACACTGAGCTACAGCTGCTAACACTGAGCTACAGCTGCTAACACTGAGCTACAGCTGCCAACACTGAGCTACAGCTGCCAACACTGAGCTACAGCTGCCAACACTGAGCTACAGCTGCCAACACTGAGCTACAGCTGCCAACACTGAGCTACAGCTGCCAACACTGAGCTACAGCTGCCAACACTGAGCTACAGCTGCCAACACTGAGCTACAGCTGCTAACACTGGGCTACAGCTGCTAACACTGGGCTACAGCTGCTAACACTGGGCTACAGCTGCTAACACTGGGCTACAGCTGCTAACACTGGGCTACAGCTGCTAACACTGGGCTACAGCTGCTAACACTGGGCTACACCTGCTAACACTGGGCTACACCTGCTAACACTGGGCTACACCTGCTAACACTGGGCTACACCTGCTAACACTGGGCTACAGCTGCTAACACTGGGCTACAGCTGCCAACACTGAGCTACAGCTGCCAACACTGGGCTACAGCTGCTAACACTGGGCTACAGCTGCCAACACTGGGCTACAGCTGCCAACACTGTGCTACAGCTGCTAACACTGGGCTACAGCTGCTAACACTGGGCTACAGCTGCTAACACTGGGCTACAGCTGCTAACACTGGGCTACAGCTGCTAACACTGGGCTACAGCTGCTAACACTGGGCTACAGCTGCTAACACTGAGCTACAGCTGCTAACACTGGGCTACAGCTGCTAACACTGGGCTACAGCTGCTAACACTGGGCTACAGCTGCTAACACTGAGCTACAGCTGCCAACACTGAGCTACAGCTGCCAACACTGAGCTACAGCTGCCAACACTGAGCTACAGCTGCTAACACTGGGCTACAGCTGCTAACACTGGGCTACAGCTGCCAACACTGGGCTACAGCTGCTAACACTGGGCTACAGCTGCTAACACTGGGCTACAGCTGCTAACACTGGGCTACAGCTGCTAACACTGGGCTACAGCTGCTAACACTGGGCTACAGCTGCTAACACTGGGCTACAGCTGCCAACACTGGGCTACAGCTGCCAACACTGGGCTACAGCTGCCAACACTGGGCTACAGCTGCTAACACTGGGCTACAGCTGCTAACACTGGGCTACAGCTGCCAACACTGGGCTACAGCTGCCAACACTGGGCTACAGCTGCCAACACTGGGCTACAGCTGCCAACACTGAGCTACAGCTGCCAACACTGAGCTACAGCTGCCAACACTGAGCTACAGCTGCCAACACTGAGCTACAGCTGCCAACACTGAGCTACAGCTGCCAACACTGAGCTACAGCTGCCAACACTGAGCTACAGCTGCCAACACTGAGCTACAGCTGCCAACACTGAGCTACAGCTGCCAACACTGGGCTACAGCTGCCAACACTGGGCTACAGCTGCCAACACTGGGCTACAGCTGCCAACACTGAGCTACAGCTGCCAACACTGAGCTACAGCTGCCAACACTGGGCTACAGCTGCCAACACTGGGCTACAGCTGCTAACACTGGGCTACAGCTGCTAACACTGGGCTACAGCTGCTAACACTGGGCTACAGCTGCTAACACTGGGCTACAGCTGCCAACACTGAGCTACAGCTGCCAACACTGAGCTACAGCTGCCAACACTGAGCTACAGCTGCTAATACCATCATGATAAGGCTTTGTTCATTGACGGTGCATCTTAGAGCTCCTGAGTACCTGCTGTAGTGCAGGGCCAGGCCATGTGCACTTCAATGACTGTCCCCAAATAGTCCCCATTGGAGTGTGTTTGTGTGTGATGTCCCCAAATAGTCCCCATTGGAGTGTGAATGTGTGTGATGTCCCCAAATAGTCCCCATTGGAGTGTGTATGTGTGTGATGTCCCCAAATAGTCCCCATTGGAGTGTGTTTGTGTGTGATGTCCCCAAATAGTCCCCATTGGAGTGTGTATGTGTGTGATGTCCCCAAATAGTCCCCATTGGAGTGTGTTTGTGTGTGATGTCCCCAAATAGTCCCCATTGGAGTGTGTATGTGTGTGATGTCCCCAAATAGTCCCCATTGGAGTGTGTATGTGTGTGATGTCCCCAAAAATGATGTTCTATCAATAATATTAATGTAAATGACTCGGATAAACAGCTGTCCCATTAGTCCATCGTCAAGTGTGTAATGTGTGTGATGTGTGTAATGTGTGTGATGTCCCTCAAAGTCCCAATTAAAACTGTGATGTTACACAAGTTTAATTTATTATTATGGTATGAACACTTTAAATGTATTTCAATCACGTTTCAGGAGGAATGAGACCAGAGACATCAACAAACCACAGGTGAGTCGTACTGAGAGGCAACAATAAAGAAACTTCCTGAATGTTTTGACTATTATAAATATTGTATATGCAAAGAAGAGCTGCACTACTGTCCCCAGCAAACCACTGACACACTATGGCTTTGTCCAGGCTGCCCAAAGTCTCATCACTGCATCGGCCCATGACTGACTGTCCCCACTTAGTCCTTATTCAAGTGTGTGAGTGTGTGAGTGTGTGAGTGTGTGAGTGTGTGAGTGTGTGAGTGTGTGAGTGTGTACAATGTCCCCAAAAGTCTGGGCGAAAAATGGTGGTGTTATTGCATATACAATTTTATTTTCAAATCAAATCAAATCCATTTATGTTTCTAATGCCCAAAATCACAACAACAGTTGCCTCAATGGGCCACAGGTCAAAGCAGTTCAGATAACTGTCCCAGAATGCACCTGTCCTTTGACCCTCCTTCAGGAAAAACTACAAAAAACCCCACGGGACAAAGTATAAACCTGAGGAGAACCACAGTGAAGGAGAGATCCTACTCCCACGGACGGACAGGCTGCAGATGAACTAGGACTGACATCCACTTGGACTGAACCAGAACCACTCAAGAGGGAGGAGGCTTTAAAGAGTTCATCCAGGAGGACGAGGAGCAGTCCACCAGTGTAGAGAGATCCTCCAGGAGGACGAGGAGCAGTCCACCAGTGTAGAGAGATCCTCCAGGAGGACGAGGAGCAGTCCACCAGTGTAGAGAGATCCTCCAGGAGGACGAGGAGCAGTCCACCAGTGTAGAGAGATCCTCCAGGAGGACGAGGAGCAGTCCACCAGTGTAGAGATCCTCCAGGAGGACGAGGAGCAGTCCACCAGTGTAGAGAGATCCTCCAGCAGGAGATGAGGAACAGTTCATCTAAAGTAGATGGAGTTGGTCCAGGCAGACGAGGTGTGGCTAATCCAGCTGTCCAGGCGGGTGGAGCATAGATCGTCCAGACAGGTGGGGGTGGGGGTGGTCACTGGAGCAGCCGCCGCAGTGCCTGAAACAGTCTCCACTCCCCGGGGGAAGTGGAGAGAAAGAGAAACATGTGAACAGCAATGAACAGACTACAGTTGAAGTAATATTAAATATTGTTGATGGTAAAGTAGAAGAACCAGAGGACAGTGTTCAGCTCCATACTTCTCCAGCAGAGTCGCTCCAAGGGCAGCGGAGCTAAAACTGTAGGTTTTTATTTCTGTTCCTAACTGGCCTGACCATAAACTATTTCAAAGAGGAACGTTTTGAGCTGGTCTTAAATGTAGAGACTGTGTCGGCCTCTTTTACATGAACAGGAGCTGGTTCCATAACAGGAGCTTGGTAGCTAAATGCTCGACCTCCTACTGTGCTTTTAGAGACTCTGGGACTAACAATAGTCCAGCATTTTGAGAACGAAGAGCTCTGTTTGGATGGTACGCTACTATTGCATCCAGCAGTATATTATCGAGTCTCAAGACTCTGAGACAAATGGTGTTTGTGCAGGACACCAAAGGACAACAATCCACTACATCACAGACACGTCACATCAGAGGTGTCTCTGGACCTGATCTGGACCTGATCTGGACCTGATCTGGACCTGGACCCGGCCTGGACCCGGCCTGGACCTGATCTGGACCTGATCTGGACCTGATCTGGACCTGATCTGGACCTGATCTGGACCTGATCTGGCAAACAAGATGTGACAAAGTTTAAATTAATAAATCACCATCACAATCCCCCCCCTGTTGAACTGTAAACATCTGGTTTATGGTTAAACATAAAATATTGAGAATTTTTTCATTTCCTCGATACTGTTCTCCAAAAACAGGTCGTTTAAGGTTTAACCCTGTACAGGGCCGACAGGGACAACCCTGTACAGGGCCGACAGGGACAACCCTGTACAGGGCCGTAGGAGCGACAGGGACAACCCTGTACAAGGCCGACAGGGACAACCCTGTACAGGGCCGTAGGAGCGACAGGGACAACCCTGTACAGGGCCGTTTTCTTGTCTCCAAATTGCTTTGCATTTGTTAGCTGAAACGTCAGCACTCCACCTGGCTTTTTTTTCTTGTTAGGGTTAGGGTTAGGGTTAGGGTTAGGTCGTTTTTTGGTGAATTTTTGCATGAATTTGTAAAATGAATTAAATTAAATAGAAAAATTATCCCAGATCGTGAGAGAATTAAAGACGTGTAAGTGACCTCGCTCTGTGGCGGGTCATAATCCAATTTAGGTTTTAAATATTCAGTACTTCCCATTGTGACCTCAGCTGTGTCCAGTGGTTGGTCAGAGTGGACGGTGAAGAGGAGCGGGGTCAAGGGTCGACAGCAGGGGCCTGTACAGGAAGGAAGAGCGTTCACGAGAACATATTAGTTTGTGCCTGTGGTGGTGAACACATGTGCTGTGTCTCTTCATTGAGCTTAATACTTTTAAACAATCATAACCTCCTGTTACGACTTCTTCTTACAGCTGCCGCCTTTTGTCTGCGAAGAGTCAAACTTTATCTGGTTCACCTGCACATGGAGAGAAACGGCCAGGATCTCAGAGTCATGTGAGGGAAACAGTATCCAAATAATTCCTGCAATAAAAATGTTATCTTGGGCAAATTAGGACCTCCAAGATGTCAATTTGGGGAATTTTTTTAGCTTAAAAAAAAACTTGTGGACTTCCGGTCGAACGTCAAGACATGGCGGCGGCGTGAGCGAAAGGCACCCGACATAAAATTGGAAATTACCCGCTATAACTTGAGTAACTTGCATCTGCTCGAAGGAGCTTTATTCTAAGAATAAGGGCTAACAAAAATGCCTAAAAACGTAGGGAAAAAGCTCAAAGTTGTTGACGAAGGAGCTGCAGCTAGCCAAACGGTACTTAGCAACGAGGTAGACGACATGCTAACAGCGAACTCGGATCACGAGGAGACCGAAAGTGCTAACTTGTCCATCATTCTGAAAGAATTGAGAGATTTCCGGAAAGACAATGAGCAGAAACTGAGCAACGAAGACATCAATAATGTCAATAAGAGAATCGAAGAGGCAGAAGACGGGATCACCACGGCAGAAACTCGAATCCAGAGGTCTGAAGACGTGATGACAGAATTAATTAAGCTTCAAATTCAACTCAACGCAAAACTAGTGGATTTGGAGAGTCGCTCACGACGGGAAAACATTCGCATATATGGGGTTAAAGAAGGGCTCGAAGATAATGCCCCGTCGGTGTGTGCTTTTGTGGAACGTCTCCTGCGACAAAATCTGGCTGTTCCAACAACAGTGGAAGTGAGAGTGGAGCGGGCTCACTGCGCCTTGGTACCTCGCCCACCTCCGGACGCACCCCCGAGATCAATTGTCGCCAAACTTTCCAGTTACAGGGTAAAAGAAGAGATATTGAGCCTGGCCTGGGAGAAGAGAGGCGTTGAGCTGAGTGGGAAACCACGACTATGCGCCCGACGTCCTGCAGAAGCACAAAGAATATGCGGAGGCTAAAGCAGTTCTTAAGGAAAAGAAAATACGCTTTCAAACTCCGTTCCCGGCAAAATGAAGAGTCCACTACGAGGATGGGCCAGTGCTGTACGGGTCGGCGGAGGAAGCGACGAGACATGATCAGGAGAGGATATCCTGTCACGGCGGTGAGCACTCCGACCCGACGACGCTGTTGGACCAGGTCCAGGTAAAGATCAAATCAAATCAAATCAATTTATTTTTATAATGCCCAAAATCACAACAACAGTTGCCTCGATGGGCCACAGGTAAAAGCAGTTCAGATAACTGTCCCAGAATGCCCCTGTCCTTTGACCCTCCTTCAAGCGGCGAGGAAAAACTACAAAAACCCCATGGGAAAAAGTAGAAACCTCGGGAGAACCACAGTGAAGGAGAGATCCTACTCCCACGGACGGACAGGCTGCAGATGACTAGGACCTGACGCATCCACTTGGACTGTGGAGCCAGAACCACTCAAGAGGGAGGTGGCTTTAAAGAGTTCCTCCAGGCGGACGAGGAGCAGTCCACCAGTGTAGAGAGATCCTCCAGCAGGAGATGAGGAACAGTTCATCTAAAGTAGAAGGAGTTCGTCCAGGCAGACGAGGTGTGGCTAATCCAGCTGTCCAGGCGGGTGGCGCATAGATCGTCCAGACAGGTGGGGTGGGGGGGTCGTGACTGGAGCAGCCGCCGGTGCCTGAAACAGTCTCCACTCCCCGGGGGAAGTGGAGAGAAAGAGAAACATGTGAACAGCAATGAACAGACTACAGTTGAAGTAATATTAAATATTGTTGATAGGTAAAGTAGGAAGAACCAGAGGATAGTGTTCAAGCTGCCATACTTCCCCAGCAGAATTGCTCCAAGGGCAGCGTAGCTAAAACTGTAGGTTTTTATTTCTGTTCCTAACTGGCCTGACCATAAGCTATTTCAAAGAGGAACGTTTTGAGCCTGGTCTTAAATGTAGAGACTGTGTCGGCCTCTTTTACATGAACAGGGAGCTGGTTCCATAACACAGGAGCTTGGTAGCTAAATGCTCGACCTCCTACTGTGCTTTTAGAGACTCTGGGGACTAACAATAGTCCAGCATTTTGAGAACGAAGAGCTCTGTTTGGATGGTACGCTACTATTGCATCTTTGAGGTAGGATGGGGCCATATTGTTTAAAGCTTTATAAGTCAGGAGGAGGATTTTAAATTTGATTCTAAACTCAACAGGAAGCCAGTGAAGAGACTCTAACACTGGTGAAATATGATCTCTTTTTCTAGTACCTGTTAATAATCTTGCTGCTGCATTTTGAACCAGTTGAAAGCTTCTTATAGAGCTTTTAGGACACGCTATAAGCAGAGCGTTACAATAGTCTAATCTGGATGTGACAAATGCATGGATGAGTTTTTCGGCATCATCTCTGGGCAGGATTTTTCTAATTTTGGTTATGTTACGCAAATGAAAGTAGGCTGTTTTACAGGCTTGATTTATATGTGCTTTGAACGAGAGATCTTGGTCAAATAGGACCCCAAGGTTTCTTACAGTAGAGCTGGGGGCTACAGTGATATTGTCCAGAGAAACTATCTGGTCAGATAAAGAGTCTCGCAGGTGCTTAGGGCCCAGCAGAATGACCTCGGTTTTTTCAGGGTTAAGGAGCAGATAATTAAGAGTCATCCAAGTTTTTATGTCTTTCACGCAGGCACTAAGTCTGTCTACTTGATGGGTCTGATCAGGTTTCATTGATAAATAAAGCTGAGTGTCATCTGCATAGCAGTGGAAGTTAATGCCATGCTTTCTGATGATCATACCTAAGGGCAGCATATAAAGTGTGAACAGAACTGGACCGAGTACTGAACCCTGCGGCACACCGTGGGTTACTTTAGAACATGGGGAAGATCTCTGGTTTACATTAACAAACTGAAAGAAGACCGGGAATAGAGCTGACCGACCCAAAATGCCAAGCTTCCAAGAAAAGCTTCAAGTCATCAGGCGGCAAGACAAGGACTGATCATAAACATTATAATGGACGAGTTCAACATTTGACAAGTGACGTGGGTGAGTTATCTTTTGACCAAAATAATGATGACAAATGCCAGAGGTCTTAAAATGCTGACTATTTATTTGACACAAATAAGGGTAAAGTTAAGTGTAAAAACAGTTCAAGTCGGGAGCCACTAAACAGCAAGCAGCAGATTGGACAACTGTACTACAGTAGGCCCTCCCCCTCCAACGGGGGGACGAGGCCCTTGGGGTTCAACAGGATCATATTTAGGATCCCACAGGTGGAAGTCAGCTGTTTTTTAGTTCCTTTACATATTGTTCTGTTTCAAGCCAGTTCCAGGGCTTTGTGTGTGTTCTGGGGTGGAGCCTTGATAATGTGTAATTTGTTTATCAGTGACCTATAAATGCAAACACTGAAAGTGGTGACTTTTAATGTCAACGGGTTGCTCAGTCCAATCAAAAGAAGCAAGATATTAACAAAATTAAAAAGAGAGAAGACTGAGATTGTGTTTTTGCAGGAAACCCATCTTTCTGAAATAGAGCAAACCAAGCTAACTAATGGGGTTTAAATATCAGTCGTCATCGTCCTGTACATCAGGACGTAGGAGGGGAGAGTCAGTTCTGATATCTAACAAAATGACTTTTGAATCTTTATTTGAAAAGAAGGATAAGGAAGGTAGATATGTTCTATTGAGAGGAAAAATAGGAGAATCTCTTTTGACTCTGCTGAATGTTTATGCACCCCCAAATTCTGATTGGAAATTTTTTAGACAAATCTTTGATTTAATCATCACTGAAAGTCAGGGTGTGTGATCTGTGGGGAGATTTTAATTTACGACTAAATTCAGTACTTGACTCTTCAAACCCAAGGATAACCCGGTCAACACTAACTCTGCATTGAGAGGGCGAGGGCTGATCGGTCTGTGGAGACTACTTCATCCAACGGAGAAAGACTATACTTTTTTCTCAAACCCAATTTCCCTTTTTTCCAGAATTGATTACTTTTTTATTTTTGGTAAAGATCTGCATCAAGTCCCTGAATGTACAATAGGAATTATGGATTTGTCTGATCACGCTCCAGTATGTACAATAGGAATTATGGATTTGTCTGATCACGCTCCAGTATATTTAGAACTAAATATAAAACAGGAACATAGAAATACCCTGTGGAGGTTCAATAATGATGTCTTGAGTCAAAGGAAAGAACAAGTTAAAGCAGATTTAAAGGATTATATGGATCTAAACGATAATGGCGAGACCACCCCTACAATACTTTGGGATGCGTGTAAAGCTGTCCTCAGAGGAAAGTTAATTGGATATAGCGCCAACTTAAAAAGAACAAGGCAAAATAAGTTACTTCAATTACAATCTGAGCTGGGAAAAATGGAAACCAACTATAAACAAACGGGGATCATAAAATGAAAGAGCAAATTGTTAAGAAAAGAAATGAATTCGATGAAATCTACACAAACGACATCCAGAAAAAAATGATATTTACGAAACAGATATTTTACGAGGGAGGGGCGAAAGCCACAAAGATGCTGCCTACAGGCTGAAAAAACAACATGAAAACGCAAAATATACAATTAGAAACCCCGAAACTAAATTAATAGAACACAAACTAACAGAGATTCAAAACTGCTTTGAAAGGTACTACGAAAAGCTGTATTCACGAGCCCCATGTGACAAAACGAAAATGGAAAATTTTTTCAAAGAAATTCACCAAAACTGACGGCGGAACAAGGAAAAGACCTGGCAAGGGAAATCTCAAGTAAAGAAATTGAAGCAGCAATAAGTACCCTGAACCCAAATAAAGCTCCTGGCCCAGACGGGTTTTCTGCAGAATTTTATAAAGCCATGAAAGAACCCTTAGTTCCCATTGTACATCGTACCTTTAACTGTACTCAAGGAAAACGAGATACCTTCCTCCTGGGGAGAAGCAGTCGTTTCATTAATTCCAAAAGAAGGTAAAACAAGCTTGAATGTGGTCATTTTAGACCAATAAGTGTGTTCAATCAGGATTACAAAATTTTTACTCACATTTTGGCCAAAAGAATGGAGGGGGTTCTCCCACAGATCATTAGCCTGGACCAGACAGGATTTATTCGCCAGCGACAAACACAAGACAATATTCGTCGAACTTTGCACGTGATTAATCATTTAGTGAATAATAAAATACTGGCGATTTTAGTGGGATTAGACGCAGAAAAGGCGTTTGATTGCGTATCTTGGTCTTTTCTTTACAGGGTCATGGATCGATTCGGCTTTGATAATACTTTCATTAGAACAATTCAAGCATTATATCGCACGCCAACAGCAAGAATAAAGGTCAATGGGGCAATATCTCAACCCATAAGGCTCGAAAGAGGTTCAAGACAGGGCTGTCCCATGAGCCCCCTGCTGTTCGCTCTTTTTATTGAACCATTGAGTCAGTGGATTACCCAGACCCAAGGTATTAGGGGAATAAATATGAAGGGTGGGATCCAAAACATGTCATTATTCGCCGACAATGTGTTGCTAGACTTGTCTGATCCCGGAAAGTCATTTGAAAATGTAACCAAGGTATTAGAGGAGAAAAAACAGTCATGCTTTGAATAACAAGGATTTTTTTAGATTTCTCCAAATTAGAGACTATATTGAAAAAATACTGAAAACAACCAATGAAAAATATCAAAATAGTATTTTGTTAAAGGTGTTTGTAGATGCATATATTGAAAATAATTCTCAAAAGACCATTTCCAGACTAAAGGCCTGCGTCAAAAAGAAGGTATTTTAAGTCATGTGAAACAAAAATGGGAAAAGGAAGGGCACCTAGCCATGAATGAACAGGACGGGGAAATCATCTGCGAGACACAATGGAAAACTACAAATTCAATAATATGGAGGGAATTCTGTTGGAAAAATCTGGTTAGGTTTTTCAAAACACCTGTTCAAGGAAAACACTATACAAAATCATCAATCTGTTGGAGACAATGTGGAGGACTGGACGCAAATCATTGGCTCATATTCTGGGCCCACGTGTTGTTCCTTTTTGGAATGAAATTCATAAAATAATAAAAAGGGTGTTTAGTAGAGATATACCTTTCCAAATGGAAATATTGTATTTTGGGGTCCTGAAAGATAAGGATGTGTCACACAGAGTCAAATATTTATTCCAGATTTTGAGTGCAGCTGCTCGAAAGGCTATAACTAGGAAATGGCTCAACACACAAACGCCTACAACGGAAGAGTGGATTGATGTTGTATATGAAATCTTTAAAATGGAGAGAATCACCTACACTATTAGGTTGCAGCAAGACAAATTTCTGGTGAAGTGGGCTCTGTGGGCTGAGTTTATTAAAGAGGTTCGACCAGATTTTGTATAACCACTGTTTTGTTTTATTTTACACTACTAAATCTCCTGTGTAAGTTGTTTAAGTATATGTCAAGGGCACACCCCAGGGGTATTTTGTTTGTTGTGTAAATTGATATATTTAAAACTGAAAAATAAAAAATTACAAAAAAAAAACAAAAAAAAACTTGTAAGAACTTCTATTGAACCGCGATTTGTTACAAAAGAAAATTAGCTCTGTTCAACTCCCCAAACAAACAAAAAATAAATAAATAAATCAAATCAAATCAAATCAAATAAATAAAATAAATCCCAAAATCCCAAAAAGAAAAACATAGGAGTAAAACCGTGGACAGATAATACCCTATAAAAATCTTTCAGGGTTCTTGTCAAAACAAAATATGAACAGAAAATCTTGGCCAAACAAACAAAAACATAAAAGACAAAACAAAAACCTATTCATATGCATAAAATAGCTCTAAATTTCTCTTTTTATTCAGCTATTAATTTCTCCTTAGGCTCAGCTCTGTATCTCTTGTTCTAACTCAGACTAAGCAGTGAGAAGGTTTCTTCTGTTTTTAGACGGAGACCAGTAAAACTCCTATTTTCTAAGATAAGACAATCAAAAATATCAAAGTTTATCCTGTACTATTTATAAAATTGAATCAGTGAGAAGCATTTCTTCATGGCGTGAGCACGTGCCGTTTGTGGGCTGCAGATGATGTGATTACATCTGCAGGATAGAAACTTAAAGTTCTAAATGTGGTGTGATGTTACCTCTCCATTTTGTCTTTCTGCTGCTCTGCTCCACCACCGAGGGTCAGGCTGAAGACCCAGACTCTGTCCAGTGTCAGAGGCTGAAGGTCCAGACTCTGTCCAGTGTCAGAGGCTGAAGGTCCAGACTCTGTCCAGTGTCAGAGGCTGAAGGTCCAGACTCTGTCCAGTGTCAGAGGCTGAAGGTCCAGACTCTGTCCAGTGTCAGAGGCTGAAGGCCCAGACTCTGTCCAGTGTCAGAGGCTGAAGGCCCAGACTCTGTCCAGTGTCAGAGGGTCACACTGAAGGTCCAGACTCTGTCCAGTGTCAGAGGGTCACACTGAAGGTCCAGACTCTGGCCAGTGTCAGAGGGTCACACTGAAGGTCCAGACTCTGTCCAGTGTCAGAGGGTCACACTGAAGGTCCAGACTCTGTCCAGTGTCAGAGGGTCACACTGAAGGTCCAGACTCTGGCCAGTGTCAGAGGGTCACACTGAAGGTCCAGACTCTGTCCAGTGTCAGAGGGTCACGCTGAAGGTCCAGACTCTGTCCAGTGTCAGAGGCTGAAGGCCCAGACTCTGTCCAGTGTCAGAGGGTCACGCTGAAGGTCCAGACTCTGTCCAGTGTCAGAGGGTCACGCTGAAGGTCCAGACTCTGTCCAGTGTCAGAGGCTGAAGGTCCAGACTCTGTCCAGTGTCAGAGGCTGAAGACCCAGACTCTGTCCAGTGTCAGAGGCTGAAGACCCAGACTCTGTCCAGTGTCAGAGGGTCACACTGAAGGTCCAGACTCTGTCCAGTGTCAGAGGGTCAGGCTGAAGGCCCAGACTCTGTCCAGTGTCAGAGGGTCACACTGAAGGTCCAGACTCTGTCCAGTGTCAGAGGGTCACGCTGAAGGTCCAGACTCTGTCCAGTGTCAGAGGGTCACACTGAAGGTCCAGACTCTGTCCAGTGTCAGAGGGTCACACTGAAGGTCCAGACTCTGTCCAGTGTCAGAGGGTCACGCTGAAGGTCCAGACTCTGTCCAGTGTCAGAGGGTCACACTGAAGGTCCAGACTCTGTCCAGTGTCAGAGGCTGAAGGTCCAGACTCTGTCCAGTGTCAGAGGGTCACGCTGAAGGTCCAGACTCTGTCCAGTGTCAGAGGCTGAAGGTCCAGACTCTGTCCAGTGTCAGAGGGTCACGCTGAAGGTCCAGACTCTGTCCAGTGTCAGAGGCTGAAGGTCCAGACTCTGTCCAGTGTCAGAGGCTGAAGGCCCAGACTCTGTCCAGTGTCAGAGGCTGAAGGTCCAGACTCTGTCCAGTGTCAGAGGCTGAAGGCCCAGACTCTGTCCAGTGTCCAGAGGGGGCAGAGGAAACAAAGGCAATGGTGTGAACTCTCACAATCAGATACAGAGCAGGATATTATCGAGTCTCTGAGACAAACGTCAGCTGTTCCTGCAGGACACCAAAGGACACCAGCACATCAGAGGTGTGTCTGGACCTGATCAGAGGTGTGTCTGGACCTGATCAGAGGTGTGTCTGGACCTGTCAGACGTGTGTCTGGACCTGTCAGACGTGTGTCTGGACCTGTCAGAGGTGTGTCTGGACCTGTCAGAGGTGTGTCTGGACCTGTCAGACGTGTGTCTGGACCTGTCAGAGGTGTGTCTGGACCTGTCAGAGGTGTGTCTGGACCTGTCAGACGTGTGTCTGGACCTGTCAGACGTGTGTCTGGACCTGTCAGACATGTGTCTGGACCTGTCAGAGGTGTGTCTGGACCTGTCAGAGGTGTGTCTGGACATGTCAGAGGTGTGTCTGGACCTGTCAGACGTGTGTCTGGACCTATCAGACGTGTGTCTGGACCTGTCAGAGGTGTGTCTGGACCTGTCAGACGTGTGTCTGGACCTGTCAGACGTGTGTCTGGACCTGTCAGAGGTGTGTCTGGACCTGTCAGAGGTGTGTCTGGACCTGTCAGACGTGTGTCTGGACCTGTCAGACGTGTGTCTGGACCTGTCAGACGTGTGTCTGGACCTGTCAGAGGTGTGTCTGGACCTGTCAGACGTGTGTCTGGACCTGTCAGACGTGTGTCTGGACCTGTCAGACGTGTGTCTGGACCTGTCAGAGGTGTGTCTGGACCTGTCAGAGGTGTGTCTGGACATGTCAGAGGTGTGTCTGGACCTGTCAGACGTGTGTCTGGACCTGTCAGACGTGTGTCTGGACCTGTCAGAGGTGTGTCTGGACCTGTCAGAGGTGTGTCTGGACCTGTCAGGCGTGTGTCTGGACCTGTCAGAAGAGTGTCTGGACCTGTCAGACATGTGTCTGGACCTGTCAGTGGTGTGTCTGGACCTGTCAGGCGTGTGTCTGGACCTGTCAGACGTGTGTCTGGACCTGTCAGGCGTGTGTCTGGACCTGTCAGAGGTGTGTCTGGACCTGTCAGGCGTGTGTCTGGACCTGTCAGACGTGTGTCTGGACCTGTCAGGCGTGTGTGTGGACCTGTCAGACGTGTGTCTGGACCTGTCAGAGGTGTGTCTGGACCTGTCAGACGTGTGTCTGGACCTGTCAGACGTGTGTCTGGACCTGTCATACGTGTGTCTGGACCTGTCAGAGGTGTGTCTGGACCTGTCAGAGGTGTGTCTGGACATGTCAGAGGTGTGTCCGGACCTGTCAGACGTGTGTCTGGACCTGTCATACGTGTGTCTGGACCTGTCAGAGGTGTGTCTGGACCTGTCAGAGGTGTGTCTGGACATGTCAGAGGTGTGTCCGGACCTGTCAGACGTGTGTCTGGACCTGTCAGACGTGTGTCTGGACCTGTCAGACGTGTGTCTGGACCTGTCAGACGTGTGTCTGGACCTGTCAGAGGTGTGTCTGGACCTGTCAGAGGTGTGTCTGGACCTGTCAGAGGTGTGTCTGGACCTGTCAGAGGTGTGTCTGGACATGTCAGAGGTGTGTCAGGACCTGTCAGACGTGTGTCTGGACCTGTCAGACGTGTGTCTGGACCTGTCAGGACGTGTGTCTGGACCTGTCAGACGTGTGTCTGGACCTGTCAGAGGTGTGTCTGGACCTGTCAGAGGTGTGTCTGGACCTGTCAGAGGTGTGTCTGGTCCTGTCAGTCGTGTGTCTGGACCTGTCAGAGGTGTGTCTGGACCTGTCAGAGGTGTGTCTGGACCTGTCAGAGGTGTGTCTGGACCTGTCAGACGTGTGTCTGGACCTGTCAGACATGTGTCTGGACCTGTCAGAGGTGTGTCTGGACCTGTCAGAGGTGTGTCTGGACATGTCAGAGGTGTGTCTGGACCTGTCAGACGTGTGTCTGGACCTATCAGACGTGTGTCTGGACCTGTCAGAGGTGTGTCTGGACCTGTCAGAGGTGTGTCTGGACCTGTCAGACGTGTGTCTGGACCTGTCAGACGTGTGTCTGGACCTGTCAGAGGTGTGTCTGGACCTGTCAGACGTGTGTCTGGACCTGTCAGACGTGTGTCTGGACCTGTCAGTCGGGTGTCTGTACCTGTCAGAGGTGTGTCTGGACCTGTCAGGCGTGTGTCTGGACCTGTCAGACGTGTGTCTGGACCTGTCAGGCGTGTGTCTGGACCTGTCAGAGGTGTGTCTGGACCTGTCAGAGGTGTGTCTGGACATGTCAGAGGTGTGTCAGGACCTGTCAGACGAGTGTCTGGACCTGTCAGACGTGTGTCTGGACCTGTCAGAGGTGTGTCTGGACCTGTCAGAGGTGTGTCTGGACCTGTCAGACGTGTGTCTGGACCTGTCAGACGTGTGTCTGGACCTGTCAGACGTGTGTCTGGACCTGTCAGAGGTGTGTCTGGACCTGTCAGACGTGTGTCTGGACCTGTCAGGCGTGTGTCTGGACCTGTCAGACGTGTGTCTGGACCTGTCAGAGGTGTGTCTGGACCTGTCAGACGTGTGTCTGGACCTGTCAGACGTGTGTCTGGACCTGTCAGACGTGTGTCTGGACCTGTCAGACGTGTGTCTGGACCTGTCAGAGGTGTGTCTGGACCTGTCAGACGTGTGTCTGGACCTGTCAGACGTGTGTCTGGACCTGTCATACGTGTGTCTGGACCTGTCAGAGGTGTGTCTGGACCTGTCAGAGGTGTGTCTGGACATGTCAGAGGTGTGTCCGACCTGTCAGGCGTGTGTCTGGACCTGTCATACGTGTGTCTGGACCTGTCAGAGGTGTGTCTGGACCTGTCAGAGGTGTGTCTGGACATGTCAGAGGTGTGTCCGGACCTGTCAGACGTGTGTCTGGACCTGTCAGACGTGTGTCTGGACCTGTCAGACGTGTGTCTGGACCTGTCAGACGTGTGTCTGGACCTGTCAGAGGTGTGTCTGGACCTGTCAGAGGTGTGTCTGGACCTGTCAGAGGTGTGTCTGGACCTGTCAGAGGTGTGTCTGGACATGTCAGAGGTGTGTCTGGACCTGTCAGACGTGTGTCTGGACCTGTCAGACGTGTGTCTGGACCTGTCAGACGTGTGTCTGGACCTGTCAGACGTGTGTCTGGACCTGTCAGAGGTGTGTCTGGACCTGTCAGACGTGTGTCTGGACCTGTCAGACGTGTGTCTGGACCTGTCAGACGTGTGTCTGGACCTGTCAGAGGTGTGTCTGGACCTGTCAGAGGTGTGTCTGGACCTGTCAGACGTGTGTCTGGACCTGTCAGACGTGTGTCTGGACCTGTCAGACGTGTGTCTGGACCTGTCAGAGGCTCCTGGAGTCTGGTCAAGCAAACAAGATGTGACAATGTTTAAATTAATAAACTGACATTACATGTTCTTCATGACACACTCTGGAGTCACCTTCAGCTTCATTCTCTCTGTTTTGATGAATGTTTTTATAAAATCCTCTCCCTCCGACGTCACAAACACTTCCTGTTGAACTCCTTCTGTCTGACATATTTTCAGACTGCATACATCATTTATCAGAGAATGTTTAATTTGTATTATAAACGACCCGCCAATAAAACGCATAGAACCCATTGAAACTACAACTACCGTAATGCACTGAAGCATTAGCCCCTACACGGCTTTTACGGCCATATTTTTTAATTAAAGTTTGTTTTTTGGTAATTTGTGTTATGCATGTGATGTAGTACTTTGAAATCCACAGGTAGGAACTATTGTTCAGGTAGTTTAGTTCCACTGTACGCTTAATTGAGATGCACGCATGATAAGCTCAGTGAAGCATGGCGTGTTGACTAGCGAAGCTAATTTAAGTTCTAAAAGAAAGGAAAAGCCATTAGTTGCTATTAAGGCATCATTCTACCTCTGAGTGTGGGTCGACCAGTGAGATTTCATTTTATGTCTTTGTCTAATACTTTTACGCACGCTAATGTACTTCATGTTACTTGTTTTAGTTTGATTCTTTGGAGCTAATTTGCACCAAAATAAAGTCAGGCTTCACCGTATCGTGTCATGAACATCACAAACACACGCTCTGACCAAACTAAAGCCACCAGAGAGTCTGTCAATCACACGGGGAGGGCATCTGACGCTCCCCGTGTGTGAGAAGGACCTGTCAATCACACGGGGAGGGCATCTGACGCTCCCCGTGTGTGAGAAGGACCTGTCAATCACACGGCTGCAGTGATGCTTCTCAGACACTGGTCCTGACGCTGAAGCTTTGGTCCAGAGCCAAAGCCTGTGCAGATCATTATTGGCTAATAATACAGGCCTTCATTAATATCAACATGATTTATGACTAAAACACAGTGTTCAGTTTGTGGATTATAAGGTTTCATCATTTCTAAATTCTAAAATACTCTAAATATACCTTTAAATGTACGAGTTCAGGCGTGTGTAGGTTTTGTGGGTGGAGTGTCTCTGTTGTGGCCCCCGACCAGCTCTGATTTTGGGAGTCGGGCTCCGCTCAGTGTGACGCCCCTGGGTTAGATCAGGGTTAAACTTGTTCTGCCTCTGAACACGATCCACAGCAGGGCGTCTTCTCAGCAGATTGTAAGCAGCGAGGGCGCCATCTGCTGGACGCACTCAGTGTCATTTCACAGAGACTGGTCCCAGAGGAAGACCACACTGTTTAAACATGAGCCGCACATTTAAGTGGCTCAAGAGCAGGTGTAAAGCAGAAGTGACTCTGTGCACAAGGTGGCAGTTGGTGTGTTTATTTTTAACATGGCTAGCTCAGTACTTCCTGTCTAATTCATTTCAATGGGGTTTTCAGTCTAAAATGGATCAATCCTGATGCAGTGAACAGCGAGCTGTGCTGGATTAACACCAAAGAGTCCCCCTTCCTCCCCCTCTCCTCCCTCTCCCCGTTCCCTCCCTCCCCCTCTATCTTCTCCCTCCTCCCCCTCTCCTCCCTGTCCTCTTTCTGTCCTCTCCCCCCCCCCCTTCCTCCCCCTCTCTCTTCCCCCTCCTCCCCCTCTCCTCTCCCTCCTCTTCTTCTTTTCCTCCTCTCTTCCTCCCCCTCCTCCCCCTCTCCTCCCTCCCTCCCTCCCTCCCTCCCCCTCTCTCCTCCCTCTCCTCTCCCCCTCTCCCCTCCTCCCCCTCTCCTCCCCCCTCCCCTCTCGCTCTCTCCCCCTCCTCCCCCTCTCCTCCTCTTCCCCCTCCCTCCCCCTCTCTCTTCCCCCTCCTCCCCCTCCTCCTCTCCTTCTCCCTCTCTCTTCCATTTCTCCTCTCCCCCTCCTCCCCCTCTCCTCCTCTTCCCCCTCCCTCCCCCTCTCTCTTCCCCCTCCTCCCCCTCTCCTCCCTCTCCTCCCCCTCTTGAGTGTTGGTGACAGTTGTGTGTTTTATTGTGACTTTTGTGTTTAAAGGAGCCTCTAAATAAAGTGCATTGTTTACAGTAAAAGTGTAGTTTTCAGTTTGAAAAACTAAAAGTGTGTTTCGTGTTGATGACCTTGAGTTAATGTTGGGTTCAGCTCCAAAAAACAGAATAACTTCAGATAAAATATTCTGTTCAAAACTTTATTCAAGGCACTTTTGTATCTGATGAGCTCAAAACAAACATTATTTAGATCAAAGTCAATCACGTTGTATTTAAAGCTCCACTAGAGGGCGTTAAACACATGAAACACAGCTCTGGGTCATCAGCTCTGAACAGGATTCACAAACAGGACTTTTACATTATTCTTCTGTTTATATTCACATGATTAATATGATTTAAGAAGTGCACATACAATGAAACAGTTACTGATCTATTTTAAAGCAGCTTTAAGTTCTGAAGTAAAAGTCTCCAAAGGCACATCGCTCCTCTTCAGTGTTCAGCTCTGAAACACACAAAAACAACTGTTGGCTTCTTTGGGTCTGAGGACATCCATTTCAAGATACATTTGTGTTTTTCAGGTTTTTGAATGTGATGATGTCACACAGATGGGGAAAGACACTTTTCCTATTGATCTCATAGTAAAATTCAATAGATAAACCCACAAGTTGAACCTGATGATTTCTCTCAGACCTAACCAGACCATAGAACTCACTGTGTGACAGCTAAAGTCTCCCTGAATGTCCTGAATGTTCCTCTCTATCTTCAGTAAAAGCAGTGGTTAGTGTTCGAGTCACAGACAGTTGTTACTTATTTCTATGAAGCTGCACATGTTCACACTTACATCAGCGAGGGACAGAACTTCTTCTCCGGAACCGACTCTTGTCAGTAATTCCGCTTTCTCTTTCTCTTCTTCGAGGGCCTTCACTCTCTTCTTCCATCCAGGCATGTGCTGCTTCTTCTCCTCCTCGATCATCATCTGGATGTAGTCTGGAGCGGACAGAGGGTTTGGCCTCAGTGCGATCTCACCCAGACGGTTTACCATCTTAATGGCTTCCTCAACCAATTTGCTCATGTTGTCCTTAAGTTGATGAAATGTTTGTTTTAGTTTTAAGACCAAGCCCTCAACATTTTTCTTATCTTCTGTCCCTTGAAGATACTTTTTCTTTAGCTCCTCCACAGTCGTCGTCTCTATGACTTCTTTGTACTCCCATCTGTATTTCTGGTTGTAATGTTTATCCCAGTGACATTTGCCTTGACACTTTGTGCAGTTTCCATCGGGGCCCATTGCAGCGCATTCTCTTTTATCTTCATCATTTCCTATAGCACACGGGTAATGACAGGTGTGGTGACAGATTGAGCAGTTGGTGATGTACTTCCCTGAACCTGAGATGTCCTCCTGAACAGGTCTGATGACTTTAACTTTGAACTCAAAGTCCTTGTTTCTCTCGATCTCAGCCTCATGCTTCTTGACTTGTTCCTCGGTCTGCTTAATCTCATCCCGTTTGACTATATCATCCTTTATTTGACTCTCTAGACCTTCCAGAGCCTCCTCAAGCTGCTTTCTATCTCTCAGAACTTCTTTGGTCAGAGTCAGACTCTGGGGTTCAGTGTTTTCTAGTGCGTCAAAAAAGCTCCTCATGCTGGCTTTGCCCATGTCCCAGAACATCTCATCAAAACCCACCACAGGACCTTTGTTCTCAGCGAACAGTGCAGAGTTGTTGAACTTGTAGTGAGCGGGGTTTCCATCATCATTTTTGGGACATGGGACTCCTGCCTGTTTGATGGCCTCCAGCACCGGAGGAAGCTGGCCGTCTGCAGAAGTCACCAGAACCCTGATGTTCTCAGCCACGTCGTACCCAAAGATGGAGAGGACTGAGTCGAACACGTAGCGCTGAGCAGCATTTAGTCGAGCTAAAGCAGACTGAGCGACGAAGCACACGGTGTGATTGTCAGTCACTCCAAAGTTGTTGGAGAAGAGGTTTCTGATGTGCTCTGTGATCTCTCTGTCTCTGTCGATGCCTCGAGTGTCTCCAAAGCCCGGAGTATCGATGATGGTCAGAGAGAAGTCGATCATGAACCTGTCGTCAAAGTTGAGTTTGTAAACCGTCACCACTGACGTCTGACTCTCAGTCTGCGACTTCTCCTCCTCCACCACCAGCTTGAACCTGTAGGGGTCAGTCCACTGCACGCCCAGGATGTAGTTGATCATGCCGTTGATGAGGGTGGACTTTCCTGCTCCAGTGGCTCCCATCATCATGATGGTGCAGTTCTTCTTCACAGAGTCTGGGCCAAAGATAAACCTAGCACAGCTGGAGATATCTATTTCATCTTTCTTTAGAGGAACCTTCAGGATCTGCAGAGATCCTTTGGTCTCTATGACTTCACAGGTTTTCCTCAGCTCGTCGGCGAGGCGTCTGGGCTCTTCAGGCTCAGGAGCAGTTCTGATGTTCTTGAGCTCAGAGGCCGGTCCCAGACCCACCTCAGTGACGGCTCTGGCTCTGAAGTCATACTCTGTGTCTGGGCTCAGTCCGGTGACTGTGATTGGACCTTCTTTTTGCTCAGACTGCTGCTGCCACTCCTCGCTCTGTCTGACCTCCAGCCTGTAGCCCGTCACTGCCTCTGCTCCCCACGAGGGGGCGCTGAAGCAGAGGGTCACACTGTTGTGGGTCACAGCCTCCACGCTGATGTTCTCAGGCCTTGAAGGAGGCTCAAAGTTATCGCTGACCTCAAATCCTTCTTCATAAAGGTAGATGGTTGAGCCTTTATGGTTCTCATCTGTAAAAGCCACTGTAAAGAACTTCACGTCCTCGTTGTCTTTGTTGACTTCTGTGAAATCTGCAAAGAGCTTTGCCTTTGTCCTGACGGCCTCTCTGAGCTCTTTGTGACTGTACCACTGCTCCTTCTCCAGGTCTTTGGGTCGAGGACCGGGTTTGTCTGCACCGACGCCCTTTAAGGACTGATCCAGAGCAGAGAGATAAGGCTCCTCACTGTCCAGAGCCGTGAACACGAAGCAAACGACGTTCTTAACAGTGTTGGACCTCTCATCCAGGTCGCTTTGAGAGGAGAGGATTTCTGTGTGTTTCATCAGATTAGTGAAGGTTTTGATCAGGTTTATCTCTTTGACTTTGCAGCTGATCCACTGGTCCAAACACTTGCGGCTGAACGCAGAAGCAGCTCTCTTCTTCAGGATCTCAGCGAGCTCGGCCTCTTCTTCTCCTCCTCCACGGATCAATGGGAGCTTCTTCATCAAAACGCCCTGGAGCCCCAGCTTAAACTCGGAGCAAAAACACATGAAGGTTTTAATCTTTGTGGAAATCTGAGGAAACAGCTGTAACTCTGGACGTCTCATCACATCGCGACACCTCATCTCCAGGTCATCCAGGTGCTCCAGAGTTCTCTCCACCTCAAACACCAGCCCCACACTGATCTGCCTCACCAGCCGTGCAGCCGCAGAGTCCAGCGAGGTCAGTGGTAGCAGCCACACTCTCACCGGCACTGCCTTCGCTCCGTCTGGGCCCAGAAGTTTGGGAAGGTCCTGGTAAACTTTCACTGCGTCTTCAAACGTCACTGGGTTCTGACTCAGATTGAAGTCTCCGTGGAATTTGCAGGAGAACTTATCGACTTTTTCTCTGCCCTTGTCCTCCATTTTCAGAGCTCCTTCTCCCTCGATGGAGATACAGGGGATCTTCTTGATCATCACCTGGAGGTTCCCCTGAATGTCTTGGAGGTTTTCAGAGTCAGACACTTCTCGGTCGAACACAAAGAAGGCCTGAGCTCCGTAGAGGATGGCGGTCACCACGTGTGTGGCCAGGCCCTTCTCAAAGACCTGCGGGTGCTCGATGTTGTTCCTCCCGAGCTGGTTCATGGTCAGCTCTCTGAAGTGTGTGGTGGTTTTGTACTTCAGAGTGACCCGCGCCTGATGTTTCGAACTCTTCGTGTCCTTCAGGTATTTGGCGGATCCATCGACTGTAACTAGTCCGCTGAAGAAACTGGCCTTCAGTGCTGCGTCCACTCCCAGAGAAGAGGACCTGTCTGAGATGGACTCTGACGCCATGATCTCAAACTCACTGTTGGGCTTCAGTGTTTGTGTCATGTCCTTCTGCAGCTTCTCACGGTCCCAGAGTGTCATCCCTGCAACACAGAGAAGAGCTCATTTACTGACGTTTAACTCAAAAATTTTATACTATTCAAGTCATAGTTTTTGCTTAAAATGGGAATGAAACTGAGGAAGGGCATACAGCAAAATTTCGGAACCGGATTTTGACTTCACAATGCTGTAGCTGCTGCCTACAAGGCAACACAACCAGGACCTGCTTCTGTCTCTTTCTACATAGACCCCCTGACTCGCCTCCCAACAACCTGCATTCATCAGATTTTTGTGACCCACTCATGTCTTTCCCAATAATGTCAGATCACTTCCTAATTACCTTTAGGTTTATTCTTAAGGACTATCCAGCTCCTCAGACTAAAACTATAATGAAAAGGACAATATCTGAAAAATCTATTTTAAAGTTCAGAGAAATAATAGAACCAATATTTAATATTAAAATAAAATCATGTGATCCTGTCGTTAACAGCGCCAGTCCCAGTGCTATTGATAACTCTGTTGACTCAATGGTCAACTCTCTAAAAGCTGCTCTTGATGTTGCAGCTCCACTTAAACAGAAAGTCATCAGGCCAAAACGAGCCTCCCCCTGGTACAATGAAGAACTACGTTCTCACAAACAAAGGGTAAGAAAACTAGAGAGATCCTTACGCCGCTCCCACACAGAAGAATCCCTAAAAGAATGGAAAACTTGCCTTCTGTCTTATAAGCAGGCTCTGCGTAAGGCTCAAACCAGATATTATTCAAATTTAATAGAAGTAAATAAAAATAACTCTAGATTTCTCTTCAGCTGTAGCCAGGCTGACAAACTGTCACAGCAGTAGAACCCTCAATACCAGTTACTCTAAGCTGCAATGACTTTCTTCTATTCTTTAACAGCAAAGTCACAACTATTAGAGATAAACTAAATGAAATGACTCCCAGTGTCAGTACTGAGCAAGCCCAGACTGCAAAGCTAGTGTCCCATACAAATCCTTCAGTAATACTAGATGGTTCACTGCTGTTGATCAGGCAGAGATAACTTCAGTCATTATGTCCTCCAAAACATCAACTTGTATTTTAGACCCAATCCCAAGTAGACTCCTCCCCCTAATTATAAATCCCATTCTTAATATAATAAATACTTCACTAAAGCGGTTATGTCCCTCAGTCCTTCAAATATGCAGTGATTAAACCACTTTTGAAAAAGCCTAATCTAGACCCCGACATACTGGCAAACTATAGACCTATTTCTAATCTGCCCTTTGTCTCTAAAATCCTTGAAAGAATTGTGATCAAACAGCTTTGTCGCCACCTGCAGGACAATAATTTATTTGAAGTTTTTCAGTCAGGGTTCTGTGCGTACCACAGACTGAAACTGCACTAGTTAAAGTCACAAATGATCTGTTATTAGCTGCTGATGATGGACAGGTCTCAATCCTGGTTCTGTTGGACCTCAGCGTTTGACACCATCGACCACAACATTCTACTGCAGAGGTTAGAATGTGATGTAGGTGTCAGTGGAACCGCCCTAAGCTGGTTTAAATCCTTTGTAACCGGGGGAGGTAAGGCCCCCTTTAAACTACACAGGACAGACCCGGTATAAACAAGGACCAAAGCAGAAAGTGCTCAAAATATAGAATTTTATTTACAATTTTAAAAAGAACAATTTTATTCAATGTCATTAAAAAAACACCTAACCCAAAACCAGACACTCACCACCCCTTTAGAAACAGCCTTGAGAATTAACCCCAAATCATAGAAAAAAACACAACTAATTAGAATGCAAACCAAACCCAAAACAAAATAGCTAACCCCCAAAGACTGCTGTCCAAAGTGCAGTGCGTACAGGCTTAGGACTAAAGTGCTAAAGCTAAAGTGCTAATGCTACGTGCTAAGAGTTTGAAGGTGCTAATAGTGCAAAGTGCAAGGTGCAATAAAGTGCAGTCTGTGCTAACTGTGATAAAAATGGACACGAACTACACTAAAATTGCACACTATGAGTTCACTATCGCTCACACGTACATTAACACTATAAAAACTCAGGCTAGTTTCAACAGACCGGGTGGGACAATTAAGCAGCAGAGGCGGACTGCAGATAACAAAAACAATGCCTGAGACACAGTTACACATGGCCTTAAATTCAAAGATATCGCGGAACAGATTTACCTTCATTCAACACGTTAATCTGCACGATGGGCTCAGGGTGAAACCGGTGGAGCCGACGCGACTGCCCCACTAAACACCTTAAAATAGAATGATACACGCGTGCATTAACGCAATGTGGTAAAACGACAGGACTGAAAACACTTAAAAAGTTAGGCTACCTACAAAAAGGAATGCGCCACAACCAGCCGCGAGCCCCGACTACAGACACGGCAGCGTGCACACCTTCTGTAGAGCAGGTAATCAGCGTAACCGGAAACGGAAGTGGGACACGGGGGTACGGCTCCCTAAGGGGTTCGTGCAGACCCATAACACCCTGTTCGCCTCAGTACACTTATTTATCTGATAGGTACCAGTTTGTTAATGTAAACCAGAGATCTTCCCCATGTTCTAAAGTAACCTACGGTGTGCCGCAGGGTTCAGTACTCGGTCCAGTTCTGTTCACACTTTATATGCTGCCCTTAGGTATGATCATCAGAAAGCATGGCATTAACTTCCACTGCTCTGCAGATGACACTCAGCTGTATTTATCAATGAAACCTGATCAGACCCATCAAGTAGACAGACTTAGTGCCTGCGTGAAAGACATAAAAACTTGGATGACTCTTAATTATCTGCTCCTTAACCCTGAACAAACCGAGGTCATTCTGCTGGGCCCTAAGCACCTACCAGACTCTTTATCTGACCAGATAGTTTCTCTGGACAATATCACTGTAGCCCCCAGCTCTACTGTAAGAAACCTTGGGGTCCTATTTGACCAAGATCTCTGGTTCAAAGCTCATATAAATCAAGCCTGTAAAACAGACGACTTTCATCTGTAACATCAGACAAAATTAGAAAAATCCTGCCCAGAGATGATGCCGACAAACTCATCCATGCATTTGTCACATCCAGATTAGACTATTGTAACGCCCGGCTCACAGCGTGTCCTAAAAGCTCTAGAAGAAGCTTTCAACTGGTTCAAAATGCAGCAGCAAGATTATTAACAGGTACTAGAAGAAGAGATCATATTTCACCAGTGTTGGAGTCTCTTCACTGGCTTCTGTTGAGTTTAGAATCAAATTTAAAATCCTCCTCCTGACTTATAAAGCTTTAAACAATATGGCCCCATCGACCTCAAAGATGCAATAGTAGCGTACCATCCAAACAGAGCTCTTCGTTCTCAAAATGCTGGACTATTGTTAGTCCCAGAGTCTCTAAAAGCACAGTAGGAGGTCGAGCATTTAGCTCCCAAGCTCCTGTTATGGACCCAGCTCCTGTTCATGTAAAAGAGGCCGACACAGTCTCTACATTTAAGACCAGCTCAAAACGTTCCTCTTTGAAATAGTTTATGGTCAGGCCAGTTAGAACAGAAATAAAAACCTACAGTTTTAGCTCCGCTGCCCTTGGAGCGACTCTGCTGGAGAAGTATGGAGCTGAACACTGTCCTCTGGTTCTTCTACTTTACCATCAACAATATTTAATATTACTTCAACTGTAGTCTGTTCATTGCTGTTCACATGTTTCTCTCTCTGTTTCAGACACTGCGGCGGCTGCTCCAGTGACGACCCCCCCCCCCCCCATCTGTCTGGAGGATCGATCTCTACACTGGACGATCTATGCTCCTCCCCCTGGACAGCTGGATTAGCCACACCTCGTCTGCCTGGACTCCTTCTACTTTAGATGAACTGTTCCTCATCTCCTGCTGGAGGATCTCTCTACACTGGTGGACTGCTCCTCGTCCTCCTGGAGGATCTCTCTACACTGGTGGACTGCTCCTCGTCCTCCTGGAGGAACTCTTTAAAGCCTCCTCCCTCTTGAGTGGTTCTGGTTCAGTCCAAGTGGATGTCAGTCCTAGTTCATCTGCAGCCTGTCCGTCCGTGGGAGTAGGATCTCTCCTTCACTGTGGTTCTCCTGAGGTTTCTACTTTTTGGGGTTTTTTGTAGTTTTTCCTGAAGGAGGGTCAAAGGACAGGGGCATTCTGGGACAGTTATCTGAACTGCTTTGACCTGTGGCCCATCGAGGCAACTGTTGTTGTGATTTTGGGCATTAGAAACATAAATGGATTTGATTTGATTTGATTTGAAGTCAGGGCTGGTCAGGCTGAAGGAGGAGTCCTATCAGACCTTGGCTTGTGGTTCTCCTGAGGCAGTGACAGGTACCAGCAGAACAAATGTACAGCAGCCCGTGCAGTCACAGAGGCAAAAACTCAGGACTGGGAGGAGGTCAGAGACCATGGAGGAGGACTATCGGTTGTCTCAAAGAAAATCTGTCAAACTGTCCTTTGCCTCAGGAGGAAGAGCTTCAACTCTGTGGACGGTGAGAGTGGAGAGCTATTGACCTCGACTGGGGATGTGATCGGACGGTGAAAGGAATACTTTGAGGATCTCCTCAATCCTACGTCACGTCTCCTGAAGCAGAGACTGAGGACTCAGAGGCGACTCGTCCATCTCCCAAACTGAAGTCATTGAGGTTGTTAGCAAGCTCCTTGTGACAAGTATCTTCAGTCTCTGGACGTTGTGAGACTGTCTTGTCTGACACGTGAACATCTCGTGGTCTGGGACAGTTCACACTCCTCCCCGGTAAGGTCTGCTCCAGGGACTGGAGGAGAATCCGACCGATAGTCGAACCTCAGATTCAAGAGGAGCCTGTGGTTTTCGTCCCAGTCGTGGAACACTGGACCAGCTCCAGACTCTCCATCGGGGGCTCCAGTATTCATGGGAGTTTGCGTCAGTTTCATGTGTTTTGTGGCTCTGGAGAAGGCGTTTGACCGTGTCCTCGTGGTGTCCTGTGGGGGGCGCTCTGCAGTGTGAGCCTGTGCTGTGAGTCAGACCTGTCCATGTCGGACACCAGGGCTGCACTTTTTCCTGTTCATTATTTTATGGACCTGCAGCTCTGGGACGTTTGAGTCGAGGCTGAAGCGACTGATGAAGATCAGCTCCAGATCTGAGCTCAGGGGCCTCAGGTGTAAAAAGCGTCTCCAGGAGGAGCGTCCCGTCTCCAGGAGGGGCGTCCCGTCTCCAGGAGGGGCGTCCTGTCTCCGGGAGGAGCGTCCTGTCTCCAGGAGGGGCGTCCCGTCTCCAGGAGGGGCGTCCCGTCTCCAGGAGGGGCGTCCCGTCTCCAGGAGGAGCGTCCTGTCTCCAGGAGGGGCGTCCCGTCTCCAGGAGGAGCGTCCTGTCTCCAGGAGGGGCGTCCCGTCTCCAGGAGGGGCGTCCCGTCTCCAGGAGGAGCGTCCTGTCTCCAGGAGGAGCGTCCTGTCTCCAGGAGTTCAGTGTTTCAGGGTCAGGTTCAGAGAGGAGTGTGAGAGTGACAGGTGCAGCCCTGTATGGGGCTGTGGTGGTGACAGGTGCGGCCCTGTATGGGGCTGTGGTGGTGACAGGTGTGGCGCTGTATGGAGCTGTGGTAGTGACAGGTGCAGCCCTGTATGGGGCTGTGCTGGTGACAGGTGCAGCCCTGTATGGGGCTGTCCTAGTGACTGGTCCGGCCCTGTATGTTGCCCTCATGTTCCTGTGTCACCTGGTCATGAGCTTTAATGACCCAAAGGACCAGGTCCAGAAGCGTCAGAATGAGTTTCCTCCTCAGGGGGGCGCTCTCTCAGAGACAGAGGAGGTCAGTCACACGACGGTCCACATCAAGAGGAGCAGCTGAGGTTCAGGCAGGTCCGGATCCTCCTGTGGGACATGAACCTGAGGGAGGCATCCAGGAGGCCAGGGATGACCCGGGACACACTGGAGGGAATATGTCTCTGTGTCCTAGGAACGCCTCCGGATCCTCTGGAGAAAGTGTCTGGGATGAAGGAAGTCTGGGAGTCCTTGTTTAGACTGCTGCCCCCCCGACCCGCCCCGGGTCAGAGGAAGAAGATGAAGATGTAATTCAATTATATTTTTCATTTTCAATAACTCTGACCTAACAAATATTGTTAGGTCAGGTCGATGTTACCTACTGCGCCTGCGCGAGTACGGCTGCACGTCCGTTTGCTCAGCTCCTGTTTGTGTGTCTTCTTTCGTTTTTTACCACAAATGAGTGCTTGTAGACTCGTTTATTCGAGAACGGAGTTACTGGCACTGAAAGACAATGTTAGGGCTGGCTCATGTCATCTGATACCCCCGGAGCTAAGGCGGAAGTATCGTGGATGCCGGGCCGGTCGTAAACACAAGGCTAAACTAAAAGCTAGAGCTGCCAACCGCAAACGTGTTAAACCACCCATTCCCTCAGTCGTAATGGGCAACGTTAACGCACTGTCAAACAAAATGGATGAGCTCATGGCGCTGATCAAGAACCAACGAAGCTACAGGGAGTGCAGTCTGCTTATCTTCACGGAGACGTGGCTAACTAGCCGTGTACCGGATGCTAACGTGGACATACCCGGCTTTTCCACTGTTAGAGCCGATCGGGATCTTAATTCCAGCGGGAAGAGCAAAGGTGGGGGTCTTATTCTGTATGCTAACCAGCGATGGTGCCATCCTAACCATCTGACTGTTAAAGCTGTCGTATGCTGCCCTGATCTGGAGCTACTTGCAGTTAGCATCAGACCCTACCATGTATCACGTGAGTTCTCCCACGTCATCGCGCTCTGTGTTTACGTTCCACCAAGGGCAGACGTGGAGGCAGTGCAGGAGACCATCTGTAGCACCGTTACAGGACTACAATCTCAGCACCCTGATGCACTTTATATTATTTCAGGTGACTTTAATCATGTGACATTGGATACTACCATGACATCTTTTCAGCAATATGTGGACTGTCCTACAAGGAAGAATAGGACAATAGATCTGTTGTATGTTAACATTAAAGAAGCATACTCAGCCTCCTCCCTTCCTCCTCTTGGTAAATCTGATCATAACCTTGTCCATGTACAACCTACGTACACTCCACTTGTGAGGAGGCAAGCTGCCACAACAAGGCAGGTCAGGAGGTGGTCCCCTAGTGCAGAGGATGCGCTGAGGGACTGCTTTGCCACAACAGACTGGAGTGTATTAGTAAACTCACACGGGGAGGACATTGAGGAGGCTGTGGAAGTTATGACTGACTATTTGAACTTTTGTGTGGATGTGGTGGTTCCTATTAAAACTGTGAAGTGCTATGCTAACAATAAACCCTGGATTACCCGTGATGTTAAGGATGTACTGAATAAGAAGAAGAGGGTGTTCCAGGGTAACAACAACTATGAAAAGAGGAGGGAGGTACAAAAAGAAGTCAAGATCTGCCTAAATAAGGCTAGAGAGGCATATGGGAAAAAGTTGGAGCACAAGCTGAGGGACAATAACATACGAGAAGTTTGGAATGGCATGAAAACCATTACAGGCTGTGGCAAGAAGGGCAATTGGATGGGCAGGGACCTTCATGGGGCCGATGAGTTGAACTCTTTTTTCAATCGGTTCAGTTCCTCACCAGTCGCTTGCCCCCCTCTGTCTCCCCCGCCCTCTGTTTCTTGTTCTCCACATTGTCACCCCTCTGCTGTTGGTCCTGTCGCCCCATCTCTCTCACCTTCAGGATCCCTGTCTACTACTCCCCCTGTCTTCACTGCAGACCAGGTGCGAACAAAGCTCCGTCGACTCCACCAGAGGAAAGCTACGGGCCCAGACAGAGTCAGTTCGAGGCTCTTAAATGCCTGTGCTGAGGAACTGGGCGACCCTCTACAACACGTCTTCAATCTGAGCCTGCGGCTGGGGAAGGTGCCCTCACTGTGGAAGACTTCTTGTATTATTCCACTCCCCAAGAAGAATCACCCCAGTGAACTGAGGGACTACAGGCCAATCGCACTCACTTCCCACGTGATGAAAGTGCTGGAGCGGCTCGTCCTGCAGCGCATGCGACCACAGGTGCAGAGTGTGAGGGACCCTCTCCAGTTTGCCTATCAAGAGAGGGTGGGTGTTGAGGATGCAGTGCTCTACCTTCTACATCGCACACTCTCCTACCTGGATGGAGGGGGGTGTATAGTAAGGATGCTTTTTTTCGATTTCTCAAGCGCATTTAACACAATACAGCCCTGCTTGCTCCAGGAGAAGTTGAACAGGATGGCTGTGGAGCCCCACCTGGTGAGCTGGATAACGGACTACCTTACTAACAGGCCACAGTTTGTCCGGAAAGGGGCCTTAACATCTTCCACACTGACCTGCAGCACTGGAGCGCCCCAGGGCACAGTGTTATCACCCCTCCTCTTCACCCTCTATACAACTGACTTTCAATACAACTCTGATACATGTCACATGCAGAAGTTTTCTGACGACACTGCAATTGTGGCATGTATAAGGGAGGGTGAAGAGGGGGAGTATAGGAACTTGGTTGAGGACTTTGAGGGCTGGTGTCAGCTGAACAAGCTTCAGCTGAACATCTTAAAGACTAAGGAGATGGTGCTTGATTTTCACCGGACACCATCCTCCCCACGTCCTATCACTATTGACGGAGCAGAGGTGGAGGTGGTCCCCTCTTACAAGTACTTGGGACTTCAGTTGGACAATAAACTCAACTGGTCACAAAACATGGACACACTGTACAAAAAGGGTCAGAATAGGATGTATTTCCTAAGGAGACTGGCCTCTTTTAATGTCTGTTCTGTGCTGTTGAACATGTTCTACCAGACTATTGTGTCCAGTGTTGTTTTTTATGCTGTTGTATGTTTGGGCGGCAACGCAAGGAAAAGGGACACTCTGAGACTAAATGGGCTCATAAGGAAAGCGGGTTCTGTGGTTGGACTGAGCCTGGACTCTGTGGAGAAGGTGGTGGAGCAGAGGACGTTGGCCAGGATTAAAGCGATCCTGTCCAATCAGAGCCACCCCCTGTACTCAGTATTTTTCCATCAGAGGAGCTCTGTGAGTACTAGACTCCTCTCACTGAGCTGCTCCACGGACAGGCTGAGGAACTCTTTTGTGCCTCGTGCCATCTCAGGGAGGGGCAGGAGATGACAAGTTGTGCTGTTTTTTAAGACACTGATTTCAATGCCTTTAACTCCCTATGGACTTAAATTATTTTGTAGCTGTTTAGTGTGGTATGTATTAACTACCACCTTTTAATCTTTTATGTCTACTTGAATGTGTCTTTCATTTTTTATGTATGTATGAATGTGAGCAATGGACAGCAATGCAATTTCCTTCGGGATTAATAAAGTATTTATCTAATCTAATCTAATAAGGCATTTGTAAGATACATTTTGCCTAATGTTTTATTCTAACAGCTCTTTTTTGTAACAGATGTAAAGGCATGATGTTACTAGTGTATGTATTACTCCACACTCCACCAAATTGCGCCTGTCGCCCCCAGTTTGTCGCCTGTGGATTGTGAGGACAGTCGCTTTGGTCGCCGGAAAAAAAAGTCACCAGTCGACACGCAGCACGACCAGCGCGACCTGCTTCTTCACGACACAAGCAGGATATTTCGCTCTAAAAGTCATTGCGCAGTGAGAGTGCAGCTCTAACTTTCCGTAAATTGATCATCCAGCTTCTGATTGTATTTGACTAATGCACAGAATGACCCTTTGATAAAGGTCGGAGACCGTGGAATGTGAAAACCGAAAGTCAAAATCCAAATAGTGAGCCGTGGGCAAAGGCGAAACTACTGCTAACTATCTGCACCAGGAGCACGCGGTGAGCAATGGAAGCTGTGTGTCCGAGACAAGCTCAGCAAGGGAAGGAGGCGCACGCTATGAGGCTAAATTCATGCCAAAACGTTGTATGTCGTCCATGGTTTCACAAGTGTAATAGTACTTGTAAATATAATTTGTGTTTTGTAAATACACAAAATGATTTGAACAAATGTGTTTTGTTTCACAAATATACACTTTGCAAATGAGTTTTTGGATTTATGTAAATATACAAATAGTTTTGTACAAATAGCATTTGGTTTTGAAATATATAAATCTTAAGATGAACCACTGTGCAAAAAAGTGTTGTACAAATATATTTGGGTTTGCAAATATATGCATTCAACCTTAACAAAAGGTTTTGATTTGTACAAATGAAAAAAAAAAAAAAAAAATTATAAATGTGAATTTTTATATAGTTGAAAGTTTTTATTTGCAAATATAGTACTCTATTTGTACAAATGTGTTTTTGATTTGTGTGCACATCTTACTTTGCACTCGCAAAACGGGCACCATCTGTGCAAAACACACTGGACGTCTTTACAAACCAAACTGTGGTAGAATCCTGCCAAAAGTCACGTGACAAGCCCAGCTGCTCTCATTGGCTGAAGCAGATCCGCCATTGTTAGAAGAATATATATTCTCTACTATTATTTTAAATTACAATACATTGTGTGCGTTCTTGTTTAACTGTATTAATCATATGCTTTGAGTTGCAGTAACTCTCATAATCTCTAATGATTCATGCATCAGTGAGTGACCCACTTCTGCTGCGCCGCCGTCTCAACCACTGTTAACTTCACGATAAACTGATTTATTTTCCTTATATGGATTTGTTTAGACACATGACATATTTTTCCTCTCTCTGTCATTGTGTGTTCCCCTCCCTTTAGGACAGAGAGTGACATATGTACCTAGGGCTGTGAGAAACAATAATAAAAATAAATAATAACAAATAATAAAAGCATGGCAGAGAACTCAGAGCGCACTGAGTGAATGCACTCAGCAATGTTACTGGGTCTTTTCTGTCCGCTCTCCTTGTAAGTAAAACTAAATACTCTGTCCTGTCTTCCTTTCCTTGTGAGTTTACAGTGAGTTGGGTTTAATCAGCGTCCAACAACCATGTTGCTCAGTGATGTATCCAGATCTTGTAGCATCTACACTGTGTTGTATTTTTATAATGGCACTAGATGGCAGTAAATGGACACAAGCAACAGAAGACGTGGAAGAAAAGTCTTCCTTGGTGCATGAATGAGTATGAAGCCTTAATGTACTCTATTGGACTACAGTGATCCCTCGCTATATCGCGTTTCATCTTTCACGGCTTCGCTGCTTCACAGATTTTTTTTTTACAGTATTTTTCACAGTACATATTTGTACAGTGCATTGTGCTCTGAATCCTGATTGGCTCAGGGGCTTTACTGTTGTCTAGTTCTCAAATATAATCCAAGGTGGCATATCTGTTTATAAAGATCTTCTTGCTCAGAAAAAGAAAGAGCAACAACACATATAGCCGCAAGCGGCAATGATCGGCCCTCGCTCGCGCCACGCCACCGCCCCGCAACGCCAAAGGGGGGCGCTTACGCGCCCCAATTTCCCTCCTCATAAAATACTTGCTGCCGAATCCGTGGCGCTACCGCGCCTCCTACAGCTCATATTTCACTGAAAATGTGTAAAAACTGGTCAAAGTTTGCAGCTGTGCCGCACAAAGACTGTAATACTTGTGCTAAAATCCTCTGATAACTTTTGATGGCCCACTCCTCAAGATCATTTTCACCAAATTTCAGGATGGTCGGGCTTACGCCCGAGGAGGAGTACGTTAAAGTACAAAGTTTAATTTGAGCGATTTTGAGATTTTCCCATAGGAATAACATGGGTTTTTTCTGTCTATTCAAAAATGTTGCCAAAATTTGGGGCTTCGCCACACGGAGACCGTAATACTTATCCCAACAATTTGGATAACTTTTAGTGCCCCACTCCTCAGGAAGACGTTCACCAAATTTCAGGTTGGTCGGGCTTACGCCCGAGGAGTAGTTTGTTAAAATGCGTAGGAAAAAAATATGCAAATTTGAGACATTTTTCAATTTTCCCATAGGAATAACATGGGATGTTTTGGTCATTGGTACGGCTTCGCCGTACAAAATATGACATGGGTCTGATTGGCTTTTTTGATCGGTAGGCCAAAATGGAATTTTGTGCAAAATTTCAAAAAATTCTAAAAAACTAAATTTTTTGCTCCCCATATAAAAGTTTGCTTTAATCTGTAGGGGGCGCTAGCGCGCGGAATTTAATTCTTTCACCTCTAGTAGGTTTCAGGCAGGGAGTTTAACAACTGATTCAAATTTGATGCAATTCGGACTTTATATGTGGAAATGGGAGGAAAATTAAAAATTTGAAAATTTCAGGAATTCTGGGCAAATTTTGCGGCTTCGCCGCACAGAGACCGTAAAAGTTAGGTTCCTGATTTGGATAACTTTTAATGCCACACTCCTCAACTTAATTTTCACCAAATTTCAGCTCGTTTGGGCAAACGCCCTAGGAGGAGTTCGTAAAAGTACGAAGTTTTTAAAAACTGCTGAGTCATGTTTAGCTCATTTTGATCCAGTATGGCCGACAAATGGTTGGGCGGACGGCGTTGCCGTAATTATATTTTTTGCTTCTCTTGTCACTATCTACCTCTCTGCCAAATTTTATGATTCTACGATAAAAAAAAATTTGGGCTCTTTCCTATCCCGTAATGCATTTTTTGTACACTTGGGGGCGCTGACGCGCCATATTTTTTAATTTTGGAAATCGGAAATAGCCAGAATGTACAGAGGCACGATTTTTAGAGGTGTGCAAATTTTCCTGACTTTTCGTCAATGTTCACTGGGTGAAAAATAGGGGGGTTGGTCCCAAGAAGAAGAAGAAGAAGAAGAAGAAGAAGAAGAAGAATATTCCGATGCGAAAACAATGTTTCCCCTTTTTTTTAGTTCACAAACTATACATTTTCGGAAAGCGCGCGCGCTTTACTACGTTTTGGTATGGGTCCCTGGTCACTGGCAGACACTTTCGAGATTTTTCAGTGGGCTCCGCCCACTTTCTGTTAATGGCCCTATTTACAATAGTAATGTTCCATTTTTACATTACATTGTTATATGCACGGAACGTGCATGAGTTGGGGAACGCATTAGTGGGCGACTCAGCGCACACGAGCGCGCGGCCGTCATCCCCACGTAAAGCGCTCGTTTAGTGCGCACTTTGTGCGCACTTTCGCACGGGCTTCGCCCGTTTACAACGATAATTGGCCCGAGCCAGTAAACTGGCGAGGGACATTGTTCTTCGCTGGTTTATTGCTTATTATTTCGACCGTTTTCATACTCTTCGCGGCCCTTTTTGACCCAGTAAACATGCACGAAAAGTCTTCAATGGGGGTATAGTCGCGATCGGCCCGGAAAAAAATTTCGCATTTCCCGCGTTTCGAGAGCGTCCGACCCGGCCCGAACGAGCAGCACCGGCCCGAATCGAAACCCTATGGGAAATGGGACGAGCAAAAATAGCCCGACGCGCACGAAACTCGGAACAGTGATAGAGAACAGTGACCCGAGCAAAACATGACATTGGAGCGCGGCCCTCGGACCAAGCGCACGGCGGCCATATTGGACCGAAGTCGCCACGCCAGTTTGACTTTTTTTTTTTGACGGAGAACTTGGACTAGGGCTTTTGCCACACGTGGGTCTGGCACACATTTATGCGATCGGGACACATTGAAATTCAATAGTTATCCACTTTTTTTCGGATATCTCAAATGGTTTCGCCGTGGCTCGCCATCGAAGAACGCCTTCGTTTCCTGTTTTTTCGATCGCATGTCACGGCTACGCGCTTGGACTGAGAGAGCTGTAATTTCAGTCACGAGTGTGTAATTATGATCTGAATATAAAGCATTAATAAAAATAAATAAAAAGTACTCGCTAGCGCCCCCTACCCATTAAGTCAAACATCGACTTTGTCCGATTTGGGACGAAACTTGGGAATATGTCCAGTGCAGGACGCCATGAAAATCTGAATTAGTGATATGGTGCATTTATCATCGTTGGCCACCAGGGGCGCAAAGAGTGCTCACCAAATCATTTCAATAGCTCCTGCACGCACATGCATACTCCGATCGACATGAAATTTGAAACACTCGTAAACGTAAAGCTGCTTAATCCATTTATATGCGCACAATAACAATCAACCCTACGGCGCCACCTGTAGGAGCGCACTAAATTACAATGGGGAGAAAAACAATTACTTTGACTTTTATTAGTGAAAATTTGCAGACAATTCCTAGACGGCCTCCTGATCAGAAAAGTCCCATAGCCTACTTTTCACACTTTTGCCTCTAGAGCCCTCCAGAGCTCCCATTCATTGTCTATGGGACTCAGACTGTTTTCACACAAGGCTGCAATAAAAAACAACTAAAACCTGCAGGACAGCCACCAAACTCAATACAGAGACTCCTTTTAAGGGACATTAATGGGTCATAACCGTATTTTTCCTGAAACTAATAAACAGCCTCTAGAGCGCCACCTTTTGGGTGAGGCCTATGGAGAGGGAGACACATTTACTTTGGAGGAGGCCCATAAAATTTGGCACAGTGATAGTACACATAAAAAGCACCCTAAAACATAATTGGTGCTCAGTCATCACACCAACGACAAGGCGGCCATATTGATTTTCATTTTAAAGCCACTTTAAGATTTTGTTTTCCATTGAGAACTTGTCGTAGGGTTTTGGGCCTAGATCAGTCTAACATACATTTTCCTGATCAGGACGCATTGAAATTCAATAAAAAAACAGTTTTTGGAGATATCTCGTAGGGTTTGCGCGTGACTTCCTGTCAAATATCGCCATCATTTCCTGTTTTTGTGCTTATCCCTCAGAGGCACTTGGACTGTGCCTACAGAGCCCAAATTGCCACCAATGATGGAAAATTGAATATTACACAAAATAGACCAGGGAGCACAGGACCACTAATAACTATAGCGCCCCCTACAGTTCACTTAAAAGTGTCCAGATTGTCCGATTGACACCAAATTTTGGGACATGATTCTTTGCTATATAAGATGCAAAAAAGTCAATGAGACCCATGGCCTATTTTTCACACTTTTGCCTCTAGAGGCCTCCAGAGCTCCCATTCATTGTCTATGGGACTCAGACTGTTTTCACACAAGGCTGCAATAAAAAACAACTAAAACCTGCAGGACAGCCACCAAACTCAATACAGTGACTCCTTTTAAGAGAAATTAATGGGTCATAACCGTATTTTTCCTGAAACTAATAAACAGCCTCTACAGCGCCACCTTTTGGGTGAGGCCTATGGAGAGGGAGACGCATTTACTTTGGAGGAGGCCCATACAATTTGGCACAGTGATAGTACACATAAAAAGCACCCTAAAACATAATTGGTGCTCAGTCATAAAACCAACGAGAAGGCGGCCATATTGATTTTTATTTTAAACGCTACTTTAAGTTTTCGATTTCCATTGAGAACTTGTCCTAGGGTTTTGGGCCTAGATCAGTCTAACATACACGCTCCTGATCAGGACGCATTGAAATTTTATAATAAACCACATTTTTGGCCTGTCTCATTCGGTTTAGTCATGACTTCCTGTCAGAATTCGCCTTCACTTCCTGTATCTTAAACTTATTCTCCAAGCCACAGGCATTGCCGTACAGAGCACAAACTGTAACCACAGATGCCGAATCAAATATTAAACAGAACAGACTCAGGAGCACATGAGCACTTTTCACTATAGCGCCCCCTGCTGGTCATGTAAAAGTACCAAAATTATCGGTTTTCCACGAAATCTTGGAATCTGATTTTAAGTGTCAAAAGCTGCAAATAAGTCAATTACATCGATGTCCTATTTTGGATCGTTTGCCCTGGGGGGCCACGCATATTCCTCATGCATTTCCTATGAGACATGTCATAAGTCTATGGAGAGGCCAAAATTATTTAGAGCAAAGTCAGTGAAACTCGGCAGACGCATTATTTAGAGCATTCCGATAGAAAAAGTCAATTACATCAAAGTCAGGTTTTGAGCGGATTTGCCACTTCTGGAGAGCAGTGCCCGCCAATGCACTCCTATAGGGACGCCACCCGGTGTGAGCGGGGAGGGGGATCCACGGAGGCCAGTGGCGCTCAGAGGAGAGGGCGAGGACACCGGGCGGTTTGGGACCGGCCGAGGCCGTGTGGGAAGGCGGTCGCGTGCGGGGCGAGGGCCACCATCGCCGCTTTGCGGCTTTAATGTTCAATTTTCCCACTACTAATTGGTATGCACGGAACGTGCATGAGTTGGGGAATGTGTTAGTGAGTGTTTGGAAGCGGGCGAGCGCTTCGCGCTCGATTTCGTGCGCACTTTGTGCGCACTTTCGCAGCCGTGCTTTGCACGGCACTGCGAAACTAATAGGCCTCTCGCCAGCTTGTGGCGCTCGGGCCTAACTAAAGAAAGACTCGTGCGTTTTCAGTAGAAACAGAGGCTACAGGGGGCGGAGTCAGGACCAAGAGGCACAGGGGGCGGAGTCAGGACCAAGAGGCACAGGGGGCGGAGTCAGGACCAAGAGGCACAGACTGTGGAATACAACCTTGTATTACTGTATTAAAATGATTGTTTTAAACACATTTTGGGCTTTAAAACAGGTTTTGATTTTTGGTTTCATTCCATAGTTCAGTATTTCATTGTAAAATAATAAAAATAAAGCTGTGACGACTTCACGGATTTCACTTTTCGCGTGTTATTTTTGGAACGAAACTCCCGCGATAAACGAGGGATCACTGGACACTGTTATAATATATAACTATAACTGTTATAAGACAAATCTGTTGCCTCTGATTACTCTCCAAAAAAAAGCAATTAGAATTGTCCACAGAGTCCCCTACAATGGTCATACTAATCAACTTTTTCTTAAAAATTGTGAATTAAAATTACATGATTTAGTCAATTACAAAACAGCTCAAATTATGTTTAAGGCATCAAAATCCTCTCTTCCAGTCAGTATTCAAAATTTATTTTCAGGACGAGATGCTCATCACAAATTTAATCTTAGAGGTAGCGATAAACTTTATCAACCACAGGTCAGAACTACTTTAAAATCAATGTGTATTTCAGTGCGGGGGGTTATTTTGTGGAATGGGTTAGCGGAGGAAATGAAAAAGTGTTTAAATCTTGTTCAGTTTAAACTAATGTTTAAAAAATAAACGATGGAAAAGTATCAGGAAGAGAGTGAATGATGCCTTCAGCAGTGAGTGTGTGGGTGAGGAGGGTGAGGTAGAGGTTAGAGAGTGTCTGGGCCTGTCCTTGTGTTGTTGTATGTTGTATGTTGCATGTTCTATCTATTATACAATAATATTGTTGTAATAATATGTAGGTGGAGTTGAGTGGGGGGTCGGATTTCTAAAAAGCGAAAGCTTCCACCATCCCCCTTTCAAACCAGGCAATTGTCTGTGAATGATGTGAATCTGAGTTGTAAACTGCAAGCAGGTTTGAAATAAAACGACTAAAAAAACCCAAAAAAAACCAAACTAGATATTAGATCATATTTAAGTGGCAAGTACCCAGCCAAGCCCTTGCTTCCCCAGTGCCAGGACGCATTGCCTCGGGGATGCTGTGCCTCCGGTGGTGCCGGTGTTCGTGCTTTTGATACTTTGTCCGATGTCAAGAGTGGCCTCCATTAAAAAAAAACAAAACAGAACTACAGCACTAATACCACATAAATAAAGGAATAGTGGAACAAGTTTTGATTAAATGTTCAGTGGCTGATGTGCTGAAGTGGTTAAGGTGCCTCCACGTGAGTTACTTTTCTATGTCGGTGAAGTGGGTTCGAGACCCATCCACGTATTTTTTGTTGATCAGTCAAAGTGCTGTCATAAATGAGGCGCCTCATGTGCACTTTTAAGCCTTCATTCATGTGAAACCATGTATGACATATTTACAACGTTTTGGCATGAATTTAGCCTCATACACATCGGCGGGAGGGGGAGCACATGGGAGGAGGAGCAGGTGAGACATAGAGGAGCAGGAGGAGGTGAGACATAGAGGAGCAGGAGGAGGAGCAGGTGAGACATAGAGGAGCAGGAGCAGGAGCAGGTGAGACATAGAGGAGCAGGAGGAGGAGCAGGTGAGACATAGAGGAGCAGGAGGAGGAGCAGGTGTGACACAGAGGAGCAGGAGGAGGAGCAGGTGAGACATAGAGGAGCAGGAGGAGGAGCAGGTCGGGACATAGAGGGAGCAGGAGGAGGAGCGGGTGAGACATAGAGGAGCAGGAGGAGGAGCAGGTGAGACATAGAGGAGCAGGAGGAGGAGCAGGTGAGACATAGAGGAGCAGGAGGAGGAGCAGGTGAGGAGCAGGAGGAGGAGCAGGTGAGACATAGAGGAGCAGGAGGAGGAGCAGGTGAGACATAGAGGAGCAGGAGGAGGAGCAGGTGAGACATAGAGGAGCAGGAGGAGGAGCAGGTGAGACATAGAGGAGCAGGAGGAGGAGCGGGTGAGACATAGAGGAGCAGGAGGAGGAGCAGGTGAGACATAGAGGAGCAGGAGGAGGAGCAGGTGAGACATAGAGGAGCAGGAGGAGGAGCAGGTGAGGAGCAGGAGGAGGAGCAGGCGGGACATAGAGGAGCAGGAGGAGGAGGAGCAGGTGAGACATAGAGGAGCTGGAGGAGGAGCAGGTGAGACCTAGAGGAGCAGGAGGAGGAGCAGGTGAGACATAGAGGAGCAGGAGGAGGAGCAGGTGAGACACAGAGGAGCAGGAGGAGGTGAGACATAGACGGAGCAGGAGGGAGGAGCAGGTGAGACATAGAGAGGAGCAGGAGGAGGAGCAGGTGGGGACATAGAGGAGCAGGAGGGAGGAGCAGGTGAGACATAGAGGAGCAGGAGGAGGAGCAGGTGAGACATAGAGGAGCAGGAGGAGGAGCAGGTGAGGAGCAGGAGGAGGAGCAGGTGAGACATAGAGGAGCAGGAGGAGGAGCAGGTGAGACATAGACGGAGCAGGAGGGAGGAGCAGGTGGGACATAGAGGAGCAGGAGGGAGGGCAGGTGAGACATAGAGGAGCAGGAGGAGGAGCAGGTGAGACATAGAGAGGAGCAGGAGGAGGAGCAGGTGAGACACAGAGGAGCAGGAGGGAGGAGCAGGTGAGACATAGAGGAGCAGGAGGGAGGAGCAGGTGTGACACAGAGGAGCAGGAGGAGGAGCAGGTGAGACATAGAGGAGCAGGAGGAGGTGCAGGTGAGACTTAGAGGAGCAGGAGGAGGAGCTGGTGAGACATAGAGGAGCAGGAGGAGGAGCAGGTGAGACATAGAGGAGCAGGAGGGAGGAGCAGGTGAGACATAGAGGAGCAGGAGGGAGGAGCAGGTGGGACATGAGGAGCAGGAGGAGGAGCAGGTGAGACATAGAGGAGCAGGAGGAGGAGCAGGTGAGACATAGAGGAGCAGGAGGAGGAGCAGGTGAGACATAGAGGAGCAGGAGGAGGAGCAGGTGAGACACAGAGGAGCAGGAGGAGGTGAGACATAGAGGAGCAGGAGGAGGAGCAGGTGAGACATAGAGGAGCAGGAGGAGGAGGAGCAGGTGAGACATAGAGGGAGCAGGAGGAGGAGCAGGTGAGGAGCAGGAGGAGGAGCAAGGTGAGACATAGAGGAGCAGGAGGGAGGAGCAGGTGAGACATAGAGGGAGCAGGAGGAGGAGCAGGTGAGACATAGAGGAGCAGGAGGGAGGAGCAGGTGAGACATGGGGAGCAGGAGGGAGGAGCAGGTGCTTGAAGGACATAGAGAGGAGCAGGAGGAGGGCAGGACAGAGGAGCAGGAGGAGGAGCAGGTGAGACATAGAGGGAGCAAGGAGGGAGGCGGGTGGGAACATAGAGGAGCAGGAGGAGGGCCAGGTGAGACATAGAGGGGAGAGCAGGAGGAGGGAGCAGGTGAGACATAGAGGAGCAGGAGGGAGGGAGCAGGTGAGACATAGAGGAGCAGGGAGGGAGGGAGCAGGTGAGACATAGAGGAGCAGGAGGGAGGAGCAGGTGAGACATAGAGGAGCAGGAGGAGGGAGCAGGTGGGGACATAGAGGAGGAGCAGGAGGAGCAGGTGGGAGACATAGAGGAGCAGGAGGGAGGAGCAGGTGAGACATAGAGGAGCAGGAGGGAGGAGCAGGTGGGACATAGAGGGAGCAGGAGGGAGGAGCAGGTGAGACATAGAGGGAGCAGGAGGGAGGAGCAGGTGAGACATAGGGAGCAGGAGGGAGGAGCAGGTGAGACATAGAGGAGCAGGAGGGAGGAGCAGGTGAGACATAGAGGAGCAGGAGGGAGGAGCAGGTGAGACATGGAGAGGAGCAGGAGGAGGAGCAGGTGAGACATAGAGGAGCAGGAGGAGGAGCAGGTGAGACACAGAGGAGCAGGAGGAGGTGAGACATAGAGGAGCAGGAGGAGGAGCAGGTGAGACACAGAGGAGCAGGAGGAGGAGGTGAGACATAGAGGAGCAGGAGGAGGAGCAGGTGAGACATAGAGGAGCAGGAGGAGGAGGGAGAGCAGGTGAGACATAGAGGAGCAGGAGGAGGGAGCAGGGTGGGAGCAGGGTGAGAGGGAGCAGGAGAGCAGGTGAGACATAGAGGAGCAGGAGGAGGAGCAGGTGAGACATAGAGGAGCAGGAGGAGGAGCAGGTGAGACATAGAGGAGCAGAAGCAGGAGCAGGAGCAGGTGAGACATAGAGGAGCAGGAGGGAGGAGCAGGTGAGACATAGAGGAGCAGGAGGAGGTGCAGGTGAGACATAGAGGAGCAGGAGGAGGAGCAGGTGAGACATAGAGGAGCAGGAGGAGGAGCAGGTGAGACATAGAGGAGCAGGAGGGGGAGCAGGTGAGACATAGAGGAGCAGGAGGGAGGAGCAGGTGGGGACATAGAGGAGCAGGGAGGGAGGAGCAGGTGAGACATAGAGGGAGCAGGAGGGAGGAGCAGGTGAGACACAGAGGAGCAGGAGGAGGTGAGACATAGAGGAGCAGGAGGAGCAGGTGAGACATAGAGGAGCAGGAGGAGGAGCAGGTGAGACATAGAGGAGCAGGAGGAGGAGCAGGTGAGACATAGAGGAGCAGGAGGAGGAGCAGGTGAAGGACATAGAGAGGAGCAGGAGGGAGGAGCAGGTGAGACATAGAGGAGCAGGAGGAGGAGCAGGTGAGACATAGAGGAGCAGGAGGAGGAGCAGGTGAGACATAGAGGAGCAGGAGGAGGAGCAGGTGAGACATAGAGGAGCAGGAGGAGGAGCAGGTGAGACATAGAGGAGCAGGAGGGGGAGCAGGTGAGACATAGAGGAGCAGGAGGGAGGAGCAGGTGAGACATAGAGGAGCAGGAGGAGGAGCAGGTGAGACATAGAGGAGCAGGAGGAGGAGCAGGTGAGACATAGAGGAGCAGGAGGAGGAGCAGGTGAGACATAGAGGAGCAGGAGGAGGAGCAGGTGAGACATAGAGGAGCAGGAGGAGGAGCAGGTGAGACATAGAGGAGCAGGAGGAGGAGCAGGTGAGACATAGAGGAGCAGGAGGAGGTGAGACATAGAGGAGCAGGAGGAGGAGCAGGTGAGACATAGAGGAGCAGGAGGAGGAGCAGGTGAGACATAGAGGAGCAGGAGGAGGAGCAGGTGAGACATAGAGGAGCAGGAGGAGGAGCAGGTGTGACACAGAGGAGCAGGAGGAGGAGCAGGTGAGACATAGAGGAGCAGGAGGAGCAGGTGAGACATAGAGGAGCAGGAGGAGGAGCAGGTGTGACACAGAGGAGCAGGAGGAGGAGCAGGTGAGACATAGAGGAGCAGGAGGAGGAGCAGGTGAGACATAGAGGAGCAGGAGGAGGAGCAGGTGAGACATAGAGGAGCAGGAGGAGGAGCAGGTGAGACATAGAGGAGCAGGAGGAGGAGCAGGTGAGACATAGAGGAGCAGGAGGAGGAGCAGGTGTGACACAGAGGAGCAGGAGGAGGAGCAGGTGAGACATAGAGGAGCAGGAGGAGGAGCAGGTGAGACATAGAGGAGCAGGAGGAGGAGGAGCAGGTGAGACATAGAGGGAGCAGGAGGGAGGAGCAGGTGGAGACATAGAGGAGCAGGAGGGAGGAGCAGGTGAGACATAGAGGAGCAGGAGGGAGGAGCAGGTGAGACATAGAGGAGCAGGAGGAGGAGCAGGTGAGACATAGAGGGAGCAGGAGGGAGGGAGCAGGGAGGGGAGCAGGTGAGACATAGAGGAGCAGGAGGAGGAGCAGGTGAGACATAGAGGAGCAGGAGGAGGAGCAGGTGAGACATAGAGGAGCAGGAGGAGGAGCAGGTGAGACATAGAGAGGAGCAGGAGGGAGGAGCAGATTGAGACATAGAGGAGCAGGAGGGAGGAGCAGGTGAGACATAGAGGAGCAGGAGGAGGAGCAGGTGAGACATAGAGGAGCAGGAGGAGGGAGCAGGTGGAGACATAGAGGGCAGCAGGAGGGAGCAGGTGAGACATGGGGAGCAGGAGGAGGAGCAGGTGAGACATAGAGGAGCAGGAGGAGGAGCAGGTGAGACATAGAGGAGCAGGAGGGGGAGCAGGTGAGACACAGAGGAGCAGGAGGAGGGAGACATGAGGAGAGGAGCAGGAGGAGCAGGTGAGACACAGAGGAGCAGGAGGAGGTGAGACATAGAGGAGCAGGAGGAGGTGAGACATAGAGGAGCAGGAGGAGGAGCAGGTGAGACATAGAGGAGCAGGAGAGGAGGAGCAGGAGAGACAAAGAGGGGAGCAGGAGGGAGGAGCAGGTGAGACATAGAGGAGCAGGAGGGAGGAGCAGGTGAGACATAGAGGAGCAGGAGGGAGGAGCAGGTGAGACATAGAGGAGCAGGAGGGAGGAGCAGGTGAGACATAGAGGAGCAGGAGGGAGGAGCAGGTGTGAGACATAGAGAGGAGCAGGAGGAGGAGCAGGTGAGACATAGAGGAGCAGGAGGAGGAGCAGGTGAGACACACAGGAGCAGGAGGAGGAGAGACATAGAGGAGCAGGAGGAGGAGGAGGTGAGGCTTAGAGGAGCAGGAGGAGCAGGTGAGACATAGAGGAGCAGGAGGAGGAGCAGGTGAGACATGGGAGCAGGAGGAGGAGCAGGTGGAGACAATGAGGAGCAGGAGGAGGAGCAGGTGAGACATTGAGGAGCAGGAGGAGGAGCAGATGAGACATAGAGGAGCAGGAGGAGGAGCAGGTGAGACATAGGAGGAGCAGGTGGGACATAGAGGAGCAGGAGGAGGAGCAGGTGAGGACAGGAGCAGGTGAGGAGCAGGTGAGAGGAGCAGGAGGAGGAGCAGGTGAGACATAGAGGAGCAGGAGGAGGAGCAGGTGAGACATAGAGGGAGCAGGAGGGAGGAGCAGGTGGGACATAGAGGAGCAGGAGGGAGGAGGAGCAGGTGAGACATAGAGGAGCAGGAGGAGGAGCAGGTGAGACATAGAGGGAGCAGGAGGGAGGAGCAGGTGAGACATAGAGGAGCAGGAGGAGGAGCCCAGGTGAGACATAGAGGGAGCAGGAGGAGGGCAGGTGAGACATAGAGGAGCAGGAGGAGGAGCAGGTGAGACATGGGAGGAGCAGGAGGAGGAGCAGGTGAGACATAGAGGAGCAGGAGGAGGAGCAGGTGAGACATAGAGAGGAGCAGGAGGGAGGGAGCAGGTGAGACATAGAGGAGCAGGAGGGAGGAGCAGGTGAGACATAGAGGAGCAGGAGGGAGGGAGCAGGTGAGACATAGAGGAGCAGGAGGACAGGTGAGACAGGAGGAGCAGGAGGAGGTGAGACATAGAGGAGCAGGAGGAGGAGCAGGTGAGACATAGAGGAGCAGGAGGAGGAGCAGGTGAGACATAGAGGAGCAGGAGGAGGAGCAGGTGAGACATAGAGGAGCAGGAGGAGGAGGAGCAGGTGGAGACATGGGAGGAGCAGGAGGAGGGAGCAGGTGTGAGACATGGAGGAGCAGGAGGAGGAGCAGGTGAGACATAGAGGAGCAGGAGGAGGAGCAGGTGAGACATAGAGGAGCAGGAGGAGCAGGTGAGACACAGAGGAGCAGGAGGAGGAGCAGGTGAGACATAGAGGAGCAGGAGGGAGGACAGGTGGAGACATAGAGGAGCAGGAGGGAGGAGCAGGTGAGACATAGAGGGAGCAGGAGGGAGGAGCAGGGTGAGACATAGAGGAGCAGGAGGGAGGAGCAGATGAGACATAGAGGAGCAGGAGGAGGAGCAGGTGAGACATAGAGGAGCAGGAGGGGGAGCAGGTGAGACATAGAGGAGCAGGAGGAGGAGCAGGTGAGACACAGAGGATCAGGAGGAGGTGAGACATAGAGGAGCAGGAGGAGGAGCAGGTGAGACACAGAGGAGCAGGAGGAGGTGAGACATAGAGGAGCAGGAGCAGGTGAGACATAGAGGAGCAGGAGGAGGTGCAGGTGAGACACAGAGGAGCAGGAGGAGGAGGAGCAGGTGAGACATAGAGGAGCAGGAGGAGGAGCAGGTGAGACATAGAGGAGCAGGAGGAGGAGCAGGTGAGACATAGAGGAGCAGGAGGAGGAGGAGCAGCTGAGACATAGAGGAGCAGGAGGGGGGAGCAGGTGGAGACATAGAGGAGCAGGAGGAGGAGCAGGTGAGACACAGAGAGGAGCAGGAGGGAGGAGCAGGGGAGACATAGAGGAGCAGGAGGAGGAGCAGGTGAGACATAGAGGAGCAGGAGGAGGAGCAGGTGAGACACAGAGGAGCAGGAGGAGGAGCAGGTGAGACATAGAGGAGCAGGAGGAGGAGCAGGTGAGACATAGAGGAGCAGGAGGAGGTGAGACATAGAGGAGCAGGAGGAGCAGGTGAGACATAGAGGAGCAGGAGGGGGAGCAGGTGAGACATAGAGGAGCAGGAGGAGGTGAGACATAGAGGAGCAGGAGGAGGAGCAGGTGAGACATAGAGGAGCAGGAGGAGGAGCAGGTGAGACATAGAGGAGCAGGAGGAGGAGCAGGTGTGAGACACAGAGGAGCAGGAGGAGGTGAGACATAGAGGAGCAGGAGGAGGAGCAGGTGAGACATAGAGGAGCAGGAGGAGGAGCAGGTGAGACATAGAGGAGCAGGAGGAGGTGAGACATAGAGGAGCAGGAGGAGGAGCAGGTGAGACATAGAGGAGCAGGAGGGAGGAGCAGGTGAGACATAGAGGGAGCAGGGAGGAGGAGCAGGTGAGACATAGAGGAGCAGGAGGAGGAGCAGGTGTGACACAGAGGAGCAGGAGGAGGAGCAGGTGAGACACAGAGGAGCAGGAGGAGGTGAGACATAGAGGAGCAGGAGGAGGAGCAGGTGAGGCATAGAGGAGCAGGAGGAGCAGGTGAGACATAGAGGAGCAGGAGGAGCAGGTGAGACATAGAGGAGCAGGAGGAGGAGCAGGTGAGACACAGAGGAGCAGGAGGAGGAGCAGGAGAGACATAGAGGAGCAGGAGGAGGTGAGACATAGAGGAGCAGGAGGAGGAGCAGGTGAGACATAGAGGAGCAGGAGGAGGTGAGACATAGAGGAGCAGGAGGAGGAGCAGGTGAGACACAGAGGAGCAGGAGGAGGAGCAGGTGAGACACAGAGGAGCAGGAGGAGGAGCAGGAGAGACACAGGGTGTGCAGTGATGTCTCCTCCAGTGTTGGCTCTGGTTTTGTTTTGTTGTTGAGCTCCTCTCACTCGTGTATGGCCCCGCCCCTGTGCGTTACCATGGAGCTCCTCTCACTCGTGTATGGCCCCGCCCCTGTGCATTACCATGGAGCTCCTCTCACTCGTGTATGGCCCCGCCCCTGTGCGTTACCATGGAGCTCCTCTCACTCGTGTATGGCCCCGCCCCTGTGCGTTACCATGGAGCTCCTCTCACTCGTGTATGGCCCCGCCCCTGTGCGTTTCCATGGAGCTCCTTTCACTCGTGTATGACCCCGCCCTGTGCGTTTCCATGGAGCTGCTGTCACTCGTGTTTGACCCCGCCCTGTGCGTTTCCATGGAGCTCCTCTCACTCGTGTATGGCCCCGCCCCTGTGCGTTTCCATGGAGCTCCTCTCACTCGTGTATGGCCCCGCCCCTGTGCGTTACCATGGAGCTCCTCTCACTCGTGTATGGCCCCGCCCCTGTGCGTTACCATGGAGCTCCTCTCACTCGTGTATGGCCCCGCCCCTGTGCGTTACCATGGAGCTCCTCTCACTCGTGTATGGCCCCGCCCCTGTGCGTTACCATGGAGCTCCTCTCACTCGTGTATGGCCCCGCCCCTGTGCGTTTCCATGGTGCTCCTGTCACTCGTGTATGGCCCCGCCCCTGTGCGTTTCCATGGAGCTCCTCTCACTCGTGTATGGCCCCGCCCCTGTGCGTTTCCATGGCGCTCCTCTCACTCGTGTATGGCCCCGCCCCTGTGCGTTTCCATGGCGCTCCTCTCACTCGTGTATGGCCCCGCCCCTGTGCGTTTCCATGGCGCTCCTCTCACTTGGGGAGGATGTTACATGAGAGGGTTGTTTAATGCTGCACTGATGGACAAACTACAGAGTTTATTTGATCAAAATAACCCAACTGCAGTCATCTATTTGTAACAGATTCATCTAATTCATAATTAAACACTAAATATTCTAATCTAAATCTCATTTTTTGTTGGCGGTGGGGCATGTTTGCAGAATAGCTTTGGTTTTCAACAGCAAAGTGGTCCTTGGTCTGAAATAGTTTGAGAAACGCTGGTGTAGAGCTTCTGTCCTGAAGCACAGCCTGGTCCTTCACCTCCAGCTCAGCCGCCGTTAGAATCATGTCCACAGCTCAGTGCAAGGAGTTTACAGCTTTGTTTAATGACGAGGTTCATTAAAAATGCCATAAATGCCACAGAGCACATAATAACCCTAAAACCAGCTCCACATTTAGAGCTGACTGCACCTGTCACTGACAGGGCTGTCCCTGACATCATCACAGTCTGAGCTCCTGCCGCCTCCATGTGTTACACCAGAGCAGTCTGTTAGCACCACTCACTCACAGTTAACATGTCGCTTCAATCTGGAACATTGAAAATGACGGTCATTAAGTCTGTCCTGAAGAAGAGCCTGACGCCTCAGACTGAAACAGGACCGTCCCGTCTCAGATCTGACATTTGAAGTCCTTGAAAAGGTTTTTTACAGCAGCTCACTGACTTCATCTGAATAAACAACATGTGATGTTTCAGGTTTTAGAGCTCATCACAGCACTGAGGCTGCTCTTATCAAGGACAAATGACCTCCACCTGAACACTGATGTGGGCGGAGCCTCAGTCTGAACCTGTCAGATCTGAGCTGCTTTGACTCTGTCCATCATGTGATCCTCTCACAGAGACCAGAGGACTGGGAGGGCATCCCTGGCACCGCCCTAAAGGGGTGGAGTCCTACCTGGAGGACAGAGAGTACTTTGTTGAGATCAGTGTCTCAGACCATGGGCTTGACCTGTGGGGGCCCCAAGAGTCAGTCCTGGGACCCCTCCTGTTCATGCTGCTGTTGGGTCAGTTACACACAGCACTGATGTGTCTGATCTCTGCAGACCACACTCACTGACGACAGGTGCCTCACTGTCACTGATGGCAGGTGCCTCCCTGTCACTGACGGCAGGTGCCTCACTGTCACTGACGGCAGGTGCCTCACTGTCACTGACGGCAGGTGAATATGGACTAAACATCCATCAGATCAGTGGTGACTGAAATCATCGTCTTTGGCAGAAACAAAGTGTCACCTCCAGTGTCTCACACTAAAACTACAAACTAAGTCAGACTTGAACTTTGAGCCACAACAAACCAACAACACCAACTGCCTTTTACCATCGAGAAAACACGTCCAAAATCAAAAAATCAAATCAATCAAAAAAAATTGTTTTTGTTCTTAAACATGAAATGGAAAATAGAAGGTCCTCAAGAGCACGGTTAAAGGCTCATAACAATAAAAGAAATAATTAGGCTACAAGTAGATGTTGTATTGACGTTAGGCCCCGCCCCATGCTGATGCGGTTCACAGACGAGGAGGACATGACATTGTTCATGTTACACAGTTCAAGTCGTTGAAAAACTCAAATCATTTGTCAATCGACTGTGGAACAACCCGTGTTTGAAGCTAAATATTTCTCTTTTTTGCTTCTCTTTTTCATGAAACACAGTTAAATTAAGATTAAATGTTTTTACTGACAAAGGTGACAGAAAATAAAGGCATCTGAACCTGCCACTGAGTCAGACCCTCGTTAACATTTGACGTAAAAAGATAATGTCAAGTATATGTATAAAATGACAGGATACACCTGTCTGAGAGAGCAAGACAGGTGTGAGAACTTTAGTATTCACTGTTTAACTGCTTAAGCTGCTACAAATGTCACAAAAATACACAAACTCACACATGATTTGTTCAAACTTGGACTGAGGGAGGACCCTCCTGTATTTCATGGAGTTCAAGACAGATAATTCATTAAAGAAAGAAAAGAGAAAAAAAACCTCAAATAACCTTTTTTCAAAGGTCAGTGAGTTTGATGATGGGTTAAATCAACAACACTCTGTGGGGCCCAGTGTAAGAGCCTTTCAGAAGGTCCAGAAGGTCCTGGATCTAAAGACAGATGTTTGTACCTGGGACCAGTTTGTCTGCTCTGGCGTCGTACAACATCCCCAGGTTAAAGGGTCGACCCAGAGCCGGCATCTCCAGCGTCTCACTGCTCTGACAGTCCATCTGAGGGAAGAAGAAAATCATCAACAAACTTTACTAATCCATTTAAAAATCACACCAAACTAGAGGAACAAAAACCATACACGCACAGAGGAATAAAACACTCACTTTAGTGTTCTCCACAAACACAGATGGACAGGATTTCTGCAGGTCCAGAGCCTCCTACAAACCAGTCGTCTGTTAGAGCTCCAAACGGAACAGGAAAGATCAGAAAAGGACGGGTGGAGGAGGAAGTCTGAGCTCTCACAGCAGCAGAGAGGAGGAGTCTGCAGCTTTATACTCACCCCTACACGGAGGAGACATAACCCCTTTCTTTCCTCGGAACATCAAACTTCACCTCAGAAGATACACAAACTTTGATTTCTGAGATTGTCTGAACATACGCAGTGTTTGTACATTTATGAAATAAAAAAGACATTTAAAGTAAAATCATAGTTGTTATGACCTTCATGATCATAGTTATCTGAACTGCTTTGACCTGTGGCCCATCGAGGCAACTGTTGTTGTGATTTTGGGCATTAGAAAAATAAATGGATTTGATTTGATTTGATTTGATGACCCAGTATGACATTTGCAGATGATTTCCAGTAAAAGGTGTGTGTGACGAGGAATGCCTCCCTTAAAGTGTTTCCTCGTTCTCCAGAAGAGAATTTGTGACAAGAAAGACAGGTTTATTTGTCGCACGGTTTGCACACAAAGTAATCCAAGGTACTTCACACAAGAAGAAAGAGACTGTCCTCACATCAAGAACGACCTATTTGGTCATTTGTTTAGAGGCCAAAAAACGACCAAACAAGGCGTATAAACGTATAGAAAAACAGCGCCCCTGCAGGTCATGTCTACATTACACTCATTAGCCAATAAGATGTGAAAACAGGACTTAGCACGAGTTTTGGAGATTCACTCAAGATTCACTCAAATTGAACTCTCTGGGTTCAATTTGAGCTCAGATCCAGAGAAAAACATCTTTTCTGATGAGGACGTCCAGTCATTCTGGTCCTAAACAGCGAAATCCACAAACAAAAGGCTAGTGTTAAACTTCTGTGTGTCTCCGCGACAGGAAGTGACATCATGAAGTGAAATCTATGATTTTTTTGATGATGATATTTTGAGACAGTTTAGACAATACATAAAACATAATCGGTGTAATTGCAACTTAAATTAAAAATGCAAATAAATAATAATACAAATATTTAACTTAAAATAACTTCAGTTTTGTTATCCCCTTCATGAGGAATCATGAGGAATCCTACATATCCTAACCCTAGACTGATCTAGATATACATTATAAAAACAAATACATTACGTTTCCGGAGATCCGGTGACGTCACGTCCCGTGAGTGTATTCTGTTTGCGAGTTGATCGTTCTCCACACTTTATTGTTAATCCACGAATTATACAAAAACTATCTTACCCTCCTACACATAATTGAAAGTTTAATTGCTCCCTAAACAACCCGGAGCCTCATTTAGCTCACTTTGTTCAGTATTTCGTGGATTAAATCCCCCCCTGCCCGCTAGCATCAACCGGAGCTAGCCTAGCCGACTAGCGCCATGGCTGGCCCGTCCTCCGCCTCTTTCGCCCTTACCTGTTCAAGTTGTCATATGTTGAGTCAGAACCCTGCTTCCTTCACTGACGACAGGAGAGTGAGTGAAGTGTAGCGTAGTGGTAGCTTTGGAAGCCAGGGTTACAGAGTTAGAAGCGCGGATCCGCATTGTGGAGGAGCTAAAGTCTAGCTATAGCCAGGTCGTAGCATCAGGTTTACCGGACCGCGCCGCAGGTAGCAGTGTTAGCATAGTTAGCAGTGTTAGCGGTAGCAAGGCTAAGCCCAGCCCCCCAGAGCCTCCCGCGCAGCCGGGACCAGACCAGGAACAAGACAGGGATAGATTTGTGACAGTTCGGAGGGATCGATGCTAAACGCCAGCCTTTAGTGCACCATAAGCTTCCCGTCTGCAATAGGTTTGCCCCACTCGGCGATCACACGCCCGCCGAACGTGACACTCTGGTGATTGGAAGTTCCATAGTCAGAGACGTGAAGCTGCCAGAGCCTCAGTGGGTGTTATCCGGGGGCCAGAATGGGTGACATCGAAGGAAACCTTAGGCTTTTAGAGTAGTCAGAGGTTCCGTCGTATCGTGATTCACGGAGGTGGTAATGACACCCGGCGGAGACAATCAGAAGTGCTCAAAGTGCAGGTTGGAGCGGTGTGTGAATTGGCGAAGTCGATGTCAGATACCGTAATATTTTCTGGTCCCCTCCCCAATCGGGTCAATGCTGAAATGTACAGCCGCTTTTCAGCTTCAACTGCTGGTTGTCTAGTTGGTGCCTCAAAACAACGTAGTCTTTGTTGACAATTGGAGTGCGTTCTGGGGAAAGCCCGGGCTCATACGCAGGGATGGCATCCATCCCACTTCGGAGGGTACATCACTTTTAGTTCGGAATTTGGCCGATAGCCTTAGTCGCCTAAAGTGACGCTCTAAATGTGAGTCCCGGGTGCAGAGTCTCTTCTCTGTCGCTAAGCTCTCGCCCGCGCTGTCACAGATCAAGTGTTCAGAGTCAAATAGAGACTGTGCATGTCCCTCGTGTAAATAACGCCAATAAGTCAGATCCAAATACAGATAATTTAGGTGTCAGACCAAATAACTTAATACAAATAATCCCTACACATGATACAAATAAACTAATAAATAAGCATGTCAAATGTGGATTGCTAAACATTAGGTCAATTTCCTCCAAATCACTTTTAGTTAATGAATTAATTAACGATTATAATATTGATCTTTTAGCTTTAACTGAAACTTGGCTTCAACAAGATGATTATGTCAGATTAAATGAGGCCCCACAGAGTCATGTTAAGGAGCTCAGGCCGGGGAGGTGGGGTGGCAGTAATCTCACATTCTAGTTTACTCCTGAGTCCTAAAATTAACAAAATTAATAATGAGTCTTGCTCATTTGAAAGCCTTATCCTATCAATCACCTGCCCAAACTGGAAAAACCAAAAAGCTGTTTTGCTCATAATAATCTATCGACCTCCCGGTCCTTACTCACTGTTCTTAACAGAATTCTTTGACTTCCATCAAATTTAGTATTAGACTGGGAAAATATTGTGGTGGTTGGGGATTTTAACATTCATGTGAATGAAAATAATTGCCTCAGTAATGCCTTTAGTGCTTTATTAGATGCATTGGTTTGACTCAAAATGTGAATAAACCAACCCACAGTCACAGCACACTCTGGACCTGGTTCTAACTTATGGAATAGAGATTAGTGACCTAAATGTCTTCCCCCAAAACCCAATAATGTCAGATCACTTCCTAATTACCTTTCAGTTTATTCTTAAGGACTATCCAGCTCCTCAGACTAAAACTATAATGAAAAGGACAATATCTGAAAAATCTATTTTAAAGTTCAGAGAAATAATAGAACCAATATTTAATATTACGTCATGTGATCCTGTCGATTAATGGCGCCCAGTCCCAGTGCTATTGATAACTCTGTTGACTCAATGGTCAACTCTCTAAAATCTGCTCTTGATGTTGCAGCTCCACTTAAACAGAAAGTAATCAGGCCAAACGAGCCTCCCCTGGTACAATGAAGAACTACGTTCTCACAAACAAAGGGAAGAAAACTAGAGAGATCCTTACGCCGATCCCACACAGAATACTCCCAAAAAGAATCGAAAACTTGCCTTCTGTCTTATAAGCAGGCTCTGCGTAAGGCTCAAACCAGATATTATTCAAATTTAATAGAAGTAAATAAAAATAACTCTAGATTTCTCTTCAGCACTGTAGCCAGGCTGACAAACTGTCACAGCAGTAGAACCCTCAATACCAGTTACTCTAAGCTGCAATGACTTTCTTCTATTCTTTAACAGCAAAATCACAACTATTAGAGATAAACTAAATGAAATGACTCCCAGTGTCAGTACTGAGCAAGCCCAGACTGCAAAGCTAGTGTCCCATACAAATCCTTCAGTAATACTAGATGGTTCACTGCTGTTGATCAGGCAGAGATAACTTCAGTCATTATGTCCTCCAAAACATCAACTTGTATTTTAGACCCAATCCCAAGTAGACTCCTCCCCCTAATTATAAATCCCATTCTTAATATAATAAATACTTCACTAAAGCGGTTATGTCCCTCAGTCCTTCAAATATGCAGTGGTTAAACCACTTTTGAAAAAGCCTAATCTAGACCCGACATACTGGCAAACTATAGACCTATTTCTAATCTGCCCTTTGTCTCTAAAATCCTTGAAAGAATTGTGATTAAACAGCTTTGTCGCCACCTGCAGGACAATCATTTATTTGAAGTTTTTCAGTCAGGGTTCCGTGCGTACCACAGACTGAAACTGCACTAGTTAAAGTCACAAATGATCTGTTATTAGCTGCTGATGATGGACAGGTCTCAATCCTGGTTCTGTTGGACCTCAGCGTTTGACACCATCGACCACAACATTCTACTGCAGAGGTTAGAATGTGATGTAGGTGTCAGTGGAACCGCCCTAAGCTGGTTTAAATCCTATCTATCTGATAGGTACCAGTTTGTTAATGTAAACCAGAGATCTTCCCCATGTTCTAAAGTAACCTACGGTGTGCCGCAGGGTTCAGTACTCGGTCCAGTTCTGTTCACACTTTATATGCTGCCCTTAGGTCTGATCATCAGAAAGCATGGCATTAACTTCCACTGCTATGCAGATGACACTCAGCTGTATTTATCAATGAAACCTGATCAGACCCATCAAGTAGACAGACTTAGTGCCTGCGTGAAAGACATAAAAACTTGGATGACTCTTAATTATCTGCTCCTTAACCCTGAAAAACCTAGGTCATTCTGCTGGGCCCTAAGCACCTGCCAGACTCTTTATCTGACCAGATAGTTTCTCTGGACAATATCACTGTAGCCCCCAGCTCTACTGTAAGAAACCTTGGGGTCCTATTTGACCCAGATCTCTGGTTCAAAGCTCATATAAATCAAGCCTGTAAAACAGACGACTTTCATCTGTAACATCAGACAAAATTAGAAAAATCCTGCCCAGAGATGATGCCGAAAAACTCATCCATGCATTTGTCACATCCAGATTAGACTATTGTAACGCCCGGCTTACAGCGTGTCCTAAAAGCTCTAGAAGAAGCTTTAACTGGTTCAAAATGCAGCAGCAAGATTATTAACAGGTACTAGAAGAAGAGATCATATTTCACCAGTGTTAGAGTCTCTTCACTGGCTTCTGTTGAGTTTAGAATCAAATTTAAAATCCTCCTCCTGACTTATAAAGCTTTAAACAATATGGCCCCATCGACCTCAAAGATGCAATAGTAGCGTACCATCCAAACAGAGCTCTTCGTTCTCAAAATGCTGGACTATTGTTAGTCCCAGAGTCTCTAAAAGCACAGTAGGAGGTCAAGCATTTAGCTCCCAAGCTCCTGTTATGGAACCAGCTCCTGTTCATGTAAAAGAGGCCGACACAGTCTCTACATTTAAGACCAGCTCAAAACGTTCCTCTTTGAAATAGTTTATGGTCAGGCCAGTTAGAACAGAAATAAAAACCTACAGTTTTAGCTCCGCTGCCCTTGGAGCGACTCTGCTGGAGAAGTATGGAGCTGAACACTGTCCTCTGGTTCTTCTACTTTACCATCAACAATATTTAATATTACTTCAACTGTAGTCTGTTCATTGCTGTTCACATGTTTCTCTTTCTCTCCACTTCCCCCGGGGAGTGGAGACTGTTTCAGACACTGCGGCGGCTGCTCCAGTGACGACCCCCCCACCCCCATCTGTCTGGAGGATCGATCTCTACACTGGACGATCTATGCTCCACCCGCCTGGAGGAACTCCCTCAACCCTGGATTAGCCACACCTCGTCTGCCTGGACCAACTCCATCTACTTTAGATTAACTGTTCCTCATCTCCTCCTGGAGGATCTCTCTACACTGGTGGACTGCTCCTCGTCCTCCTGGAGGATCTCTCTACACTGGTGGACTGCTCCTCGTCCTCCTGGAGGATCTCTCTACACTGGTGGACTGCTCCTCGTCCTCCTGGAGGAACTCTTTAAAGCCACCTCCCTCTTGAGTGGTTCTGGTTCAGTCCAAGTGGATGTCAGTCCTAGTTCATCTGCAGCCTGTCCGTCCGTGGGAGTAGGATCTCTCCTTCACTGTGGTTCTCCTCAGGTTTATACTTTGTCCCGTGGGGTTTTTTGTAGTTTTTCCTGAAGGAGGGTCAAAGGACAGGGGCATTCTGGGACAGTTATCTGAACTGCTTTGACCTGTGGCCCATCGAGGCAACTGTTGTTGTGGTTTTGGGGCATTAGAAACATAAATGGATTTGATTTGAAATTGATCTGTGTCTGTGTCTGTGTCTGTCCTGTGTCTGTGTCTGTCCTGTGTCTGTGTCTGTGTCTGTCCCGTGTCTGTGTCTGTCCTGTGTCTGTGTCTGTCCTGTGTCTGTCCTGTGTCTGTCCTGTGTCTGTGTCTGTCCAGTTCTCTCACTCTTTCAGTGTCCTATAATCATTTGTGAGAAGGAGGTTGTGTGTCTTTTCCTGTTCATGTTTCAGGACAAATATGAGACACATGTTTAAACCGTGCGCTGCTGATCGATCGATTATCTGTGCAGCGCATGTGTGTTATCGCTCTTGGATTAAAAGGACAGCGGGACGTTTCTCTGTGTTTTACATGAAATACAAAGTGTCAAAAACGTTTCAGTCTCCTCTGATGTGAGCTCTTACTCCCCCTTCGCGCACCTCTCTGGAGAGAGAGAGAGAGAGAGAGAGAGGGAGGCAGCAGTGGACAGCTGTCCATTGCTGCATAAGGCCACGCCCCCTCTGTAAAAATGGATTTTTAATCAAATTGTTGCATGAATTGGGATTGTTTTCTGTCAAAAACACATACATTGCATTCTACCGAAGGTCTTTACAACGTTTATTTCCTGAATCAGCCTTTAGTAATTTGTCTCCGTTGAAAAAAATCCATCGAACTCCACAGTTTTTCACGGCACTCCTGCCCTCGCGCCACGCTCTAGATAATAGAAGACTGACTAATCACAGAGAACATAACTGTCAGTCCAGCTGAAACTAAATGGAAACTTGCTGTGCTTAATGTCAGATCTTTATGTAACAAATCCTTGTAAATTAATTAAATAATTAAATCTCCTCTTATAATCTTGATTTTATGTTTCTAACAGAAACGTGGCTTGAAAAAATACGGGTGATTTAGTCCTAATAGAATCAGCTCCACCCAGCATTAGGTTTGAATCCGTAAAATGAGAAAACAAAAAGGGTGGAGGTGTATTATTTAGATATAATAGTGACTCAGAGGTTGTCTTTTGGGGTGTTTTCATCATTTGAGTATTTGTCCTTCAAAACAGAGATAAAACAATCTTCCTCCAGACTCTTCATTGTCCTACACAAGCCCCAGCACTGCCAAGGTTTTACTGATTTTACTGAGATGTTTGCACAGACGTCGATGGTCTAGTCATTACTGGTGACCTGAATATTCACATGGATAATGCTTTTGACAGAAACGCTAAAGAGCTTGATGCTGTTCTTGAAACCTTTGGTCTGAGTCAGCATGTGAGAGGCCCCGCCCACACTCAGATCTATGTCTAACTGTTGGCAGGTGTCTCACTGTCACTGACGGCAGGTGAATATGTACCATTCAGAATCAGAAACGGTTTATTGTCGTTGTCAGTGTCAAAATTCACAAACATAGGAACTTGCTTCGACGTAAGGTGCAACAGAAAACAATGAATAAAATATAATAAAATGTATAAAAGAGGCATACATAAGATTAAGAATAAAATAAAATAGACTAAGATAAATTAAGACTAAGAATAAATGTACAGTTGGTAGATAGTGCTATGTGTAAATGTGGTAGGGCAAACGGTTCTTATATAATATATTGTTAAAGTGGCAGGTGTTATAGAGTGTTCATGAGTCCAACGGAGGGACAGGAACTGTTCTTGTGGCGGGAGGTTCTGGTCCAGATGGACCGTAGCCTCCTGCCCGAGGGGAGGGGCTCAAATAGTCCATGTCCAGGGTGAGAAGGGTCGGCTGTGATCGAACCTGCTCCGAGTCCTGGAGACGTACAGGTCCTGGAGACAAAGGTCCTAGAGACACAGGTCCTGGAGACGTACAGGTCCTGGAGACAAAGGTCCTAGAGACACAGGTCCTGGAGACGTACAGGTCCTGGAGACAAAGGTCCTAGAGACACAGGTCCTGGAGACGTACAGGTCCTGGAGACAAAGGTCCTAGAGACACAGGTCCTGGAGACAAAGGTCCTAGAGACACAGGTCCTGGAGACAAAGGTCCTAGAGACACAGGTTCTGGAGACGTACAGGTCCTGGAGACAAAGGTCCTAGAGACACAGGTCCTGGAGACAAAGGTCCTGGAGACACAGGTCCTGGAGACATACAGGTCCTGGAGACAAAGGTCCTACAGACACAGGTCCTGGAGACACAGGTCCTGGAGTCCTACAGACACAGGTCCTGGAGACACAGGTCCTGGAGTCCTACAGACACAGGTCCTGGAGACACAGGTCCTGGAGACACAGGTCCTGGAGTCCTACAGACACAGGTCCTGGAGACACAGGTCCTGGAGACACAGGTCCTGGAGACACAGGTCCTGGAGTCCTACAGACACAGGTCCTGGAGACACAGGTCCTGGAGTCCTACAGACACAGGTCCTGGAGACACAGGTCCTGGAGTCCTACAGACACAGGTCCTGGAGACACAGGTCCTGGAGACACAGGTCCTGGAGACACAGGTCCTGGAGACACAGGTCCTGGAGACACAGGTCCTTGTAGATGGAAGGCTGCAGCCGATCACCTTCTCAGCAGAGGCACAATGCTGTAGTCTCTGTTTGTCCCTGGCTGTGGCTCCAGCACCACACGGTGATGGAGGAGGTGAGGATGGACCACACGGTGATGGAGGAGGTGATGGAGGAGGTGAGGATGGACCACACGGTGATGGAGGAGGTGAGGATGGACCACACGGTGATGGAGGAGGTGAGGATGGACCACACGGTGATGGAGGAGGTGAGGATGGACCACACGGTGATGGAGGAGGTGAGGATGGACCACACAGTGATGGAGGAGGTGAGGATGGACCACACGGTGATGGAGGAGGTGAGGATGGACCACACGGTGATGGAGGAGGTGAGGATGGACCACACGGTGATGGAGGAGGTGAGGATGGACTCGATGATGGCCGTGTAGAACTGCACCATCATCTGCGCTGGCAGCTTGGCTTTCCTCAGCTGCCGCAGGAAGTACATCTTCTGCTGGTTCTTCTTGATGATGGAGCTGATGGTCGGCTCCCACTTGAGGTCCTGAGTGATGGTGGTGCCAAGGAAGCGGAAAGAGTCCACGGTGGTGATGGGAGAGTCTGTCAGGGCAAGGGGGGGCAGGGGGGCTGAGACTTTCCTGAAGTCCACGATCATCTCCACTGTCTTCTGGGCGTTGAGCTCCAGGTTGTTGTCACTGCACCAGGACACCAGCCGCTCCACCTCCCTCCTGTAGACTCCTCCCTCCTGTAGGCTCCTCCCTCTTGTAGACTCCTCCCTCCTGTAGACACCTCCCTCCTGTAGACACCTCCCTCCTGTAGACACCTCCCTCCTGTAGACTCCTCTTTCCTGTAGACTCCTCCCTCCTGTGACAGGAGGCTGGAGGTGCAGGAGGTGCAGGTGTCACAGGGAGAAGAGCAGAGGAGAAAGTACACAGCCCTGTGGAGCTCCTGATGGTCCGAGTCTCTGCCTCCGGTCCTTCAGGAGGTCAGTGATCCTCCTGCAGATGGAGTCAGGAGGAGCTGAGAGAGCTTGTCCTGGAGCAGAGCAGGAGGACGTGGTGAAGCTGAAGTCCACAAACAGGACCCTGGAGCAGGTTCCCGGGGAGTCCAGATGCTGCACTCTGTCTCTGTATCCAACAGATCAGTGTTGGATGCAAAACAACTTCTTCAGACAGAAATCTTTGGCCCAAAAGAACAAAGAGAAATGGTTAGTTGTCACCTTCAGACTCTCGCTTTAAAACCTATAAATCAAGTTTGAAATTTAGGGGTAATTATGGATTCAGATTTGAATTTTAACAGCCACATCAGCTCAATAATGTCAACAGCCTTTTACCACCTGAAAAAACATGTCCAAAACCAAAGGTGTAGTGTCTCAACCAGACTTGGAGAGACTTATCCTTCATTTGTCTCCAGTGGGTCAGACGACTGTAACGGCTGCTCACTGCATCCAGAACCTGCTGCTTGGGTTGAGAACCAGGAAGTACGAGCACATTAGTCTGTGTCAGGGCTCTGCACTGCCCCCTGTGGGTCAGAACAGACTTTAAAGCAGCTCTGCTTGTGTTCAAGTCTCTCCAAAGAACCAAAGAACATCTGTGACATGTGAGAGCCACATGAACCATCTGAGGACCTCAGGGACCGGCCTCCTGCTGGTGCCAGAGTCAGGACTAAACATGGACCGGCCTCCTGCTGGTGCCAGAGTCAGGACTAAACATGGACCGGCCTCCTGCTGGTGCCAGAGTCAGGACTAAACATGGACCGGCCTCCTGCTGGTGCCAGAGTCAGGACTAAACATGGACCGGCCTCCTGCTGGTGCCAGAGTCAGGACTAAACATGGACCGGCCTCCTGCTGGTGCCAGAGTCAGGACTAAACATGGACCGGCCTCCTGCTGGTGCCAGAGTCAGGACTAAACATGGACCGGCCTCCTGCTGGTGCCAGAGTCATGACTAAACATGGACCGGCCTCCTGCTGGTGCCAGAGTCAGGACTAAACATGGACCGGCCTCCTGCTGGTGCCAGAGTCAACCACAACGGCCTCCTCTGCTCTTTATCCACCACCACGATGTCTGGTTGGTTTGCCATTACCATCTGTCAGTCTGTATCTGGACGTCCCACAGGATCATTCTCTTCCACCTTTGGAGGTGTTTCTCTTTTTGACCTTGGAGTTTCCAGTCCATTCTCTGCACAGATGTTTCTGTTCACTATACCAGACACTTGGTTATGGTGTTCACTTTCCCTGCAGGTCTGTGCTGGACTGTCTCAGGAGCTACACCGTGGGTCTTGTCTGGTGTGGTAGATCTGGGCCTCTATCGCTCTGGTGCTCAGGACCTGCTCCTGCTCCAGGATGAGCCTCTGTCCTTCAGTCCGGCTCTACACACTGGTAGGATTTCTTGATATCAGCCACTTCAGTTATGTTCCGGTGGTACGTCCCATGTAGGGGCTTGTCCTCCCATGATGGTCCCTCCTCCAGCACCTCACCTTCTGTTCCCCTTTGCCTGAGACATTCACTGAGCACGTCATCATCTGGGGCCTTATCCTTGATGTACTTGTGGATCTTGGATGTTTCATCCTGGATAGTGGCTCTCACTGGCCCCTCCTCCTTACGGCTGGAGCACAGTCTCAGGGGCTGGATTTGGGATGGAACCCTCCACATGGTCAGGAGCTTTCGTGTCTCTTCCTTTTCCCTCCTTATTATGCCCTGGGTCTGATCACTGCAGGGCGTAGCAGTTTATCGCCCAGGACTTGTTCTTGCCATTGAGCTTCTTAGGTCTTGTTCTTACTCGCTTGAGGTATTTAAAATCCTCCTCCTGACTTATAAAGCTTTAAACAATATGGCCCCATCGACCTCAAAGATGCAATAGTAGCGTACCATCCAAACAGAGCTCTTCGTTCTCAAAATGCTGGACTATTGTTAGTCCCAGAGTCTCTAAAAGCACAGTAGGAGGTCAAGCATTTAGCTCCCAAGCTCCTGTTATGGAACCAGCTCCTGTTCATGTAAAAGAGGCCGACACAGTCTCTACATTTAAGACCAGCTCAAAACGTTCCTCTTTGAAATAGTTTATGGTCAGGCCAGTTAGAACAGAAATAAAAACCTACAGTTTTAGCTCCGCTGCCCTTGGAGCGACTCTGCTGGAGAAGTATGGAGCTGAACACTGTCCTCTGGTTCTTCTACTTTACCATCAACAATATTTAATATTACTTCAACTGTAGTCTGTTCATTGCTGTTCACATGTTTCTCTCTCTGTTTCAGACACTGCGGCGGCTGCTCCAGTGACGACCCCCCCCCCCCCCCCATCTGTCTGGAGGATCGACCTCTACACTGGACGATCTATGCTCCACCCGCCAGGACAGCTGGATCAGCCACACCTCGTCTGCCTGGACCAACTCCATCTACTTAGATGAACTGTTCCTCATCTCCTGCTGGAGGATCTCTCTACACTGGTGGACTGCTCCTCGTCCTCCTGGAGGATCTCTCTACACTGGTGGACTGCTCCTCGTCCTCCTGGAGGATCTCTCTACACTGGTGGACTGCTCCTCGTCCTCCTGGAGGATCTCTCTACACTGGTGGACTGCTCCTCGTCCTCCTGGAGGATCTCTCTACACTGGTGGACTGCTCCTCGTCCTCCTGGAGGATCTCTCTACACTGGTGGACTGCTCCTCGTCCTCCTGGAGGATCTCTCTACACTGGTGGACTGCTCCTCGTCCTCCTGGAGGATCTCTCTACACTGGTGGACTGCTCCTCGTCCTCCTGGAGGAACTCTTTAAAGCCACCTCCCTCTTGAGTGGTTCTGGTTCAGTCCAAGTGGATGTCAGTCCTAGTTCATCTGCAGTCTGTCCGTCCGTGGGAGTAGGATCTCTCCTTCACTGTGGTTCTCCTCAGGTTTATACTTTGTCCCGTGGGGTTTTTTGTAGTTTTTCCTCGCCGCGAAGGAGGGTCAAAGGACAGGGGCATTCTGGGACAGTTATCTGAACTGCTTTGACCTGTGGCCCATCGAGGCAACTGTTGTTGTGATTTTGGGCATTAGAAAAATAAATTGATTTGATTTGATTTGATTTGATTTGATTTATTTGGCTGTTGCCGCTTTCCTCGTTGCCTCTTCGAGGTCGCCATTTGCCTGTGGTATTCGTTCCATCCTCAATGTCTGCTATTGTTCCTTCTGGAGTGAGACCTTCTGTGTGGACGACCTTCCCTCTCTTTGTTACATCCTGATATCAGTGCTGTAGATCCTGGTGGTGTGGATCAGTCGATGTCTCGCTCACTCTTAGCGTACAGCTTGATGTCCTCCATGTAGAGGAGGTGACTGGCCCCGTTCCTGAGTCAGTCTTGTTTATTGTCTGGCTGAGATGGACATGGAGTCACCTTCCACAGTTCTGCTGATGATACAGCTTTATATCTCCTGAGGACACCAGGCCTGTATTTTAGAATCAAACCCTGAATGGCAGAAAACTCCAGACACAAACTTTTAATCCATCGACTCAAGTAAACCTGGGCGTTATCTTTGACTCTGAGCTCACTTTTATCCCACACATCAAGAGCATCACAAAAATAGGTTTGTATCACTTAAAGAACATCCAGACTCCGCCCCCTTCTCTCTGGGGCCAAAGACGCTGATGCTTTTGTCTCCATCGTACAGACTACTGTAATGCCCTGCTCACATCAACCCTCAGGCCCCTGCGCTCCTCCTCGGGCTCCTGTGCTCCTCCTGGGGCCCCTGCGCTCCCCCTGGGGCCCCTGCGCTCCCCCTGGGGGCCCTGCGCTCCTCTTGGGGCCCCTGCTCTCCTCCTCGAGCCCCTGTGCTCCTCCTCCTCGAGCCCCTGTGCTCCTCCTCCTCGAGCCCCTGTGCTCCTCCTGGAGCCCCTGTGCTCCTCCTCAGGCTCCTGTGCTCCTCCTCGGGCCCCTGCGTTCCTCCTCCTCGAGCCCCTGTGCTCCTCCTCGGGCCCATGCGCTCCTCCTCAGGCTCCTGTGCTCGTCCTCAGGCTCCTGTGCTCCTCCTCAGGCTCCTGTCCTCTTCCTTGGCCCCTGCGCTCCTCCTCGGGCCCCTGCGCTCCTCCTCAGGCCCCTGCGCCCCTCCTCGGGCCCCTGTCCTCCTCCTCGGGCCCCTGTCCTCCCCCTCGGGCCCCTGCGCTCCTCCTCGGGCCCCTGCGCCGCTCCTCAGGCTCCTGTGCTCCCCCTCGGGCTCCTGCGCTTATCCTCAGGCCCCTGCGCCCCTCCTCGGGCCCCTGTCCTCCTCCTCGAGCATCTTCTCTAAGGTTTAGACTCAAATCCACAGCTTCACAAAAAGATTCATACGTTTAGAATCCAGAGGGAATAAACAACATGCAGTACCCGTGAGTCTCCGCTGAGGGGCAGCAGTGCGCCGGCTGTCCCTCCGCAGCCGGACGGACACACAGGAGAAGCAGACGCGGTTCCGGCGCAGGTGCATCGCCCCGAACCCGCTCCGAACCCGAACCGTGACCGACCGAGTCCAGAGCCATGGCGTCCCGGCGGCCCGACAGCTTCGACGGGCTGGGCTACAGGCTGGCCCCGGACCCGCAGCTCCAGTACCGCGTCACCACTCCTCCGGACATCCCGGGCAGCCGCAACCTGCACCGGAGCCCGCAGTACGAGGACCCGGGGACGGAGGCCGGAGCCTGCAGAGGAGCGGCCGGCTGGGACGCGTCTCAGCCCGGCCTCCCTCCCTCCGGTAGGTCGGTGCGGGGCTGGGAGTAGCGGCTAATGACAGGCTAACGGAAGCTAACAGAGGCTAACGGGAGCTAAACAGAGGGAAGCTAACGGGAGGGGGAGCTAACGGGAGCTAATGGGAGCTAACAGAGGCTAACGGGAGCTAAAGAGAGAGGAGCTAACGGGAGCTAAAGAGAGAGGAGCTAACGGGAGTGGGAGCTAACAGGAGCTAATGGGAGCTAACAGAGGCTAACGGGAGCTAAACAGAGGGAAGCTAACGGGTGGGGGAGCTAACGGGAGCTAATGGGAGCTAAAGAGAGAGGAGCTAACGGGAACTAAAGAGCGAGGAGCTAACGGGAGTGGGAGCTAACAGGAGCTAACAGGAGCTAACGCACTCGGGCCGTGTAAGAAGCGCTAAGGTGAAGCTCAGACCCGGGGCGTGTGGAGCGGAGGACGGGCCGGTGCCGGGGACAGGTGGCCGCCGCTGACACGTCTCTGTCGGCTGCTGTCTGCTGTGGGGTCAGTGTAGCAGGAGCAGCTAACACGAAGCTAACGGCTAATAACAAGCGTTAGCCGTGTCCTGAATGACAGACGAAGCCCAGATTGTGTCGGGGTTATCTGGGGTCGTTCTGGGGGTTTTCTGCTCTGACTTTTCTGCCTCCAAACTGTCATCGTCACAATCACAACCAGAGCCATTTTACTCATCTTTATTAATCATTTATTAGTTAATTAGTTTCGTTTAAGCCTCAAAATATGTATAATTGATGAGATGGTGTTGTGGAAAGTGCAAAGATAGGAGTTTGAACTTAATGTTTCTTAAATAACAATTCTGTTCAGCTTGTTTTAGATCCTTGTTTTAGTCATTTCTTTAAAAATGGTGATTACCCAAAGACAAAAACAGGCCTTTTCGCTCTTTACATTTTGGTTTGATCAGATTCTATGACAAATCCAATCATCGCCTGAACCTGCAGCAGTTAAAGAAAAATAATTGTGATAAGTTGACGATACCAGCGCTATAAAGTCTCAATGAGCAAATCGAAAAGGCTGCAACTTTTGGAGTGCAATCATTTCCTGCACAGTTTTATTTAAACATGTGACCAAAACGTGACTAAAAGGAGCAAAAACACAACTAGAAGAAACAAATGGGATTAACAGCAACAAAAACACAACTTAAAGTGAAAGTAAAAACGTGACACAAACGTCTGTTTTTTCAGTTCATTTTTCATTTTTGTCTTGAGTTTAAAATGTGATCTTTGAACAGAATCCCGTTGTTAAATCTAATCACAGTCACAAAACTGGTCTGAAAAAATCTCCATTAGATATTTTTCCTAAATTGTGCGGCTCTGGACTAAAAATATAGTTAAAGGGCCTATGACAGGTTTAAAGGGCCTATGACAGGTTGAACGACTCATTCAACTAAAATGCAGTTAAGATAAATATATTTCAATTTCTACTAAAATCTTTACACATTTTACCACAGTTTAGCTGTTCTTTTAGGTTCATAATTTTACTTCCTGGTTGTAAAGTATGACATCACACTAGGAAATCACCATAGCAACCACACTGTACACTGGTCAGAACTCCTCTAATGTCACAGATTTTGTTTATTTGACAAAGAGAAACACATGTGACGCCTTTATTTTGTTGAATCAATGTTTAAAGGGTCAAAAAAGTAGTTCCTTTTGTGTAAATTCTGCATAACCTTTGTCTCCCCAGTGTGATGTCATCAGTTTGTTTACTTCCTGTATTTTTCAACAGATGTTTCAACTTTTCTCTACAAATAGGGACCCGATTGGTGTAAAACTACAATTTATATTTACAAGAGGCATTAATACAATGAATAAAGTCAAAATGAGAAAATCCTAAAAATCTGTCATGGGCCCTTTAATGTTTGTCTGAACTAAACCGACTCTAAAACACAGAGAGCTTTTACAACAAACACAGTGGCAAATGTCAAATATAGTGCTGTCAAATGATTAAAAAAATCTGATTAATTGCACTTTGGAACCGTGATTAATCGCATCACACACTTTTTCAAGTGTCATAGTTTTCATGTCTGTTTTAAAGTATTTTTGCACATTTTCTTCTGAAAATGAAATCATATTATTACTGTTTTGTAAAGTATTTAAATCTGTCTAGATTTAAAGTCGACACATTTCATGTTGAGTCTGTGGCTCATGTTTCAGGTAAATCTAGGCTTCACAGCTTTAATGGATTAAGGGCCTTCATACACTCATAGAACTATAGTTACAGAGGTAACTGACATTCACAGACAGATGGAGCTGGAGGTTTTTTTCGTCCCGGAGCACACGCGACTCACTCCTGATCCCTGTGTGTTCGGTTCTGTTCGGCGCTCGTAAACCTCAGCCCCTCGTCACCGCCAGGATTCATGGGTTGTGTGTAAAATGAACCGTGTGATTGATCCACGTCAATTTGTGATTAATGCGTCAATCTGTGATAATCGCACGACTTAACGCCTTAACGTTGACAGCCCAAGTCAAAAAACAATGTAACTATTGAAGATTTTTATCAGTAATCCACTTTATTCACACACATTCTCTCCAAAGGCCTTCAGTTCCAGATTTAAACTGTCTTTGGTTCAAACTGTGTTTAAAGTGTCACTGTGCAGTAGTGTGTTCCGTTGTGTGTTTTATTTAACATGAATCAATAGTAATCCTCGCTGTGTGTTTGTTTCAGAGCAGCTGAACAGATTCGCCGGCTTTGGAATCGGACTCGTCAGGTCAGACGCCACATTTACACTTCACAAACTTCACAAACTTCACAAACTCAGACGTGCAGCGTTTGAACTCCACCTGAGACGCACATTTGACCCAAACTCACTGAACAAGATCCTGTTTGAGGTTTAAACATTTGTCCAGTTTGAGTTTGTGTAAAGTTTAAGTCACTTCCTGTTGAACACGACACAAATATGACAGAGTTAGAGGTAAATCTGCAACTGTTACCATGGCAACCAGACTGTAAACAAGGGCCGACTGTTACCATAGCAACCAGACTGTAAACAAGGGCCGACTGTTACCATGGCAACCAGACTGTAAACAGGGGCCGACTGTTACCATAGCAACCAGACTGTAAACAGGGGCCGACTGTTACCATAGCAACCAGACTGTAAACAAGGGCCGACTGTTACCATAGCAACCAGACTGTAAACAAGGGCCGACTGTTACCATGGCAACCAGACTGTAAACAAGGGCCGACTGTTACCATAGCAACCAGACTGTAAACAAGGGCCGACTGTTACCATGGCAACCAGACTGTAAACAAGGGCCCACATCCAGATACATTAGAGCAATTAATTAATCAGTTTAACAATTTATCAATTAATGAATCACAAAGAAGTATAAACCAAACAAGCCCGCTTTCCTCTGAATAAATCCTCGTAGTTCAGATGTTTTCAGCAGAAAAAGAAGCAGGAGACGTCGCACATGAATGTAGAGGCGAGTGCTGGGAGGAAACTAAAAACCAGAAAAAATCACACACACCGTCAATCCTTGCAAATGTGAATTTATTAATATTGCTCCAGGAAACATAAACATGTTCTGAAATAAGTGACAAAGAGCGTAAAAAAATGTGACTAAACTTGATCAAAAATGACAAAAACTGACAAAAAAGCGTTAAAAATGCAACTACAGGGACAACAGTGACTAAAGGGACAAAATCTGAGAAGAATTTGTATAAAAGTGACAAATATGCAACAAAAAGTGACAAAAACATTCTCAAACACAAAAATGGTGAGAAACATCAAAAATAAATCACACAATAGTTAGAACTGACGATAAATAATCCCTGATAAGACTTTATTTTGTTGAACGATGGCTTAAACTGGTACGTCGCCTTTTGATGACATCACAGGGACTGAGCTCCACTTCCTGATTGTGTTCTAAATTAAAATCATTTATATTACAAAAAACAAACCAATCAATTTAGAATGTCAAAACATAATTACACGCTTAAAAACAGTGAACCAGGCCTGTCACCGTAACAAACTTTGAAGTGCGATAAATTGCTACAGACAATGTCGCGGTAAACGCTAATCTAGAAACTACTTTATGCCTTTGACAGCGAGAATGCACCAAAAACAGTGCAGTCTCATCCAAAAAACATCAGCTGCAATGAACAAACAGCACAATTAAACACTTTTGTTGTTTGTTGGTGTCGATAATGAGTCATAAAAGTTGCTTATTTCACTTTCTACGGCTCAAATTGTTCCAAAAAAACAAAGAAAAGGGTCCCTGAAGTGAAGAAAACATCCAGGATAAATACTGAGGCCCAAATGTGTTGCTCTTTTGATCATACTTTGAAGGACACATGGCTGTTACTGCGACAGGGCTGAGAGCAGACTTTGAAGGACACGTGGCTGTTACTGCGACAGGCCTGAGAGCAGACTTTGAAGGACTGCGACAGGCCTGAGAGCAGACTTTGAAGGACACGTGGCTGTTACTGCGACAGGCCTGAGAGCAGACTTTGAAGGACACGTGGCTGTTACTGCGACAGGCCTGAGAGCAGACTTTGAAGGACACGTGGCTGTGTCCTTCACAGGCCTGAGAGCAGACTTTGAAGGACACGTGGCTGTGTCCTTCACAGGCCTGAGAGCAGACTTTGAAGGACACGTGGCTGTTACTGCGACAGGCCTGAGAGCAGACTTTGAAGGACACGTGTCTGTTACTGCGACAGGGCTGAGAGCAGACTTTGAAGGACACGTGTCTGTTACTGCGACAGGCCTGAGAGCAGACTTTGAAGGACACGTGGCTGTCACTGCGACAGGCCTGAGAGCAGACTTTGAAGGACACGTGGCTGTCACTGCGACAGGCCTGAGAGCAGACTTTGAAGGACATGTGGCTGTCACTGCGACAGGCCTGAGAGCAGACTTTGAAGGACATGTGGCTGTCACTGCGACAGGCCTGAGAGCAGACTTTGAAGGACACTGGCTGTCACTGCGACAGGCCTGAGAGCAGACTTTGAAGGACATGTGGCTGTCACTGCGACAGGCCTGAGAGCAGACTTTGAAGGACACGTGGCTGTCACTGCGACAGGCCTGAGAGCAGACTTTGAAGGACACGTGGCTGTCACTGCGACAGGCCTGAGAGCAGACTTTGAAGGACACGTGGCTGTCACTGCGACAGGCCTGAGAGCAGACTTTGAAGGACACGTGGCTGTTACTGCGACAGGCCTGAGAGCAGACTTTGAAGGACACGTGGCTGTTACTGCGACAGGCCTGAGAGCGGACTTTGAAGGGCACAGGTCCAGCTCTTCCATGAACGTGTGACGTCTGAGTGTTGTTTTTGCTTTCAGTTTGTTCACGGAGAACGTTCTGGCTCATCCCTGCATCGTGTTCCGCCGCCAGTGTCAGGTCTCACTCTTTTATTACATTTGTCCTGTTTAGAGCCGGCCGTCCACTGCAGCGTTTTGTCTCGTGTGTCACTTTATTTAGTTTTACAGAATAGTGAGTTACACTTCATGCCTCTCCTGTTCCAGAAAAGTGAAAGGCTTTTGTTTTGATACAGTTGGTGATGCTGATCATGTTGATTATTGTAAAGACACATTTTTAATCAAATTAAACTAAAGTGAGCTGTGGAGCTCCTGTGCTGCACTTTAAGGAGACACGGACTGATCGTAGCCACAGACTCTGGGCTTTGGGCGACGACGGACCAAACCTGCAGTGGACTCCGGCTCCAGGGATCATCTTGTATCAGGAGTAGCTTTTTATCAAACTTAAACATGTGTTCCCCCTGTTCTTCTCTCTGATTGGCTGTTCTCCCTGTTCTGCTCTCTGATTGGCTGTTCCTCCTGTTCTGCTCTCTGATTGGCTGTTCCTCAGGTGAACGTCCAGGCTCGATGTTATCACCTGACTCCCTTCAGTGCTGTGTCCGTCATGTCCAGCATCAGCAAAGCCCAGGTAAACCTCCTCTGTGTTCAGGTGTAACACTCCTCTGTGTTCAGGTGTAACACTCCTCTGTGTTCAGGTGTAACACTCCTCTGTGTTCAGGTGTAACACTCCTCTGTGTTCAGGTGTAACACTCCTCTGTGTTCAGGGTTAACACTCCTCTGTGTTCAGGTGTAACACTCCTCTGTGTTCAGGTGTAACACTCCTCTGTGTTCAGGTGTAACACTCCTCTGTTCAGGTGTAACACTCCTCTGTTCAGGTGTAACACTCCTCTGTGTTCAGGTGTAACACTCCTCTGTGTTCAGGTGTAACACTCCTCTGTGTTCAGGTGTAACACTCCTCTGTGTTCAGGTGTAACACTCCTCTGTGTTCAGGGTTAACACTCCTCTGTGTTCAGGTGTAACACTCCTCTGTGTTCAGGTGTAACACTCCTCTGTGTTCAGGTGTAACACTCCTCTGTGTTCAGGTGTAACACTCCTCTGTGTTCAGGTGTAACACTCCTCTGTGTCAGAGCCACTCCTCTGTGTTCAGAGTTAACACTCCTCTGTGTTCCCAGGTGTAAGCTCTGTGTGTCCCAGGTGTAACACTCCCTGTGTGTCCCAGAGCTCCCTTCTGTCCCAGAGCACTCCTCTGTGTGTCCCAGAGCACTCCTCTTGTGTGTCCCAGAGCACTCCTGTGTCCCAAGCTCTGTGTGTCCCAGAGCCCTCTGTGTGTGTGTAACACTCCTCTGTGTCCCAGAGCTCTCTGTCCCAGAGCATGTGTGCATCTGTGTGTCCCAGCCCCCTGTGTGTCCCAGAGCTGTGTGTCCCAGGCGCCCCTGTGTGTCCCAGAGCGCCCCCTGTGTCCCAGCACAGATGTCCCAAAAGTGTCCCAGAGCGCCCCCTGTGTGTCCCAGAGCGCCCCCTGTGTGTCCCAGAGCGCCCCCTGTGTGTCCCAGAGCGCCCCCTGTCTGTCCCAGAGCCCCCTGTGTGTCCCAGAGCGCCCCCTTCTGTCCCAGAGCGCCCCCTTCTGTCCCAGAGCGCCCCTTGTGTGTCCCAGAGCCCCCTGTGTGTCCCAGAGCGCCCCCTTCTGTCCCAGAGCGCCCCCTTCTGTCCCAGAGCGCCCCCTGTGTGTCCCAGAGCGCCCCCTGTGTGTCCCAGAGCGCCCCCTGTGTGTCCCAGAGCGCCCCCTGTGTGTCCCAGAGCGCCCCCTGTGTGTCCCAGAGCGCCCCCTGTGTGTCCCAGAGCGCCCCCTGTCTGCAGAGCCTCCTTCTAGAGGGCAGAGAGTTCCTCCAGGCACAAGAGGAGCAGTTTGTGTCTCAGGGAGCGTCCTCATGTTTGTTTGTTTGTTTGTTTGTGTCTCAGGGAGCGTCCTCATGTTTGTTTGTTTGTTTGTTTGTTTGTGTCTCAGGGAGCGTCCTCATGTTTGTTTGTTAGTTTGTTTGTTTGTTTGTGTCTCAGGGAGCGTCCTCATGTTTGTTTGTTAGTTTGTTTGTTTGTTTGTGTCTCAGGGAGCGTCCTCATGTTTGTTTGTTTGTTTGTTTGTTTGTGTCTCAGGGAGCGTCCTCATGTTTGTTTGTTTGTTTGTTTGTTTGTTTGTGTCTCAGGGAGCGTCCTCATGTTTGTTTGTTTGTTTGTTTGTGTCTCAGGGAGCGTCCTCATGTTTGTTTGTTAGTTTGTTTGTTTGTTTGTGTCTCAGGGAGCGTCCTCATGTTTGTTTGTTAGTTTGTTTGTTTGTTTGTGTCTCAGGGAGCGTCCTCATGTTTGTTTGTTTGTTTGTTTGTTTGTGTCTCAGGGAGCGTCCTCATGTTTGTTTGTTTGTTTGTTTGTGTCTCAGGGAGCGTCCTCATGTTTGTTTGTTTGTTTGTTTGTTTGTGTCTCAGGGAGCGTCCTCATGTTTGTTTGTTTGTTTGTTTGTTTGTTTGTGTCTCAGGGAGCGTCCTCATGTTTGTTTGTTTGTTTGTTTGTTTGTGTCTCAGGGAGCGTCCTCATGTTTGTTTGTTTGTTTGTTTGTGTCTCAGGGAGCGTCCTCATGTTTGTTTGTTTGTTTGTTTGTTTGTGTCTCAGGGAGCGTCCTCATGTTTGTTTGTTTGTTTGTTTGTGTCTCAGGGAGCGTCCTCATGTTTGTTTGTTTGTTTGTTTGTTTGTGTCTCAGGGAGCGTCCTCATGTTTGTTTGTTTGTTTGTTTGTTTGTTTGTGTCTCAGGGAGCGTCCTCATGTTTGTTTGTTTGTTTGTTTGTGTCTCAGGGAGCGTCCTCATGTTTGTTTGTTTGTTTGTGTCTCAGGGAGCGTCCTCATGTTTGTTTGTTTGTTTGTTTGTGTCTCAGGGAGCGTCCTCATGTTTGTTTGTTAGTTTGTTTGTTTGTTTGTGTCTCAGGGAGCGTCCTCATGTTTGTTTGTTTGTTTGTTTGTGTCTCAGGGAGCGTCCTCATGTTTGTTTGTTTGTGTGTTAGTGACTCAAGGAGCGTCATCATGTTTGTTTGTTTCTTTCTTTGTGTCTCAGTGTGCTTCCTATTGTTTGTTTGTTTGTTTGTTTGTTTGTTTGTGTCTCAGGGAGCGTCCTCATGTTTGTTTGTTTGTTTGTTTGTTTGTTTGTGTCTCAGGGAGCGTCCTCATGTTTGTTTGTTTGTTTGTTTGTTTGTGTCTCAGGGAGCGTCCTCATGTTTGTTTGTTTGTTTGTTTGTGTCTCAGGGAGCGTCCTCATGTTTGTTTGTTTGTTTGTTTGTTTGTGTCTCAGGGAGCGTCCTCATGTTTGTTTGTTTGTTTGTTTGTTTGTGTCTCAGGGAGCGTCCTCATGTTTGTTTGTTTGTTTGTTTGTTTGTGTCTCAGGGAGCGTCCTCATGTTTGTTTGTTTGTTTGTGTCTCAGGGAGCGTCCTCATGTTTGTTTGTTTGTTTGTTTGTGTCTCAGGGAGCGTCCTCATGTTTGTTTGTTTGTTTGTTTGTGTCTCAGGGAGCTTCCTCATGTTTGTTTGTTTGTTTGTTTGTGTCTCAGGGAGCTTCCTCATGTTTGTTTGTTTGTTTGTTTGTTTGTGTCTCAGGGAGCGTAGTCATGTTTGTTTGTTTGTTTGTTTGTGTCTCAGGGAGCGTCCTCATGTTTGTTTGTTTGTTTGTCTGTCAGTCTCAGGAGCTTCTCATGTTTGTTTGTTTGTTTGTTTGTGTCTCAGGGAGCTTCCTCATGTTTGTTTGTTTGTTTGTTTGTGTCTCAGGGAGCGTCCTCATGTTTGTTTGTTTGTTTGTTTGTTTGTGTCTCAGGGAGTGTCCTCATGTTTGTTTGTTTGTTTGTTTGTGTCTCAGGGAGTGTCCTCATGTTTGTTTGTTTGTTTGTTTGTGTCTCAGGGAGCTTCCTCATGTTTGTTTGTTTGTTTGTTTGTTTGTTTGTGTCTCAGGGAGCGTCCTCATGTTTGTTTGTTTGTTTGTTTGTGTCTCAGGGAGCGTCCTCATGTTTGTTTGTTTGTTTGTTTGTGTCTCAGGGAGCGTCCTCATGTTTGTTTGTTTGTTTGTGTCTCAGGGAGCGTCCTCATGTTTGTTTGTTTGTTTGTTTGTGTCTCAGGGAGCTTCCTCATGTTTGTTTGTTTGTTTGTTTGTTTGTGTCTCAGGGAGCTTCCTCATCGCTGGAGCTGGAGACAGTTGGCTGGACATCTGCTGCTCAAAGGGTCAGTCTCTGCCTCCTCCTGCTCTGCTCCAATCAGCTGTGAGTCTGATGATGTCACTTCCTGTTTCACTTCCTGTTTAGGCTGACGGCGGTCGTGGCGTTACCGTTTTACTGCGCCAGCCTCATCGACACCGTCCAGGTGAGTGTGTTTGAGGAGCTTCTACAGCAGCTTCTCCCTCTCCTCTGGGTCGGGTCAAAGGGCCGCAGTCTAAGCAGGGGCTCCAGACTTCCCTCAGCCCAGACACTTCCTCTAGCTCCTCCAGAGGATCCCGAGGTCTGCCCCGGGGCCTCCTCCTGTGGGACATGAACCTGAGGGAGGCTCCAGAGCAGATGCTGAGCCTCAGCTGGGCTCTACTCCGAGCTCCTCTGTGTGACTGAGCTCTGTTTCTGAGGGAGTGTTGCTCTGAGGAGGAAACTCCTTTTGATGCTGGCGCCCCCCACAGGGCGCCCGGGGCACACGGTCAAACGCCTTCTCCAGATCCACAAGGCTGAGACAAACTGAGCCCTGGAGCCCCCGATGGAGGGTCTGGAGCTGCTCCAGTGTCCCAGGACACAGACTCCTCCTGAAGTCCAGGTTCTATCGGTCGACCTCCAGCCCCTGGAGCAGACCTCACAGAGGAGGAGTGTGATCCCTCTGTGACTGGGACACTCTGGTCCCCCTTCTTAAACAGAGGGACCTGATAACTGTCCCAGAGCGCCCCCTGTCTGCTGAACCTCCTTCTGTCCCAGAGCGCCCCCTGTCTGCTGAACCTCCTTCTGTCCCAGAGCGCCCCCTGTCTGCTGAACCTCCTTCTGTCCCAGAGCGCCCCCTGTCTGCTGAACCTCCTCCTCGGCAAGGCTTTCCTTGGGTGTTTCCATAAGATTTTTGTGAGTTCATCTAGTGTAGAGAGAGTTCCTCCAGGCAGACAAGGGCGTGGTTGTCAATGGAGCAGCTGCTGCAGAGTCTGAAACAGTGTCCACTCCTCGAGGGAAGTGGAGAAAGAGAAAAAACATGTGAACAGCAATGAACAGATACTGTTGAACTCAAACCTCAAATGTTGTTGATAAAGTAGAAGAAGAAGAGGACAGTGTGAGCTCAGACTCCTCCAGCACAGCAGGGGGCAGCAGAGGACAGAGGGGGAGGAGCCTGTGCCTCTTTAACATGAACAGGAGCTCCGCCTCCTGCTGTGACTCTAGGACCAACAATAGTCCACATTTAGAGTCCAGGCTCTGTTTGATGGGACTCTACTGTCACAGCTTTGAGTCGATGGGACCATATCATTTATGGCTTTATAGTTCAGGGGGAGGAGCCAATGAGGAGCCTCTAACACCGGCGTCATGTGCTTCTTCTTCTAGTTCTGTTAATCTGCTGCTTGTCTCCTGATGTTCTCGTGTTCCTCAGAGTGAGATCGTGCGTGACGACTCGGCCTCGCTCCTCGACTGCCTGCGGGAGGCGCTGTCTCGGGTCCTGGGGATCGGTGCGCCTCACAGTCGCCGTCTGCTGCCGCTGAGCTCGCTGCTGTTTCCCGCTGCGCTCCACGCCGTCCTCAAGTACTGCGTGTCCACCTGTGTCCAGAGGGCGGCGCTGTGGCTGCTGCAGCGCCGCCGCAGCCAAGGTATGGAGCCAGAACCAGAGCCAGAACTGAACCAGAGCCAGAACTGAACCAGAACCTGAGCCAGAACCAGAACTGAACCAGAACCAGAACTGAACCAGAACTGAGCCAGAACCAGAGCCAGAACTGAACCAGAGCCAGAACTGAGCCAGAGCCAGAACTGAGCCAGAACCAGAACCAGAACTGAACCAGAACTGAGCCAGAACCAGAACTTGGCCAGAACCAGAACTTGGCCAGAACCAGAACTGAACCAGAACCTGAGCCAGAACCAGAACTGAACCAGAACCAGAACTGAACCAGAACCAGAACTGAGCCAGAACCAGAACCAGAACTGAACCAGAACTGAGCCAGAACCTGAGCCAGAACCAGAACTGAACCAGAACCAGAACTGAACCAGAACCAGAACTGAGCCAGAACCAGAACTGAACCAGAACTGAACCAGAACTGAACCAGAGCCAGAACCAGAACCAGAACCAGAACTGAGCCAGAACCAGAACTGACCCAAAATTGCACCCAGTTTAGTTTAGGGGCTGGATCCAGAGTCAGGTCTCCTCAGAGCCGCTGGACTCGTACTTTAATAATAATAATAATGATGATAATAATAATGATGATGATGATGATGATGATGATGATGATGATGATGATGATGATGATGATGATGATGATGATGATGATGATGATGATGATGATGATGATGTTTTGTGCCTCAGACTCGTCGGAGCCTCTAGACTCGTACTTCCTGGACCTCTCGTCGCAGTGGGCCGGTTCGTTGGTGTCGGACGTGTTGTGTTTTCCTCTGGAGACGGTTCTGCACCGTTTGGCGCTGCAGGGCACCCGTACCATCATCGACCACACGGACCAGGGCGGCGCTCTGCAGGTCCTGCCCGTTAACACTCAGTACGACGGCTTCTCCGACTGCCTCTCCTCCGTGCGGCACAAAGAGGGCGCCGCCTCCTTTTACCGCGGCTTCGGCGCGCTCACGGCTCAGTACGCGCTCCACGCCGCGCTGCTCGCTCTGAGCCGCGCCGCGCTCCGCCTCACCGCGGACGCCAAGGCGCTGAGGCCGTGACCGCGCCCACAGGAGGGAGACGCACGGACCGTCGCCAAATGAATCTGAACAAAAGAACTAAAGACGGCGACGGGAGCGAACCGTGCGCCTCCTGGATCCGGGGCGGGTTTGTCAAAGACGGCCTCAGTTTAAAGAAAGCACCAGGCGAAGGGCCCTCAGCCGTGACTCTTCACTTTGATTCAAACATGGAGGCCATTCTGTGGTTATGATGAAGAGAGCTCCCTCTAGTGGTCGCATTCAACGAGTCATTTCCAAAGGATTCTGGGAGATGGAGTCTGAACGTGCCGAGAGCCAAACGCGAGCCAAGTCAATCAAACGTGTTTAATAAACTCTGAGCGCTTTATGGTTTTAGTCGCTTTGTCTGGAACGTTCCACCTGAGATTTTTCACAATTTAAGAACAAAGTGCGCGACTTAAATCTTTAAAAGTAAAAATATATGATTGTTTTGTCTGTTTATCCTCACAGTCTTCATTGAAATGTCTGGTTTTCTTTTGGTGATGAAATAAAACAACTCTAATAAACAGAAAGTGGTAAAAGTCATACTGTGGAACATTCCAGAACTGGCTCGTGGAGGGAAAGGTGTGCAGAGCAGCTGTAAGTGTCCGACCTGGACCCTGCGCTCCGAGTCAAACTGTCCTGAACAGCTGAAGAAGTCCAGGGAAACGTGAACCAAACGCCGACAAATCCAACCAGGCGAGCATGCGGCGAATCCAGCGACGCCCGGCGAATCAGCGAGCATGAGCGAATCCAGCGAGCGCAGCAGATCCAGCGAGCGCCCGTGAATCCAGCGACGCCGGCCGAATCCAACAAACGCCGACAAATCCAACGAACGCCAACGAATCCAACGAACGCCGACGAATCCAACAAACGCCGACAAATCCGACCATACGAACGCTGAAGCATCCAACGAACTCCGACGAATCCAACGAACGCCTACGAATCCAACCAGACGAACGCCGAAGCATCCAACGAACGCCGACGACTCCAACAAACGCCGACAAATCCGACCAGACGAACGCAAAAGAATCCAACAAACGCCGACGAATCAGCGAGCGCCGGCCAGAATCAGCGAGCATCCGAATCAGCGAGCGACCGAATCAGCGAGCGCCCGGCGAATCCGACGCCCGGCCGAATCCAGCGAGCGCGGCGAATCAGCGAACACCGACAAATCCGACCAGACGAACGGCGAAGCATCCAACGAACGCCGACAAATCCGACCAGACGAACGCCGACGACTCCAACAAACGCTGACGAATCCAACGAACGCCAACGACTCCAGACGCCGAACGCCAATGAATCCAACGAACGCCAACAAATCCGACCAGGCGACCAATAGATCAGCGCCCGACAAATCCGACGCCGACAAATCGACCAGGCGAGCAATGAATCAACGAGCATGCGACAAATCCGGCGACGCCCGACAAATCCGACCAGACGAACGCCAATGAATCCAACGAACGCCGACAAATCCGACGAACGCCGACAAATCCGACCAGACGAACGCCAATGAATCCAACAAACGCCAACGTATCCAACAAACGCCGATGAATCCAACGAACGCCGACGAATTCAACCCGACAAACGCTGAAGCATCCAGCATACACAGATGAATCAAACCAACACCGACGAATCAAACACAGACGAATCCAACAAACGCCGAAGAATCCGACCAGACGAACACGACGCTGAGTCTCACGTTTCAGACTCTTGGAGTGAATCTGGAGACTTTAAACTCAGTGTAAACGTGTTTCCGTGTCTGACTCCAGAGAAAGTGTTCACTTTTATTTGTGTGAAATTATGTCTCAAAGTAAATTATATTTAAAAATAAATATTCTATCAGTGGAAATAGAAACTTGTTATTCCTTTAGTCATTGCTGAATATTTAAAGTTTTGAAAAATGCACTTTTCTGTTTGCACTGAATCTGTAAAATAAAATGGATGAACTGTACGACTGTGTTTGATTTAGACCTGGTTTAGACCTGGTTTAGTCCTGGTTTAGTCCTGGTTTAGTCCTGGTTTAGTCCTTGTTTAGACCTGGTTTAGTCCTGGTTTAGACCTGGTTTAGTCCTGGTTTAGTCCTGGTATAGACCTGGTTTAGTCCTGGTTTAGTCCTGGTTCAGTCCTGGTTTAGTCCTTGTTTAGTCCTGGTTCAGTCCTGGTTTAGTCCTTGTTTAGACCTGGTTTAGTCCTGGTTCAGTCCTGGTTCAGTCCTTGTTTAGTCCTGGTTCAGTCCTGGTTCAGTCCTTGTTTAGTCCTGGTTTAGACCTGGTTTAGACCTGGTTTAGTCCTGGTTTAGTCCTGGTTTAGTCCTGGTTTAGTCCTGGTTTAGTCCTTGTTTAGACCTGGTTTAGTCCTGGTTTAGACCTGGTTTAGTCCTGGTTTAGTCCTGGTATAGACCTGGTTTAGTCCTGGTTTAGTCCTGGTTTAGTCCTGGTTCAGTCCTGGTTTAGTCCTTGTTTAGTCCTGGTTCAGTCCTGGTTTAGTCCTTGTTTAGACCTGGTTTAGTCCTGGTTCAGTCCTGGTTCAGTCCTTGTTTAGTCCTGGTTCAGTCCTGGTTCAGTCCTTGTTTAGTCCTGGTTTAGACCTGGTTTAGACCTGGTTTAGTCCTGGTTTAGACCTGGTTTAGTCCTGGTTTAGACCCAGTTGTTCCGGGTTGTTCCGCGGGGTGAGCGCCCCCTGTAGACCGGCCTGACAGGGCGGGGCTGCTGTGGTTCAGCTCATGATTATAGACAGTTTCTTAATTATTTGAAAGTTCAATCCCTGTTCTTTAATCTCTTCTGAAAAAGATGTGACTCACGAGGCGTGAACTCCCCCTGTTCTGTTTGACCCCTGTGTGTCTGGGGTCACACTGAGGGTCACTCTGAGGGTCACACTCTGAGGGTCACACTGAGGGTCACTCTGAGGGTCACACTCTGAGGGTCACTCTGAGGGTCACACTCTGAAGGTCACACTGAGGGTCACACTCTGAGGGTCACACTCTGAGGGTCACACTGAGGGTCACTCTGAGGGTCACACTCTGAGGGTCACTCTGAGGGTCACTCTGAGGGTCACACTCTGAGGGTCACTCTGAGGGTCACACTCTGAGGGTCACTCTGAGGGTCACACTCTGAGGGTCACACTCTGAGGGTCACACTGAGGGTCACACTGAGGGTCACTCTGAGGGTCACACTGAGGGTCACACTCTGAGGGTCACACTCTGAGGGTCACACTGAGGGTCACACTCTGAGGGTCACACTCTGAGGGTCACACTCTGAGGGTCACACTCTGAGGGTCACACTCTGAGGGTCACACTGAGGGTCACTCTGAGGGTCACACTCTGAGGGTCACACTCTGAGGGTCACACTCTGAGGGTCACACTCTGAGGGTCACACTCTGAGGGTCACACTGAGGGTCACACTCTGAGGGTCACACTCTGAGGGTCACTCTGAGGGTCACTCTGAGGGTCACACTCTGAGGGTCACACTCTGAGGGTCACTCTGAGGGTCACACTGAGGGTCACACTCTGAGGGTCACACTCTGAGGGTCACACTCTGAGGGTCACACTCTGAGGGTCACTCTGAGGGTCACACTCTGAGGGTCACTCTGAGGGTCACACTCTGAGGGTCACTCTGAGGGTCACACTCTGAGGGTCACACTCTGAGGGTCACACTGAGGGTCACACTCTGAGGGTCACACTCTGAGGGTCACACTCTGAGGGTCACACTCTGAGGGTCACACTCTGAGGGTCACACTCTGAGGGTCACACTCTGAGGGTCACACTGAGGGTCACACTCTGAGGGTCACACTCTGAGGGTCACTCTGAGGGTCACACTCTGAGGGTCACACTCTGAGGGTCACACTGAGGGTCACACTCTGAGGGTCACACTCTGAGGGTCACACTCTGAGGGTCACTCTGAGGGTCACACTCCACTGAGGGTCACACTGAGGGTCACACTCTGAGGGTCACTCTGAGGGTCACACTGAGGGTCACACACTGAGGGTCACACTCTGAGGGTCACTCTGAGGGTCACTCTGAGGGTCACACTCTGAGGGTCACACTCTGAGGGTCACACTCTGAGGGTCACTCTGAGGGTCACTCTGAGGGTCACTCTGAGGGTCACTCTGAGGGTCACACTCTGAGGGTCACACTCTGAGGGTCACACTCTGAGGGTCACACTCTGAGGGTCACACTGAGGGTCACACTCTGAGGGTCACACTCTGAGGGTCACACTCTGAGGGTCACACTCTGGGGGTCACTCTGAGGGTCACACTCTGAGGGTCACACTCTGAGGGTCACACTCTGAGGGTCACACTGAGGGTCACACTGAGGGTCACACTCTGAGGGTCACACTGAGGGTCACACTCTGAGGGTCACACTCTGGGGGTCACTCTGAGGGTCACACTGAGGGTCACACTCTGAGGGTCACACTCTGAGGGTCACACTGAGGGTCACACTCTGAGGGTCACACTCTGAGGTCACACTCTGAGGGTCACACTCTGAGGGTCACACTGAGGGTCACACTCTGAGGGTCACACTGAGGGTCACACTCTGAGGGTCACACTGAGGGTCACACTCTGAGGGTCACACTCTGAGGGTCACTCTGAGGGTCACACTGAGGGTCACACTCTGAGGGTCACACTCTGAGGGTCACACACTGAGGGTCACACTGAGGGTCACACTCTGAGGGTCACTCTGAGGGTCACACTGAGGTCACACTCTGAGGAGTCACTCTGAGGGTCACACTCTGAGGGTCACTCTGAGGTCACACTGAGGGTCACACTCTGAGGGTCACACTCTGAGGGTCACACTCTGAGGGTCACACTCTGAGGGTCACACTGAGGGTCACACTCTGAGGGTCACACTGAGGGTCACTCTGAGGGTCACACTCTGAGGGTCACACTCTGAGGGTCACACTCTGAGGGTCACACTGAGGGTCACACTGAGGGTCACACTCTGAGGGTCACACTGAGGGTCACACTCTGAGGGTCACACTCTGAGGGTCACTCTGAGGGTCACACTGAGGGTCACACTCTGAGGGTCACACTCTGAGGGTCACACTGAGGGTCACTCTGAGGGTCACACTCTGAGGGTCACACTCTGAGGGTCACACTCTGAGGGTCACACTCTGAGGGTCACACTGAGGGTCACACTGAGGGTCACACTCTGAGGGTCACACTCTGAGGGTCACACTCTGAGGGTCACTCTGAGGGTCACACTGAGGGTCACTCTGAGGGTCACACTCTGAGGGTCACACTCTGAGGGTCACACTCTGAGGGTCACACTCTGAGGGTCACACTCTGAGGGTCACACTCTGAGGGTCACACTCTGAGGGTCACACTCTGAGGGTCACACTCTGAGGGTCACTCTGAGGGTCACACTCTGAGGGTCACACTCTGAGGGTCACACTCTGAGGGTCACTCTGAGGGTCACACTCTGAGGGTCACACTCTGAGGGTCACACTGAGGGTCACTCTGAGGGTCACACTCTGAGGGTCACACTCTGAGGGTCACACTCTGAGGGTCACTCTGAGGGTCACACTCTGAGGGTCACTCTGAGGGTCACACTCTGAGGGTCACTCTGAGGGTCACACTCTGAGGGTCACACTGAGGGTCACTCTGAGGGTCACACTCTGAGGGTCACACTGAGGGTCACACTCTGAGGGTCACACTCTGAGGGTCACACTGAGGGTCACTCTGAGGGTCACACTCTGAGGGTCACTCTGAGGGTCACACTCTGAGGGTCACACTGAGGGTCACTCTGAGGGTCACACTCTGAGGGTCACACTCTGAGGGTCACACTCTGAGGGTCACACTCTGAGGGTCACACTCTGAGGGTCACTCTGAGGGTCACACTCTGAGGGTCACACTCTGAGGGTCACTCTGAGGGTCACACTGAGGGTCACACTCTGAGGGTCACACTCTGAGGGTCACTCTGAGGGTCACACTGAGGGTCACACTCTGAGGGTCACTCTGAGGGTCACACTGAGGGTCACACTCTGAGGGTCACTCTGAGGGTCACTCTGAGGGTCACTCTGAGGGTCACACTCTGAGGGTCACACTCTGAGGGTCACACTCTGAGGGTCACACTCTGAGGGTCACTCTGAGGGTCACACTCTGAGGGTCACACTCTGAGGGTCACACTCTGAGGGTCACACTCTGAGGGTCACTCTGAGGGTCACACTCTGAGGGTCACTCTGAGGGTCACACTCTGAGGGTCACACTCTGAGGGTCACACTGAGGGTCACACTCTGAGGGTCACTCTGAGGGTCACACTGAGGGTCACTCTGAGGGTCACACTGAGGGTCACTCTGAGGGTCACACTGAGGGTCACTCTGAGGGTCACTCTGAGGGTCACACTCTGAGGGTCACACTCTGAGGGTCACACTCTGAGGGTCACTCTGAGGGTCACACTGAGGGTCACACTGAGGGTCACTCTGAGGGTCACACTGAGGGTCACTCTGAGGGTCACACTCTGAGGGTCACACACTGAGGGTCACTCTGAGGGTCACTCTGAGGGTCACACTGAGGGTCACACTCTGAGGGTCACACTCTGAGGGTCACACTGAGGGTCACACTCTGAGGGTCACACTCTGAGGGTCACTCTGAGGGTCACACTCTGAGGGTCACACTCTGAGGGTCACTCTGAGGGTCACACTCTGAGGGTCACACTGAGGGTCACACTCTGAGGGTCACACTCTGAGGGTCACACTCTGAGGGTCACTCTGAGGGTCACTCTGAGGGTCACTCTGAGGGTCACTCTGAGGGTCACACTGAGGGTCACACTCTGAGGGTCACACTCTGAGGGTCACTCTGAGGGTCACACTCTGAGGGTCACACTGAGGGTCACACTCTGAGGGTCACACTCTGAGGGTCACACTGAGGGTCACACACTGAGGGTCACTCTGAGGATCACACTGAGGGTCACACTCTGAGGGTCACACTCTGAGGGTCACACTCTGAGGGTCACACTCTGAGGGTCACTCTGAGGGTCACTCTGAGGGTCACACTGAGGGTCACACTCTGAGGGTCACACTCTGAGGGTCACACTCTGAGGGTCACACTGAGGGTCACACTGAGGGTCACTCTGAGGGTCACACTCTGAGGGTCACACTCTGAGGGTCACACTGAGGGTCACACTCTGAGGGTCACTCTGAGGGTCACACTCTGAGGGTCACTCTGAGGGTCACACTGAGGGTCACACTCTGAGGGTCACACTCTGAGGGTCACACTCTGAGGGTCACACTCTGAGGGTCACACTGAGGGTCACACTCTGAGGGTCACACTCTGAGGGTCACACTCTGAGGGTCACACTGAGGGTCACACTCTGAGGGTCACACTCTGAGGGTCACACTCTGAGGGTCACACTGAGGGTCACACTCTGAGGGTCACTCTGAGGGTCACACTCTGAGGGTCACTCTGAGGGTCACTCTGAGGGTCACACTGAGGGTCACTCTGAGGGTCACTCTGAGGGTCACACTCTGAGGGTCACTCTGAGGGTCACTCTGAGGGTCACACTCTGAGGGTCACACTGAGGGTCACTCTGAGGGTCACACTCTGAGGGTCACACTCTGAGGGTCACTCTGAGGGTCACACTCTGAGGGTCACACTCTGAGGGTCACACTCTGAGGGTCACACTCTGAGGGTCACACTCTGAGGGTCACACTCTGAGGGTCACACTCTGAGGGTCACACTTTGAGGGTCACACTGAGGGTCACACTCTGAGGGTCACTCTGAGGGTCACAGGCAGAGGACGGAGCGGTTACTACAACACCCGCTCACGGCTCAGAGTCCAACATCCACAAACGGGACGAGGTGCAACACCCGACCTACAGCCGGAGGAGCCGGGACGCCGGGTCAGAGGAGAGAACACCGACCCCCAAACAACCGGGTACGAAGCCCCGAGAACCACCGTAACAATCACCATAAATGTCACCGTAACAACCACCATAAACACCACCATAACAACCACCATGACAACCACCATAAACACCACCATAACAACCACCATAACAACCACCATAAACACCATAACAACCACCATAACAACCACCATAACAACCACCATAACAACCACCATAAACACCACCATAAACACCACCATAAACACCACCATAACAACCACCATAAACACCATAACAACCACCATAAACACCACCATAACAACCACCATAACAACCACCATAAACACCACCATAAACACCACCATAAACACCACCATAAACACCACCATAACAACCACCATAAACACCATAACCACCACCATAACGACCACCATAACAACCACCATAAACACCATAACAACCACCATAAACACCACCATAACAACCACCATAACAACCACCATAAACACCACCATAAACACCACCATAAACACCACCATAAACACCACCATAACAACCACCATAAACACCATAACCACCACCATAACGACCACCATAACAACCACCATAAACACCATAACAACCACCATAAACACCACCATAAACACCACCATAAACACCACCATAACAACCACCATAAACACCATAACAACCACCATAAACACCACCATAACAACCACCATAACAACCACCATAAACACCACCATAAACACCACCATAAACACCACCATAAACACCACCATAACAACCACCATAAACACCATAACCACCACCATAACGACCACCATAACAACCACCATAAACACCATAACAACCACCATAAACACCACCATAACAACCACCATAACAACCACCATAAACACCACCATAAACACCACCATAAACACCACCATAAACACCACCATAACAACCACCATAAACACCATAACCACCACCATAACGACCACCATAACAACCACCATAAACACCATAACAACCACCATAAACACCACCATAACAACCACCATGACAACCACCATAAACACCACCATAAACACCACCATAAACACCACCATAAACACCACCATAACAACCACCATAACCACCACCATAACAACCACCATAACAACCACCATAACAACCACCATAAACACCATAACAACCACCATAAACACCACCATAACCACCACCATAAACACCATAACAACCACCATAACCACCACCATAAACACCACCATAACAACCACCATAACCACCACCATAACCACCACCATAACAACCACCATAACCACCACCATAACAACCACCATAACAACCACCATAACAACCACCATAACAACCACCATAACCACCACCATAAACACCATAAACACCACCATAACAACCACCATAAACACCACCATAACAACCACCATAACAACCACCATAAACACCACCATAACAACCACCATAACAACCACCATAAACACCATGATAACACTGAAGGAGGCAGCGACCGACCTCAAAGATAAGACTGTGGTAAGAATGAATGCAGCGTCTGAGTGAAGAACCATGAGAAAGTCAGAAAGATGCAGCACTGAGCGCGATCAAACCTGGTCACCTGATCACCTCCTCCACATGGATGACATCAATGGGTCGAATCTCAAAGCTCCCTTTTTTGGCTAAAACATTGGAAACAAGTGTTCTGTGTCAATTACAGCTGTTTTGATTCGATAGTTTCCAGTCAGGCTACAGAGCACGGCACTGAGTCTGCACTTTAACGGTTTTAATGACCTGTTTTAATGACTGTGGTAGCTCTGCCCTTTTAGTGCTTTTAGACCTCACAGCTGCTTTTGACTGTGCAGCTCTTTGAAACCGCCTTGAAGACTGTGCCCTGACCAGTCGCCTCAAGTGATACACGAAAGATAATGAAGCCCGACGAGTAAACCTGATCACACCTCAACCTGTGAAAGTGTACTCTCAATGGCAGGGTAATAATGGGGTAATAATGGGGTAACAACAGGGTAATAATGGGGTAATAATGGGGTAATAACAGGGTAATAATGGGGTAACAACAGTGTAATAATGGGGTAACAACAGGGTAATAATGGGGTAATAATGGGGTAATAATGGGGTAATAACAGGGTAATAATGGGGTAACAACAGGGTAATAATGGGGTAACAACAGGGTAATAATGGGGTAATAATGGGGTAATAACAGGGTAATAATGGGGTAATAATGGGGTAATAACAGGGTAATAATGGGGTAATAATGGGGTAACAATGGGGTCATAACAGCAGAGCAGACCCCCAAAGGCTGGAAGCTGAAAGATACTGGAAAAATAAGCATCTCGTGGCCCTGAGAGACGACCACAGCGACCTCCCAGAACAGAAAGACTGGACCAGGCCCAGACATGAGCCACGCCCACAGGCTGAAGAAACTCACTGCTCTCCACGAGCGCCGAGCGGCACAGATGAACCAGCTGTGAGGGATGGACTCACCCTGAATGTCTCACTGAAGGGTGTACGATCCTCATGAAGGATCCTCCAAGGGGACAGTCCAACTATCGGCCAATAACCTGTCTTCACCACATGGAGCTCCTGTCAGGCTCCTGTGGCTCAGATCAGTGGCCCATGAGCAAAGAACAGAAGGCAAAGACACCACAGGAGCCAAACAGCAGCTCCAACAGTCGCCCAAGACTGACCCTAACCCTAACCCTAACCCTAAGACCACGACTCAATGCCACACATGGACCAGATGTACAACATCAACAGGACGCTCAGAGCCTCAGGCTCAATGAGGCTGTAGAAGACCACCCTCGAGGCCAGTGGTGTCCATCAGGTGTGGCATAATCCAAGGAGACGCTCTGTCCCACTGCTCTGCACAGGTCTGACCCCCTGAGCCAAAGAATCAACAAGAGGCTCTGGACACGACTCAGGAATGAGGAATCAGTCTCCTCCTCTACATGGAGGACATCAAGCTGTGAGAGCGAGACATCGACTGATCTACAGGATCTACAGCATGGACTCTGGGAGGTCATTCAGGAGAAGTGCAGTAACAAAGAGAGGGAAGGTCGTCCACACAGAAGGTCTCCCTCCCAGAAGACCCCAAAGCTCCTGACCCTGTGGAGGGTTCATCCCAAATCCAGCCCCTGAGACTGTGCTCCAGCCGTAAGGAGGAGGGGCCAGTGAGAGCCATCAAGAGAGAGCTTTTTGGTAAAGCACATCATTCTAGTGTTGACTGAAAACAGAATGAGGCCGACAATGCAAAGAACCTAGAGTCAAACATGGTGGAGGTTCAAAGGTGTTTTGGGCTTGTGGGCGCCTTGACTGTGTGCAAGGCGTCATGGATCTGAGGATTATCAGAGGGTTTGGTGTCACGGTGTAGGGCCCAGAGTCAGAGCTGGGTTTGTGTCTGAGATCATGGACTTCAGCAGAACAACGACCCCAACAGACAAACACAGACCTGGAGAGTCTGAAGGGACAGCAACGAGTCCAGAGTCCAGTCCCATCGAACCCCTGAAGAGTCTGAGTCCAGATATGAGTCCCATCGAACCCCTGAAGAGTCTGAGTCCAGATCTGAGTCCCATCGAACCCCTGAAGAGTCTGAGTCCAGATCTCAGTCCCATCGAACCCCTGAAGAGTCTGAGTCCAGATCTCAGTCCCATCGAACCCCTGAAGAGTCTGAGTCCAGTCCTCAGTCCCATCGAACCCCTGAAGAGTCTGAGTCCAGATCTGAGTCCCATCGAACCCCTGAAGAGTCTGAGTCCAGTCCTTAGTCCCATCGAACCCCTGAAGAGTCTGAGTCCTCGGTCCCATCGAACCCCTGGAGAGTCTGAGTCCAGATCTGAGTCCCATCGAACCCCTGAAGAGTCTGAGTCCAGATCTGAGTCCCATCGAACCCCTGAAGAGTCTGAGTCCAGATCTGAGTCCCATCGAACCCCTGAAGAGTCTGAGTCCAGATCTGAGTCCCATCGAACCCCTGAAGAGTCTGAGTCCAGATCTGAGTCCCATCGAACCCCTGAAGAGTCTGAGTCCAGATCTGAGTCCCATCGAACCCCTGAAGAGCCTGAGTCCAGATCTGAGTCCCATCGAACCCCTGAAGAGCCTGAGTCCAGTCCTCAGTCCCATCGAACCCCTGAAGAGTCTGAGTCCAGATCTGAGTCCCATCGAACCCCTGAAGAGTCTGAGTCCAGATCTGAGTCCCATCGAACCCCTGAAGAGTCTGAGTCCAGATCTGAGTCCCATCGAACCCCTGAAGAGTCTGAGTCCAGATCTCAGTCCCATCGAACCCCTGAAGAGTCTGAGTCCAGATATGAGTCCCATCGAACCCCTGAAGAGTCTGAGTCCAGATCTCAGTCCCATCGAACCCTGAAGAGTCTGAGTCCAGATCTCAGTCCCATCGAACCCCTGAAGAGTCTGAGTCCAGTCCTCAGTCCCATCGAACCCCTGAAGAGTCTGAGTCCAGATCTGAGTCCCATCGAACCCCTGAAGAGTCTGAGTCCAGTCCTCAGTCCCATCGAACCCCTGAAGAGTCTGAGTCCAGATCTGAGTCCCATCGAACCCCTGAAGAGTCTGAGTCCAGTCCTTAGTCCCATCGAACCCCTGAAGAGTCTGAGTCCTCAGTCCCATCGAACCCCTGAAGAGTCTGAGTCCAGATCTGAGTCCCATCGAACCCCTGAAGAGTCTGAGTCCAGATCTGAGTCCCATCGAACCCCTGAAGAGTCTGAGTCCAGATCTGAGTCCCATCGAACCCCTGAAGAGTCTGAGTCCAGATCTGAGTCCCATCGAACACCTGAAGAGTCTGAGTCCAGATCTGAGTCCCATCGAACCCCTGAAGAGTCTGAGTCCAGATCTGAGTCCCATCGAACCCCTGAAGAGCCTGAGTCCAGATCTGAGTCCCATCGAACCCCTGAAGAGCCTGAGTCCAGTCCTCAGTCCCATCGAACCCCTGAAGAGTCTGAGTCCAGATCTGAGTCCCATCGAATCCCTGAAGAGTCTGAGTCCAGATCTGAGTCCCATCGAACCCCTGAAGAGTCTGAGTCCAGATCTGAGTCCCATCGAACCCCTGAAGAGTCTGAGTCCAGATCTGAGTCCCATCGAACCCCTGAAGAGTCTGAGTCCAGATCTGAGTCCCATCGAACCCCTGAAGAGCCTGAGTCCAGATCTGAGTCCCATCGAACCCCTGAAGAGCCTGAGTCCAGTCCTCAGTCCCATCGAACCCCTGAAGAGTCTGAGTCCAGATCTGAGTCCCATCGAACCCCTGAAGAGTCTGAGTCCAGATCTCAGTCCCATCGAACCCCTGAAGAGTCTGAGTCCAGATCTCAGTCCCATCGAACCCCTGAAGAGTCTGAGTCCAGATCTCAGTCCCATCGAACCCTGAAGAGTCTGAGTCCAGTCCTCAGTCCCATCGAACCCCTGAAGAGTCTGAGTCCAGATCTGAGTCCCATCGAATCCCTGAAGAGTCTGAGTCCAGATCTCAGTCCCATCGAACCCCTGAAGAGTCTGAGTCCAGATCTGAGTCCCATCGAACCCCTGAAGAGTCTGAGTCCAGATCTCAGTCCCATCGAACCCCTGAAGAGTCTGAGTCCAGATCTCAGTCCCATCGAACCCCTGAAGAGTCTGAGTCCAGATCTCAGTCCCATCGAACCCCTGAAGAGTCTGAGTCCAGATCTCAGTCCCATCGAACCCCTGAAGAGTCTGAGTCCAGATCTCAGTCCCATCGAACCCCTGAAGAGTCTGAGTCCAGATCTGAGTCCCATCGAACCCCTGAAGAGTCTGAGTCCAGATCTGAGTCCCATCGAATCCCTGAAGAGTCTGAGTCCAGATCTCAGTCCCATCGAACCCCTGAAGAGTCTGAAGGGACAGCAACGAGTCCAGAGTCCAGTCCCATCGAACCCCTGAAGAGTCTGAGTCCAGATCTGAGTCCCATCGAACCCCTGAAGAGTCTGAGTCCAGATCTGAGTCCCATCGAACCCCTGAAGAGTCTGAGTCCAGATCTGAGTCCCATCGAACCCCTGAAGAGTCTGAGTCCAGATCTGAGTCCCATCGAACCCCTGAAGAGTCTGAGTCCAGATCTGAGTCCCATCGAACCCCTGAAGAGTCTGAGTCCAGATCTCAGTCCCATCGAACCCCTGAAGAGTCTGAGTCCAGATCTGAGTCCCATCGAACCCCTGAACAGAACTAAAACTGCTGTTGGGAAAAGGCCCTTCGACATGAGACCTGGAGCAGTTTGTGAAGAGTCCAGAAGTCCAGCTGAGAGGTTTAAGGACCATTGATGGTTAAAGGAAGCCATTGATTTCAGTTATTTTATCAAAAGGCTGTGCAGACAAGTTAAGGGTTTGAATCCATTTTTCCGGCCCATTTTTGGAATTTTGTGTGAAATTGTGTCAAATTTGCTCATTTTCTCAGTTTTTCAATTGTTCCACAGGAAATAAACAGGTCTGAAGCAAAACATGTGGAAATGCAGTATTTTGGGAGAAACAGAACATTTCAGGAGCGTGAACACTTTCAGCCAAGACTGGACTGTGTGTGAGAAAAGACGAGAAGAGGCCCAGCTCGGCTTCTTCTTTTACTTCCCTTTTACAGTTTTCTTTTACATGTGAAAGGTTAAACAGGAAACAGGAAGTGGTGGGAGGGGTAAAAGTTTGAAAAGGCAGAGAGCGGGAAATCTAGGCCTTTCACTCCACCCTCTCATTAAATCAAGCCGAGGGCAGCGAGAACCAGGAGAAAAGCCGAGAAGAAATTTGTTTTCTTCTTCTGAGACTAAAAGGACTGGGCTAAGTGTATGTTTTTGTTGGATTCCAGCACATTCAGGGATAATGGGTAATCATGGATGTATTAAATGAACTGGATAAGCCACGCCCCCTCTGTCTGTGTCCCAGGTTGATTAGTGGTCGTGTGAGGTACTGCAGCCTTTTTCTAAAATGTCACATTATAATCCCAGACAGGACTGAATTATTATCAGTATTTAAATAAAATAGAAGGAAATGTTCTTTTCTACCGTTTATAAAATCACACAAATTACCGTTTTTATATGAAGTGGGGGATTGTCGTCACGTGGCGCCCTAAAACAAAGATGGCCGCCTCCGTATCAGGAAGTAAAACAAAGATGGCCGCCTCCGTATCAGGAAGTAAAACAAAGATGGCCGCCTTCGTATCAGGAAGTAAATGCGGAAGTAAGAAACTTTTTTGGGGTCATGCGCCAATGAGCACTCTCCATAGGGATAAACAGGACGGCCATCTTGGATTCATCTTCCAGGTTTTATTATAGTTCTATGTGGGTAATGAAGTGGTGGATAAAGTGGCCAAGAGGGCGGCGCTAAGGCTGTCAGACTGTGAGACTGTAAAGGTTCCAATGAGTAAAGGGGAACTTAAATCACTAATTATAGCAGCAATGCAAACCAAATGGCAAAGGAGTTGGGATACTGATAGAAAAGGTAGACATTTATATAATATTCAGAAATCAGTAACATCTTCACCAACACAGCAGAAGGGTCGAAAAGAAGAGGTCATTGATTCACGATTGAGAATTGGGCAAACAGGACTAAGATCAACTCTGTTTTTAGTTGGTAAAGTTACATCGGACAAATGTGAGGGATGCGGTGTTGTTGAAACAGTTCAGCACGTGCTAATGGAGAGCAGGAAATGTACAGCACAGAGACACAAAAACAAACTGTATGATATGGAGAGGGGCTGGAGTTTACAAAGTGTGTTGGGAAAAGGGGATCGCAAGCACAGCAAGGCACTGATGGGGTTAAAGGACACAGGGTTATTGACCTTATTCTGCCCCGCCCACTTCTGCCACAGATCACACTTTTGTTGTAAACGCACTTCCGTTTGACGAGAACTCTGTTAAAGCTAATGATGAACGAGGGAAAAGTCTGAGGCTAAAATGTTACATAAAGTAGATTGATTTGTGTAAAATGTTTAATGAACACGAGCAACAACAAGTCACAACACAACGATTTACTGAAAACGTCTTTTTAGTCGAGTAGAACTTATTTTCTGTTGAGCTCGTCTGCTCCGTGTGAACTACAACGGAAACAAGACGACGGCGTGAGGCAACTTCAGGAATAAGGAGAATATTATGAGATATAGAGAATAACTGGTATGTCATCTAGTTAGGGCACAGGTGTTTTTTTTTTTTTTTTTTTCCCTCAATAAATACCATTAGAGTGTAAACTGAACTTTAGATGAACTGTTCCTCATCTCCTCCTGGAGGATCTCTCTACACTGGTGGACTGCTCCTCGTCCTCCTGGAGGATCTCTCTACACTGGTGGACTGCTCCTCGTCCTCCTGGAGGATCTCTCTACACTGGTGGACTGCTCCTCGTCCTCCTGGAGGATCTCTCTACACTGGTGGACTGCTCCTCGTCCTCCTGGAGGATCTCTACACTGGTGGACTGCTCCTCGTCCTCCTGGAGGATCTCTCTACACTGGTGGACTGCTCCTCGTCCTCCTGGAGGATCTCTCTACACTGGTGGACTGCTCCTCGTCCTCCTGGATGAACTCTTTAAAGCCTCCTCCCTCTTGAGTGGTTCTGGTTCAGTCCAAGTGGATGTCAGTCCTAGTTCATCTGCAGCCTGTCCGTCCGTGGGAGTAGGATCTCTCCTTCACTGTGGTTCTCCTGAGGTTTATACTTTGTCCCGTGGGGTTTTTTGTAGTTTTTCCTGAAGGAGGGTCAAAGGACAGGGGCATTCTGGGACAGTTATCTGAACTGCTTTGACCTGTGGCCCATCGAGGCAACTGTTGGTGTGATTTTGGGCATTAGAAACATAAATGGATTTGATTTGAAACCAATGATGTTGATTTCATGACCATCACTCTATATCCTGCAGGAGAAGCCCCAAGGCTGAGTCTTGTCTGGGAGATGTGCTTAACTCAACAAAAAGGGTGAATATTGAACTGTTCACACAAATAACAACTCCATTTCCCACAAAAAGAATTCTAACTACAACACATCACATTTTATTTTTATTGTGTTAAATGTTTGTTTTATAATTGGAAATGTTTTATCTTTTGTCGTTCTTTAAAGTGGCACAAAAGCCGGTCACTGTTTTTCCCTAAAAAGCTTCAGATACAGAATACTTTGTGTGGTTTGTGCCTCGATTATCTTAGAGCTGCTCTCTGTGGCTGTGAAATCAAACTCTCTGTAGCTCTAAAGGTTCTGTTGCACAAATTGTTTTAAATATGGCCCTTGATTTTAACTCTGGCTGTCAGTCATTTTTAATATTTCTATTTGGAAATGTATCATGAAGTTTGTCTGTGGGAAATGAATACTACTAAATTAAATGATAAAAAAGTCTTGCTGTCACTCAGTTACAGTTTTACAGACGGTTGTTGCAGTTGTGCAGGAGTTGTTCCTTCAGCGTCAGTAACACCAGCTTCTGCAGCTTGAAAACGTGAAAAACAAAACACAACTGAATGAAAAAGTGCGTAGGTTTTTAGATTTTAAACAGAACGGAGTGATATTTTATCCAGCAATTTACTGTGTCTCTTAGAACATGACATTAAATGACATTAAGCCTCTTTTAGACGTGTGAGTAGAACCAGCGCCATCTCCACTCCATCACTGCAGGGAGCCGAGGGGTTAATGTGAGGCTGGTTTAGCGCCCTCTGCTGGTGCTCACATTAGCATCAGAAGACAAAATAATCACTATTTGACTCAACTTTCAGCCCCCAAACAAGTCTTTTGCGTGGATTTGGTTTAATTGTGCGGCTCTGGCCTTTAAGAGGTGAAGAAGAAGAAGAATTTTTATTTATAGAGCACTTTTCCACCGAATAGGCATTGTAATCACAGTTATAAGTTCTGTCTCATTCTGACTTGCTAAGGTTAACTTCAACTTTAACATCTCTTTAGCACCTGTTTTGTTCGCTCCCAGTCCCGGTCACAAAGATAGAGAACGGGCATCTGATCCTTTTATGACGTCCTTTCACGCTGAAGTCTGGCTTTAACTGGAAACACCACTGATGCTGTTGTTTTTCATAAATATTGATGTCACACATGTCCTGCTCTTGTTTCACGATGATGTTTCATGTCGTCTCCTCATGATGTGATAACTATGTCTTGTGTATAAAAAGCTTGTGTTCTGATTGTCATGTTCCTCCGTCGACCAGCAGAGGTCACTATGTCAGGGAAAGGCCACTGTTCACTTTGGTACCAGTGAATAAATCAACTCATGGATCAGACTCATTCTCTTTGCATTTTTATTGTTTAACTTGTTTAACTTAGAAATCCACAACAGCAATTCTACCATAACAGTTGGCGTCAACGAACAGCGGCCTTCGCCCGGTCTGGGTTCTCTCCTGGTCTGGGTTCTGTCCTGGTCTGGGTTCTCTCCTGGTCTGGGTTCTGTCCTGGTCTGGGTTCTGTCCTGGTCTGGGTTCTGTCCTGGTCTGGGTTCTCTCCTGGTCTGGGTTCTCTCCTGGTCTGGGTTCTCTCCCGGTCTGGGTTCTGTCCTGGTCTGGGTTCTGTCCTGGTCTGGGTTCTCTCCCGGTCTGGGTTCTCTCCTGGTCTGGGTTCTCTCCCGGTCTGGGTTCTGTCCTGGTCTGGGTTCTCTCCTGGTCTGGGTTCTGTCCTGGTCTGGGTTCTCTCCCGGTCTGGGTTCTCTCCTGGTCTGGGTTCTGTCCTGGTCTGGGTTCTCTCCCGGTCTGGGTTCTCTCCCGGTCTGGGTTCTCTCCTGGTCTGGGTTCTCTCCCGGTCTGGGTTCTGTCCCGGTCTGGGTTCTGTCCCGGTCTGGGTTCTCTCCCGGTCTGGGTTCTCTCCTGGTCTGGGTTCTGTCCTGGTCTGGGTTCTCTCCTGGTCTGGGTTCTGTCCTGGTCTGGGTTCTCTCCCGGTCTGGGTTCTCTCCTGGTCTGGGTTCTCTCCCGGTCTGGGTTCTGTCCTGGTCTGGGTTCTGTCCTGGTCTGGGTTCTCTCCCGGTCTGGGTTCTCTCCTGGTCTGGGTTCTCTCCCGGTCTGGGTTCTGTCCTGGTCTGGGTTCTCTCCTGGTCTGGGTTCTGTCCTGGTCTGGGTTCTCTCCCGGTCTGGGTTCTCTCCTGGTCTGGGTTCTGTCCTGGTCTGGGTTCTCTCCCGGTCTGGGTTCTCTCCAGGTCTGGGTTCTCTCCTGGTCTGGGTTCTCTCCAGGTCTGGGTTCTGTCCCGGTCTGGGTTCTGTCCCGGTCTGGGTTCTCTCCCGGTCTGGGTTCTCTCCTGGTCTGGGTTCTGTCCTGGTCTGGGTTCTCTCCTGGTCTGGGTTCTCTCCTGGTCTGGGTTCTGTCCTGGTCTGGGTTCTGTCCTGGTCTGGGTTCTCTCCTGGTCTGGGTTCTGTCCTGGTCTGGGTTCTCTCCTGGTCTGGGTTCTCTCCCGGTCTGGGTTCTCTCCCGGTCTGGGTTCTCTCCCGGTCTGGGTTCTCTCCCGGTCTGGGTTCTGTCCTGGTCTGGGTTCTCTCCTGGTCTGGGTTCTCTCCCGGTCTGGGTTCTGTCCTGGTCTGGGTTCTCTCCTGGTCTGGGTTCTCTCCCGGTCTGGGTTCTCTCCCGGTCTGGGTTCTGTCCTGGTCTGGGTTCTCTCCTGGTCTGGGTTCTGTCCTGGTCTGGGTTCTCTCCTGGTCTGGGTTCTGTCCTGGTCTGGGTTCTGTCCTGGTCTGGGTTCTGTCCTGGTCTGGGTTCTCTCCCGGTCTGGGTTCTCTCCCGGTCTGGGTTCTCTCCTGGTCTGGGTTCTCTCCCGGTCTGGGTTCTGTCCTGGTCTGGGTTCTCTCCTGGTCTGGGTTCTGTCCTGGTCTGGGTTCTCTCCTGGTCTGGGTTCTCTCCCGGTCTGGGTTCTGTCCTGGTCTGGGTTCTCTCCTGGTCTGGGTTCTCTCCTGGTCTGGGTTCTGTCCTGGTCTGGGTTCTCTCCTGGTCTGGGTTCTCTCCTGGTCTGGGTTCTGTCCTGGTCTGGGTTCTGTCCTGGTCTGGGTTCTCTCCTGGTCTGGGTTCTGTCCTGGTCTGGGTTCTCTCCTGGTCTGGGTTCTCTCCTGGTCTGGGTTCTCTCCCGGTCTGGGTTCTCTCCCGGTCTGGGTTCTCTCCCGGTCTGGGTTCTGTCCTGGTCTGGGTTCTCTCCTGGTCTGGGTTCTCTCCCGGTCTGGGTTCTGTCCTGGTCTGGGTTCTCTCCTGGTCTGGGTTCTCTCCCGGTCTGGGTTCTCTCCCGGTCTGGGTTCTGTCCTGGTCTGGGTTCTCTCCTGGTCTGGGTTCTGTCCTGGTCTGGGTTCTCTCCTGGTCTGGGTTCTCTCCCGGTCTGGGTTCTGTCCTGGTCTGGGTTCTCTCCTGGTCTGGGTTCTCTCCTGGTCTGGGTTCTGTCCTGGTCTGGGTTCTCTCCCGGTCTGGGTTCTCTCCCGGTCTGGGTTCTCTCCCGGTCTGGGTTCTCTCCTGGTCTGGGTTCTGTCCTGGTCTGGGTTCTCTCCTGGTCTGGGTTCTGTCCTGGTCTGGGTTCTCTCCTGGTCTGGGTTCTCTCCTGGTCTGGGTTCTGTCCCGGTCTGGGTTCTCTCCCGGTCTGGGTTCTGTCCCGGTCTGGGTTCTGTCCCGGTCTGGGTTCTCTCCCGGTCTGGGTTCTCTCCTGGTCTGGGTTCTGTCCCGGTCTGGGTTCTCTCCCGGTCTGAGTTCTCTCCCGGTCTGGGTTCTGTCCCGGTCTGGGTTCTCTCCCGGTCTGGGTTCTCTCCTGGTCTGGGTTCTGTCCCGGTCTGGGTTCTGTCCCGGTCTGGGTTCTGTCCCGGTCTGGGTTCTCTCCCGGTCTGGGTTCTCTCCTGGTCTGGGTTCTCTCCCGGTCTGGGTTCTGTCCTGGTCTGGGTTCTCTCCCGGTCTGGGTTCTCTCCTGGTCTGGGTTCTGTCCTGGTCTGGGTTCTCTCCCGGTCTGAGTTCTCTCCCGGTCTGGGTTCTGTCCCGGTCTGGGTTCTGTCCCGGTCTGGGTTCTCTCCTGGTCTGGGTTCTCTCCTGGTCTGGGTTCTGTCCCGGTCTGGGTTCTGTCCCGGTCTGAGTTCTCGCCCGGTCTGGGTTCTGTCCCGGTCTGAGTTCTCGCCCGGTCTGGGTTCTGTCCCGGTCTGAGTTCTCTCCCGGTCTGGGTTCTCTCTCTGGGTTCTGTCCCGGTCTGGGTTCCACCTGGATCTTCAGCCTCTAACCTCATCTGCTTTCTGAGACGGAGGGCTGTCTCAAGGTTTCCGAACCAAACATCCTACTTTGTTGTGGTGAGTGAGTCTGCATCTTTAAGTTTTATTAGTCGTCTCGGCGTTTAGTCTGCTAAAAACCTGCTACAATCTAATAAAAGGGGGGAAAGTCATGACATTTTAAAACAGGTTATTTTGGACATCCTAATAATGACTGAATAATGCTAGAGCATTCCTTCTGTTTGACGCCGATTGCTTGATATAGCTTTGCTAAATATATTTGTTTAAATATCTGAAGGGGTAGAGATCCTGCCTCGCACTGGGACAGGTAGGCCTTGGGGGTCAGGCTGTCGGGACGTCCAGACGCTGAAAGGGAGTCTGGCTCACTTTTCCACTAAACTGAGCAAAAAATCTTGATTTAAGAGTGAGCTCTGTTTAAGTTTGTGTCACATCTAAAAGAAAACCAGAGGTTGGGTTAAGAGCATAATCTATTGTAAGACCTTTGGCCTTTAAAGGGAAGGTAAGCGAGCATAGATCTCTTCGGGGAACCTTTAAAAGAGTTTTTAGCTAAAGCGGGCTAAAAATACCTCAGAGTACCTAATTTACTGAATTGAATAAACTAATATTGTTATTAAGTGACACATTAACCTGGGAATTTAAAGGAGCCCAGCTTAGGGAAGGTGAAGAGGACTCTAGGTGAGTCCTCGGGACGTGGTGGGAAAACGTCTTAAAAGATACAGCTACGCAGACGTGCGTAAAGCGGTGAAAGGTGCGCACTACCATTTTATCTGGGAGATCAGAGATCTGGGAGATAAAATATCTGGGAGATAAAATATCTGGGAGATAAGATGGGATCAAATCAGTCAGTGGTGGAGGAGGAGGCTCTAATCCAGGCCATGACAGACAAACACGGCAAGGAATGTATTCAAGTATTAACTGTGTGGTCCAAGAAATATAGCTTCCCTGAAGAAGGATCACTGAGCACTGATTTCTAAGAAAAATTAAAGCAAATTAAAGTTAAAACACGTATTATAACGTAAACCTTGATAACGTTAAAGAAGGAGACCTGAAAAAGAGATAATAATAATAATAAAATGTGTGACTCAAGCAGACATCTTTAATTTTTTTAAATTGAAGGAATAGAACAGTAAAGAATTACTCTGCACACATTTGCACTCACGTCACTCATTATCTTTGTTTTTCTTTCTGTTACAACCTCCCTCTGACTCTGTGAGCGCCGGGCTCCAAATCACTGCACGAGGGTCAACACGCTCTGTCCAGCCTTGTGGACCAGACCCTGTGGACCGGACCCTGTGGACCGGACCCTGTGGACCAGACTCTGTGGACCTGACCCTGTGGACCGGACTCTGTGGACCAGACTCTGGAGAAGATCAAGCTCAATCAGACCCACACCACTGCCACACCGTTCCTCCACCAACGACCCGGATGCCCTCTCGTGCTACAAGCCGCACTAAGCTGGGCACGAATGAGACGGACTGCCATTATCTCTATGACATCGCCCAAACAAATCGTTACATATTGGACAATAAAGCTAACACGGGTGGATGAGTGCCACCTCAAAGAATATTTCGTTCAAAGACAATGGTTGATGTTCCTGTTGCAAAAGAAAGTTGCTGGGAAACTCACGTCTGAGAGACAATGTTTACAAAGCCACTATCAGGACCCAAAGAAGACAAAGCTGGCAAAGGAGAATCGGCCAAAACAAACCTACTATGGATCTGAAACTATGGAGTTTTGATTCGTACTTTGTGAAATTTCACACAATATGGACCTAACTGTGGAGGTGCTCCTGCAGGGCATGGACGTGGGAGAAGATAAACATCTGAAGCTACTGCTTAAAGGCAGTGAAGAGGACACTGGACAGAGTCTGGACCTTTAGCGTGACCCTCTGACAGCAGTGGTGGTGGAGCAGAGCCCGGCCGTGCAGCAGACAGACAAAAAGGAGAGGTAACATCACATGGCATTTAGAACTTTAAAAGCCTTTTTAATGGAGAATGCATTTCCTGAAAATCAGTCACGTCATCAGCAACCCATACACAGCACGTGCTCTCGCAATGAAGAAATGCTTTGCACTGATTCACTTTAAGAATAGCACACAATACATTTTGATATGTCTGATGGTCTTATCTTAAATGTGTTTGGTCTCCGTATAAACACGGTTCAAACCTGCTTACAGCTTAGACTGAGTGACATAATGAATATAGAGCTACATCTAAGAAGAAATAAATAGCTATATTAATAGGGAAATATAGAGCTTTGTTTTGCAACTGAATATTGTTTGGTTTGTTTGAGTATGCTTTTTTTTTGGCCAAGATTTTTTGCGCACATTTTGTTTTGACAAGAGGTTTAGGCGAAAACCCTGTAGGACTTTAATAGGATCTTATCTGTCAGCGGTTTTGCTCTTGTTTTTGGATTTTTGGTTGAAATGAGCTCATCTTTTTTATTTTCCTGTATAAAACGGTGCTTTTATCGAAATTTTAATGGATTTGATGTTTTCTAAAGAGTTAAAACCTCCCCAAATTCACATCTTGGAGGTTCCAAATTGTCTAACATAACATTTTGATGCAAGAATTAAGTTGATACTGTTTTCTTTTTTTCCTTCACGGGACTCTGAGGTCCTGGCCAGTTTTAGTCATGAGCCTGTGAACTAGAAAAAACCTGACTCCTCACAGGCCACAGACAAAACAGAGATAAAGGTGTGAGCTGTGAGAGAGGTCATCACAGCAGATTCAAACACAATACTGACATTGGAGTATTTAAAGTATTGAACAAAGAGACATAGCACATGGACAATTATGTCACCATTGCAGGCACAAACTAATATTTTCTTGTGTGAGGCTCTTGTTTCCTGTACAGGCTCCTGCTGTCGATCCTTGACCCCGCCCCTTTTCACCGCCTGCTCTGCCTCCGCTCTCTGACCATCGACTGGACCCAGCTGAGGCCACAACGGGAAGTACTGATTATTTAAAGCTTAATCTTAAGTACGACCAGCCATGGAGCTGGTTTACCTCAATAGTATTTAAAATTATTACATGTTCTAGAGTCGTTTTAAGTTGAACTATTTTACAAAATTCATGCTCCTGCAATATATCTCACATAAGCAAGTTTAACATTTTAGATGATTAAATAGCTTAATTAATTAAAACAAATAAATAAATAAATAAAAGAAATTGAAATCTGCCAAATGCTGAATAAGAAACAAAGATGAAGACACGGTTTTAAAATAAGACATCCCAAATAAATTAATGCCTTTACTTTGTTTGTTAAAAGTCAATCCATAACTTGTAAAAGAGGCAGGAACACCCTCTTTCAAAAATTGTTTGCAAAAATATAACATTAAAATGGCATTGTTTACCAGGCCCTCGATGTCATTTCATATATTTATTTATTTCAAACTAAGATTGCAGATCCCAAAGTGTTTTCTGTGTGGTTGGTGCTTTAGTGCATGATGGTGATGTTTGTGTTCCTTCTGAGACTTTTGCAGAGAAAACTGAGGTGCCACACGGCGACAGAGATCAAATGTGAATGGAGAAGCTCCAGGTCACAGCGGCTCAGAGGGCGGGGCCAAGGGCGGGGCAGAGGGCGGGGCAGACGGAGGGGATGAGGAGGTCAAGGAGCAGCAGGAGGACATCGCGGACGGTTCTGCTGAAGCAAAGGACTCAAATGAAAACTGCAAGGAGTGTCACCCAAACCAGGTGACGTAAAAAACATACACAGGTCAGTTATAGATGTGGACATTGGTGGAGTTGAATTAAAAAAATAACTGGGGGACAAACAAATAGGGAAAAATGAACCAATCAACTCAACATCGTGTCTATAATGAAAAACAATATCAAAATGATAACATACTAGGAAAACTCAGCTGGTGTAAACTCAATTATGGAGAGCTCCTTAGATTATTACAGAGTGAGAGTAGGTTTGATGAACAGTCATCAAGTCTAAAGGATTTATTACACTTGTTGCAACAAGAGAGAACTAACAATGTAGATTTTAAACATGGTCTATGTTTTGGGGAATGTGATCACAGACAGGACACTTCCTGTACCCACACAGTCACAAAAATGTGGTTTAACATGACGTCATTTTAAAGGTTGTGCACAACTCAAACTATGAACATGTGACATTCTTGGACTTGACGAGTAAAGCTCTTGGACTAAAGAAGCTTCACTAACGTCTGTTTGTGTGAATGTGTATGAATGAATTAACCACTTTCTACTTTGCTTTGTTTATGGACTTACGCATTTTCTGAAGTTTTTATAGATTTCTTTTGGCATAACTAAGACAAAGGTTATTTTAATCTCAAATTTACAGGTTTCAGCAGATGACCCAAAGGAGCACATAGATCCAAACAGAGTGGATCTGTGTGTACAGTGCAACAAACAATTATAAAGTACATTCATTCATTCATTCATTTTCTACTGCTTATTCCCGTTAGGGGTCGCGGGTGACCGGAGCCCATCCCAGTGACTTTGGGCCTTAGGCGGGTACACCCTGGACAGTGGACACTCATCACAGCAAACACAGAGACAAGGACAAGGACAGACAACCATTCACTCTCACATTCATTCACTCGGGACAATTTTAGAGTTGTCAATTAACCTGAACACAGTCATGTGATTGGACGGTGGGAGGAGCCAGAGAACCAGGAGAGAACCCACGGTAACACGAGGAGGACATGCAGACTCCACCCAGAGAGATCGTGTGATGTTGGGGTGGTCTGGGATTCAAACCCACGATCTCCTTATTGAGAGGCAGAAGCTCTATCCGCTCTGCACCGTGCACCCCTTTATAAAGTACATCTAATACTTTAAATGTGTGTCTAATTTAAATGTTTTTCTTCTCAGGTTGGTAATGATAATTTTTTTGCAGAGACTGACACAGCACAGGTGGCATTTTGATGCACGAAGCGCCTGAGCCCAAACAGGGGCTGGTGTAACAGTCTGTGTGTTATTTGTGATGTTTCCTATTTACCAGAAACAACTTTGGACCAAGAAGATAAACCAGTCAAAGCTGGTTGATTGTAATGCATGAGATTATTCCTCCACAGGTATCCTGGCAGAAGATGAAAATATGTTTTGTTTTTGTAAGCTATGATATAATTAGACAAAATTTCAGAATATATAGTTTCATTAAAGATATTAAAGACATTCATATGTGATCTTTGATTTGAATTTGATTCAGAAAAGGCCTATTGAAATAATATAAATATATATATATATATAAATACTAAGGTATGAGTGTGGCAATTAATATTTAAAATGAAATATTGTTAAAAAAAAAATAGAAAAGAGAAGGTCTTTTAACGCAAATTTTCCATATTTGGTCAATTGATATGACTTAAGTTTTGTGTTTAGTTTGTGTCCTTTGAGCCTTGAATGAAGTCGCCTGTAGCTGGTGCACTTATGGCTCCGCCCAGCCACACTCAGGCCAACTTAGCTTCTGTTGGACCTGGTGGGACGGTAGTCACGTTTTCGCTTTTCTTTTGCTCAGGTTTAGCTGGGGATGGGTTTGTCCTTAGGTTGGTAGTGGTGTTGGCACTGGCTCCTACGGCCCTGTACAGGGTCGGCCCTGTCGCTCCTACGGCCCTGTACAGGGATGGCCCTGTCGCTCCTACGGCCCTGTACAGGGTTGGCCCTGTCGCTCCTACGGCCCTGTACAGGGTTGGCCCGGTGACACATCATCTGTTTGTTCTTTTTGGCCGGCCCATCAGGTCCACCTTTCTGTTCATTCCTTTGTTTTATATTATTTTCTCCTTTTGGGAAAGGGAGGGCAAATTTAACTAGCGGCACTCACAGGAAAAAGGGGGGAGTGCACTTTGTTTTTGTTTCTGTTCAGGTCAAAACACGGCTGAAGCTGCAGAGCTGGAGCTAGACCTGGTTTTGAACATTGGAGGCAACGCTGGTTGTCACCCGACATCGCTGTGGGACAGCCGAGGGGGCACATCGCTGTGGGACAGCCGAGGGGGCACATCGCTGTGGGACAGCCGAGGGGGCACATCGCTGTGGGACAGCCGAGGGGGCACATGGATCCATGCTTCACACTGTGGCAATGGACCCAACGCTCACGAAACAAAACAACTTCCTGAGCCGCACGGAGCGTGTGGGGAGACAGCTCCCACCGCTGGAACCACATCTGCTCTTCCCCTGGAAGGGGGGAGGAGAGACGTCAGAGAGTCAGAGAGTAAGCAACCCACTGCTGGAGGACCAGGGTGAGCTTATGGTGAAGAAATTGAATCTCCAGATTTTGTTGTGTTTTCATGTGTGCCTTATTTCTGACAATTTTGATAATATGGTTAAGTTTGATGCCTGGTTTCATTTACTCAAATAAAAATGGCGTGAAACGAAGCACCCGTAGTCTGACTTCTGACGAGACGGCCTGGTTAGAAGCATTAACTAAGTCTTACAACCACTCGACTGTCCACACTTTAAATTACTGGTATCAATATGTAAAGAGTCATAATTGATCTGATCGTCATCTGTACATGTTTGCCCATAGCTACAGCAGCAGCATAGAATCTTGCCTCACATTGGACCCTGGTTTAAAGTTCCTGACAATGCCGGTCGTGAACCTTGGTTTGGGCCGGTTCACATCAAGCCCGGTTCTAAGTTTTTTATTTTTTTTGCTGACATTTATTGTTCTGTGAATATGTTTTCCTGTGTGGATATCAGATGTGTGAATGTCTTCCGGTGGGTTGGGCTGGACGATGTGTGGCCGTGGTCTCCTCGGAGCATTCATACATCATATCTCCACACCCACACTCTGATCACAGACCTAAACGCGAATTGGCTCCACATGACCCGATTTGGGGAGCACCTGTTGTACCTGCAGACCTGCTAATGATAAAGAAGGGGGCGATAGCACGGGCATAGCTAATCTCACTAAATTACGAGACCTGATGGAGGGTGAGACTGCGAAGGGCTATTCGCTGTTCACTCTCGATTGGTTTCTCTCATCCTGGAAAGAGCTGTTGATAAATATTGCATTCTTCTTTATCTTAGTTTCCTGTCTTGTTCTTAGAATGGTGAATAATCTAGTGTCATCCCAGTTCTTGTCTCTGCAGGGCCGAGCAGAGGCCATGAGCCTGACAGTTCACTGGGACTTGTCTAGTGAATTTGACCTGGACTGGGACAGAACTGGACCATGAGGCTGGGGTTGTTTTCAACATGTTTATTCGAAGGCATCTTTACATTTAGGTCTTTTTAAGTTCTCACTACAGGTTGATTAACTTGAGTGTTTGACACATGAATGAATAAAGATATGTTATATTAATTATTAAATTGATTACAGATGTTTGTGTGTAACAGTAAAAGGTGTTTTCCTGTCACAAGGGGATGGATTGTAATCGCAGTTATAAGTTCTGTCTCATTCTGACTTGCTAAGGTTAACTTCAACTTTAACATCTCTTTAGCACCTGTTTTGTTTGCTCCCAGTCCTGGTCACAAAGATAGAGAACGGGCATCTGATCCTTTTATGACGTCCTTTCACTCTTAAATCTGGCTTTAACTGGAAACACCACTGATAGCTGTTGTTTTTCATAAATATTGATGTCACACATGTCCTCGCTCTTGTTTCACGATGATGTTTCATGTCGTCTCCTCATGATGTCACTGTGTCTTGTGTATAAAAAGCTTGTGTTCTGATTGTCATGTACCTCCGTCGACCAGCAGAGGTCACTGTCAGGGAAAGGCCACTGTTCACTCTGGTACCAGTGAATAAATCAACTCATTGATCAGACTCATTCTCTCTGCATTTTTATTGTTTAACTTGTTTTAGAAATCCACAACAGAGATTCTACCATAACAGCATACGCTTGAATAAAGTCATGAGAGGCTAAACATCAGGAGAAGAGTGTTTGAACAGACGGCGGCATTAAAGAGGAAAACAGACAGAACAACATCTAAAACAGTCCAGGACCAGCTCATGTCGTGTCTCTATCACCACAGAGGCGAGTGGGCGTGGCCGTGGCCGTGGCCCCGGCCCCTTCTCCCTCCGTTCGGTTTGAGGCTCGTGTTTGAACTGAAGAGAAGTAAAGGAAGTGTTTGGCATCTTGTTCAGTAAAAACCTAAAACAAACCAAAAGGCGGAGTGGAAGGGCACCTGACACTTTCTGACGTGAGTGCGCACTTTTACCATCGAGTCGTTAAACCAATTATACTCATTTAATCTATGTTTCATTGTTTTGAGACATTTTAACTCTGTTTGTGTGAAGGTACCAAGTAAATACTGATAATGAATTGTATTGAACTGAACAGGAAGTGGATTCACACAAATGAACTGTAGATCTGACTTAAAGGTGTTTTTAAACCTGTTTGTTTTCATGTATTTGGGCCGTTCGTGTTTTAAACTTGGCGCTCTGTGAATATTGTCATCATCATGGGGCAGTCGTTCACGCCTTCTTTTGGTTTGTCGTGTTTATCGTTTATTTTGAGGGATTTATTCAAGTTTTAATCAATTTATTGTTTGCACATTGTCTCTTTATGGAGTATTTGAAAGTGCCTTGATTGGTAAATAAATCAGATCTATTTAACTTCAGTCTGGTTTATTCTGGCACCTGTGGATTATTAAAAAACTACATAATGAAACAAAAAACACAGAACAAGAACAGAAAGAGCACAGGAAGTACATGTTTATTAAAAATAACAACAAAATACGTCCAAAGGAAATAAAGGCACGTTTAATCATGGATGTATTAAATGAACTGGATAAGCCCCGCCCCCTCTGTCCCAGATTGATTAGTGGTCGTGTGAGGTACTGCAGCCTTTTTCTAAAATGTCACATTATAATCACAGACAGGACTGAATTATTATCAGTATTTAAATAAAATAGAAGGAAATGTTCTTTTCTACCGTTTATAAAATCACACAAATTACCGTTTTTATCTGAAGTGAGGGATTGTGGTCACGTGGGGCCCTAAAGCAAAGATGGCCGCCTCCGTATCAGGAAGTAAAACAAAGATGGCCACCTCCGTATCAGGAAGTAAAACAAAGATGGCCGCCTCCGTATCAGGAAGTAAAGCAAAGATGGCCGCCTCCGTATCAGGAAGTAAAACAAAGATGGCCACCTCCGTATCAGGAAGTAAAGCAAAGATGGCCGCCTTCAAATCAGGAAGTAAAGCAAAGATGGCCGCCTCCGTATCAGGAAGTAAATGCGGAAGTAAGAAATTTTTTGGGGTCATGAACCAATGAGCTCAGGCCACAGGAGGAACAGGGCGCCATTTTGGATTCATCTTCAGGTTTTATTATAGTTCTATGGTTTAATCCAAGCTGAACGTCCCATTTTGTCCAGATGTGATGTGTTCATGCTCCGTCAGTGATAATCCAGTCCAGGGGGCGGTAGTTGTTCAGTTTGTGTCTCTGTGACAGGTATCCATCCACTGTGTCCGAGGCAGGAGTTCTGAGGATCACAAAGTCTGAAACCACAGGGTAATGCTGGGCCACAGTGTCTCCGCCTGTTTGACTTTCCCTGTGAACGGTGGGCACTTTGAGTCTGTTTTTAACTCTGTAAATCATCACAAACACAAACCACCTTCGTTACAGCATTAACATGTCGGGGAGAGCTAGCTTTTGTTTATTTCCTCAGGGTAGTTCCCTCTGCGCTAACACAAACCCTGGTGAGGGAACGCCTGGTTGTGTGGTTTTCAGAACAAACATTTAAGTTTTAAAACATGAGAAAAGCAAAAAGAACAAAAAGAATTTCTGAAATTCTTGAATGAATAAAAAAGTTAAAGCTGCTCAAAAGGAACATGTCCCTGGAGCTCGACGCCTCTTTACACCGCGATCCAAATCATTCTGCAAATGATATTTTTCTCTGATTTTTCCATATAGTCAATATAAATGACAGTCATAACTTTCAAGTCATCAGCCTTTAGCGTAACATTTGAATGTTACTGAGCAAATCTCTAAACCTAAAATACACGGTTCCAAATGATTCTGCACAGAGTTTCAAACCATGTTATTGTCAAGAAGTGAAAATTGTTAAATCAGAAGCATCAGCAGCTCATATTTAATGAAATCAAAAGCTGTTTCAGTCCAAACGTCTGAACAGCTCGACTCACATTTGACACAGGGCCTTATTGACAGGAGCTTCTTACGTCCATTGAACCTGTGTTTGTGGAGTTTGTGCTGGAGCTGCAGGATCAGAACATGGACCTGCCTCCCCTCTGACCTTTGACCTGAGGCTCAGAGCTGCCCTCTGACCTTTGACCTGAGGCTCAGAGCTGCCCTCTGACCTTTGACCTGAGGCTCAGAGCTGCCCTCTGACCTTTGACCTGAGGCTCAGACCTCCCCTCTGACCTTTGACCTGAGGCTCAGAGGTTCTGGTGGGTCCAGAGCAGACGGTGATGCAGAGGTGTTTCTGCAGCAGAAGTACATCGTCTGCTTGAAGAGGATTTAGTGACAGAAACACGGCTCTTCTTTTTGTTTCATGGAAGAAAGTGTCAGTGACGCTCCTCATGCTTCACAGGTCATTGTCACACCTTTGGGACCCTACAGGGACCCACCAGCTCTCTCCCCATGATTCCGGCCCAAAACATGACTCCGCCCCCTCCTTGTTGGTGCATGGACCGTCCAGGGCGGGTGTGTGGGCGCTGGTTAAGGCCCAGTAGAAGGTTTATCAGAGCTGCAGCCTCTGGAGGATCCACACCTGGATGTTCTGGACTCCAGAGGCTCCTGGTTGCTGTTTGTGATGTTTCAGCGGCTGCTCTCTTGATCCCATGTGTTTGTCCAACAGAAACCTTCCTCACTGGGCCTTTATCTGCACCAATCCATGTGTCTCTGAATCAGATACAAATCTATTAATGGTACGATGATCACGCTTAAGTTTTGGCGAAATATCTAAGGTTTTCATATGTTCCAAGGCATTCAACTGCTTCATTCTTTTTGGCTCTAGAGAGATCCTTTTTCTTTCACATGTTGCTTGGTGTCTGTTCAATAATAATATAATGTGGAACGTCCTTAAGTAGTTTTTCCTTTAATTGGACTTATCTGGCAAACTAATTGGCTCAGGAGTCTGAGATTGATTTCACCCAAAGAGCCTGAGACACAATACCATCCATGAGTTTCACTGGGAAATAAAAAAAAAAGACCGTTGACACTTAAACACAATTTGCATAATCATTTGTAACACGGTGTATGTAACGGTTGAACTGACACTTGTTCATGTTGTCTTTGTCTTTCACTGAGTTTCTGGATCTTCGTCTCTGATAATACTCCTGACTAACTCTAACTCTACCAGAATCTCCCTGCACTTCTGAGTGACCTCCAGGAGGCGCTCTAATGTAGAGTCTTCAGTAAAGAGAGTGAACAGGTAGCGCAGCTGGTCTGTCAGCGAGTGAACTTGTATTAACACTTCTTCTGGATTTTTGCCCAGTTTTTCCATCATATCTTTCTTCTCCTTCTCGATGTTCCTCAGGAGTTTAGCGACGTCACAAAACATCAACACTAACTTCTGCACTTTATCCAGCGTCTTTTTGTCTGTGATTTTATCATGTACAACAACTCCTGCTGCTGCTGCTGCTGCTGCTGCTGCTCCTGCTCCTGCCACAGCCAGACTGATGCCTCCAGTGATGGGAGCCAACACAACGCCTACAACACCAGCGACTCCAGCGGTACCAAGAGCAGCGAGTCCAGCCTTCCGGGGAACATTCTCTTTCCTCTCTCTGGTTTGCTTACAGATCTGCTCCAGTTCAGAGATAATGTCCATCATGTTTGGTTTTTCTTTGTCAAACACAGAGGGAAAATCCTTAAAGTTAATTAGCACATCCATGCTTCTCCTCGTCTGACGGGCCATTGTGACTCAGACTCCGACCTGAAACAGAAAACAGTTTAGACTGAATTGTGTTTGTTAAATGTCAATTTAAAAAAACAAAACTATAAAAGTCAACAAGCCTAAACTGAGAAAGACCTCTGTTACTAAAATATATAGTTAAGCATAGATTGGAGCTAAAGGTAAAACAGACACGAGATCTGACAGACGTCGGCAAAATGAGTTTAACTATAACAATATATTCTTTTCTTTATTGTTTAAAGGCCTATTGTGGTTCAGTCTGCAGTGTGATTATAGATTTTGGACATCTTAAATCACAAAATTGTTCTACAATGATATGTTTAAAAAACAAGTCTGTTTGACTTCCAGGTTGAAACCTTTGGGGAGCTGTGGTTCATGAGAGCACAGGATTTTTAATTCTACGCTGAAGAGTCCTACGAGTGTCACTGTTTTAGAAAATAAAACTGAAGGAAGTAAATATGAGTGACACGAGAAGGACTTGGACTGGAGCTGGAGCACTGGAGCAGGAGAATAAAGACTATTTGAAGATCAGTCTTCAAACAGCGTCTTCTTCTGAGATCGATTGATTGATTGATTGATTGACAATGACTTCTGGATAGAAGTCTAAACGTCTCAAACTTCAAATGACGACCCTGTGACCTTTTCTACGATCCTTTAAGGATGATTTGTGCTGTAGGTTTTATGAAACAGGACAGTACAGAATGGGGAGGGAATCTCATGACGCTGTGGCTTGCCCCACACAGCAGGCATGAGTGCTATCCACTCCACCATGAGCCACACTTATATTTACAATGAAAACCTCAGACATCAGATTACGTAATAATACTTTAATGTGGTCACAAGGTCTCTGGTCAGGCTGAAGAAGGATACTTGAGGCAGGATTGGGAGGTGTTCAGAGAGGCCATGGAGAAGGACCATCAGTCGCCTCAAAGAAATTCTGGCAAACTGTTCGACGCTTCAGGAGGGGGAAGCAATACTTCACCAACACTGTGTATGGTCTTCTAAATCCCACCGTCACGTCTGAGGAGGAAGCAGAGGCCGAGGACTCAGAGGTGACTCGTCCATCTCCCAAACTGAACTCACTGAGGAGGTTAAAGCTCCTTGTGACGAGGCTCCAGGAGGAGATCCTCCTGAGGATCTTCAGTCTCTGGATGTTGTGGGACGGTCTCTTGGACACGTCTCTGTGAAATCACGTGGAGGTCTGGGACAGTTTCTCTGGACTGTCAGACCGGGGGGGTGGTCCCTCTGTATAAGAAGGGGAGTGTCCCAATCACAGGGGAGTCACACTTCTCCTCGGTGAGGTCTGCTCCAGGGACTGGAGGAGAATCGATGGTCGACCCTCGGATTCAGGAGGAGCCTGTGGTTTTGGTCGTGGACTGGACCAGCTCCAGACTCTCCATCGGGGGCTCAGGGTTCAGTTTGTCTCAGTCACAGGTGTTTGTGGATCTGGAGCGTTCGACTGTGTGCCCCGGGGCGCCCTGTGGGGGGCGCTCTGCAGCGTGAGCCTGTGCTGTGAGTCAGACCTGTTCATGTCGGACTCCAGGGCTGCACTTTGTCACTGCTGATGTTCATTATTTTTATGGACAGATTTTCTAGGCGCAGTCAGGGCCTGGAGGACGTTTGGTTTGAGGACCACAGGATCATCTCAGCTGTTTGTAGATGATGTTGTCCTGATGCTTCATCAAACCAGGACCTGCAGGATCTGTGTCCTGGACCTTGAGATCCTCTGGAGGTGCTGGAGGAAGTGTCTGGGGTGAGGGAAGTTCTTAGACTGCCGCCCCCGTGACCCGGCCCCGGAGAAGAAGAAAAAGATGGATCGATAGATGGATGACAAAAAATAATTCTGTAATATTTCTGTGATAAAAGTAAAATCTATTGTGGGCTGAGCATTTCTGTGAGGATTTGTAAAAACTGTGAGTCATGAAGGGCTTTAAATAAACTCCAGAGTTAAATGTGTTCAGCTGAGTCTCACATGAGGCTTTTACACTAATGACCTGCAGGTGTCGCTCTCGTCACGTTGTGAGATGAACAGTTTCTCAGTTACACTTGACTTTTGGATGTGTTTATGAGACAAACGTGGAACAGTCTGGAGGATCTAAAGACAGTTTTAATGTGGACCATGTAGGACATAAAACATGTTAAATCTGGAATTTGGTGAGTTTTGTGTAAATTTTAAATTTAAGATAAAATTTGCCAAATTGAGCATTTTTCATGCATTCATCATTCATTTGTTTTTGCTTTCTTAGTGATGTATTAATGATAAATCTGTGATGACTACACATTAGACTGCGTTTACAGTCTGTTTATGTGCCAGATTTAAAGTCATTATTAAAGGCCTGAACGCTGCATTCTAGAGTCACAGACCGAGGTCTGAGCTTCCTGTGCTTTTGTGCAGCGACAGTTTCATGCTTCACAGTGTTTTAGAGGGTTATTTGTAGAGCACAGTTTGTGCAAAAGGCAATTCAAAGTGATTTGTCTTAAAACCACAAAACAGATGAAGACAAAATCATTAAGAAAAAAAAAAAATCTTTTAAGGAGAAGAGTGCAGATAGGAGGCTGGTAGGAGGCCTGCAGAGCGTGTGTGGGTTTCCTGATACAGGATGTGGTGCACAGATCGAGCTGCAGGCCACGCCCTGGAGCCCTCATGGTCTTATGAGAAATATTATATGTTTTAAGATGTTTCATTCTGCTGTGAACACATCGTCTGTGAGGCAGGCGACTTTAAAATGATTATAAAAACTATACTTTTCACCAAAGTTGATCATAATTATCACTAAAATCAAACAGCATCAACCCACAATAAGACTAAACTCTAAAGTGTTTGTCAAACACGAGGCCAGAAGATCTGTGTCTGAAACTTACAAATGTGAAGGTAAAAAGGGACTAACATCAAGTCAATAACCAGGTCTAAACTGGGTCTAAACCAGGTCTAAACCAGGTCTAAACTGGGTCTAAACCAGGTCTAAACCAGGACTGAACCTGGTCTAAACCAGGCCTAAACCAGGTCTAAACCAGGTCTAAACCAGGTCTAAACCAGGTCTAAACTGGGTCTAAACCAGGTCTAAACCAGGTCTAAACCAGGACTGAACCAGGTCTAAACCAGGTCTAAACCAGGTCTAAACCAGGTCTAAACTGGGTCTAAACCAGGTCTAAACCAGGTCTAAACCAGGACTGAACCAGGACTGACCAGGTCTAAACCAGGACTAAACTGGGTCTAAACTGGGTCTAAACCAGGACTGAACCAGGTCTAAACCAGGCCTAAACCAGGTCTAAACCAGGTCTAAACCAGGACTGAACCAGGTCTAAACCAGGTCTAAACCAGGTTGGGGTTCAGATCTGTTCTAAAGACTAAAAAGTCTCTGCAGAGAAGCAAAAGTCTTACCTTAGTCCAGGTTTAGGCTCGGTTTGGTTCTGGAATAGATCTGACTTAGTTCTGTTTTATTTCAGTCCAGGTTTGGTCCTGGTTCAGATCCTGCTCAGAGTCCGTTTGTATTTCTGTTACATCACATGACTCAGCTCGTCCAATCAGAGGCCAGGGCTGCAACTGTGTTCATTCCACTCACTGAACCAGGTCTAAACCAGGTCTAAACCACACGGACTAATCAGGGGCACGGTTGCTAACGGTATCCGCCCCTCAGCGAGAGGAGGCGGCGGCAACCATAGACGGCAACATGCGGCACTAGCTGTCAATCAAACCTGTTGCTAACACGAGCGAAAACGGCCCCTGGAAAAGGAAGCACCTGATTGGTCAGTTATTATTGTAATAACTTGATTTATGAAAAACCAACGAGAAAAAAACCCAGGATCATGTGGAGTGAGTCAGACGGACATTTTAGTTCCAGATGTGAGTTTGACAGAAACAGTTACAGAGTAAAGGCTCCAGTGTCACAGGAAGAGGGCGGAGCCAGGAGCCTCCAGAGCTGCTTCCTGTTTGGAACGCGGCGGCTAGCATGCTAACATGGTCCACTGATATGTACGGTCTATGGACTGAACCAGGTCTAAACCAGATGCTGCTCCCACACAGAAGTGCAGTATTCAGGCTGACAAACTGTCACAGCAGCAGAACCTCAACACCAGCTGCTCTAAACTCAATGAAACGACCCACTGTTTGTCCTGAGCCCAAAGTCGTGTCCAAAGAGCCTTCAGTGACACCAGACACTGACCAGAGACAACTCCAGTCCTTCTGTCTTTAAAACCTCAGCTTGTGTTTTAGGCCCAGCCCCCTCAAAGACACGCCCCCTCAAAGACACGCCCCCTCATTATAAACCCTGTTCTTAATATAATAAATCCTTCTGTGGAGCGTTATGTCCCACAGTCATTAAAGCCCCGCCCCCTGGACAAACCACAGACCCCTACAGGACAGTCCCTTAAACAGTGTCGCCCCCTACAGGACAGTCACTTAAACAGTGTCGCCCCCTACAGGACAGTCCCTTAAACAGTGTGGCCCCCTACAGGACAGTCACTTAAACAGTGTCGCCCCCTACAGTCCCTTAAACAGTGTCGCCCCCTACAGGACAGTCACTTAAACAGTGTCGCCCCCTACAGGACAGTCACTTAAACAGTGTCGCCCCCTACAGTCCCTTAAACAGTGTCGCCCCCTACAGGACAGTCACTTAAACAGTGTCGCCCCCTACAGGACAGACACTTAAACAGTGTCGCCCCCTACAGGACAGTCACTTAAACAGTGTCGCCCCCTACAGTCCCTTAAACAGTGTCGCCCCCTACAGGACAGTCACTTAAACAGTGTCGCCCCCTACAGGACAGTCCCTTAAACAGTGTCGCCCCCTACAGGACAGTCACTTAAACAGTGTCGCCCCCTACAGGACAGACACTTAAACAGTGTCGCCCCCTACAGGACAGTCATTGAAGTGTTCAGGGTTTGGTGTGTTACGGGAGAATCTCTGTTGTGGATTTCTTTAAAACAAGTTAAACAATAAAAATGCAGAGAGAATGAGTCTGATCAATGAGTTGGTTTATTCACTGGTCCCAGAGTGAATAGACGCCTTTCCCTGACACAGTGACCTCTGCTGGTCGACGGAGGTACATGACAATCAGAACACAAGCTTTTTATACACAAGACACAGGTGGAGACATAGTTATCACATCATGAGGAGACGACATGAAACATCATCGTGAAACAAGAGCAAAGACATATGTGACATCAGTGTTTATGAAAAACAACAGCTATCAGTGGTGTTTCCAGTTAAAGCCAGACTTCAGCTTGAAAGGACGTCATAAAAGGATCAGATGCCCGTTCTCTATCTTTGTGACCAGGACTGGGAGCAAACTAAACAGGTGCTAAAGAGATGTTAAAGTTGAAGTTAACCTTAGCAAGTCAGAATGAGTGAAACCCCAATTTCGGCTATTACAGTCCACCCCATGTCACAGATAAAAGCATTTTACTGTTACACCCAAAAATCTGTAATCAATTAAATCATTAGAATAACATATCTTTATTCATTCATGTGTCAAACAATCAAGTTAATCAACCTGTAGTCAAAACTTAAAAACACCTAAACTGTAAAGATGCCTTCGAATAAACATGTTGAACTCAACCCGAGCGTCCTGGTCCAGTTCTGTCCCAGTCCAGGTCAAATTCACTGGACAAGTCCCAGTGAACTGTCAGGCTCATGGCCTCTGCTCGGCCCTGCAGAGACAAGAACTGGGATGACACTAGATTATTCACCATTCTAAGAAGAAGACAGGAAACTAAGATAAAGAAGAATGCAATATTTATCAACAGCTCTTTCCAGGATGAGAGAAACCAATCGAGAGTGAACAGCGAATAGCCCTTCGCAGTCTCACCCTCCATCACGTCTCGTAATTTAGTGAGATTAGCTCTGCCCTGTGCTATCGCCCCCCCTTTATCATTAGCAGGTCTGTATGTACAACAGGTGCTCCCCAAGGTCTGACAGACCCCCCCTAGTGGTGATCTGATCTAACACCAGGCGATTTTGAAGAGCCACAGAGCGTAAGGCATGTTAACTCCTCCCTCGTAGAGGCTAAAACAGAGAGAGTGTTATTAACATATGATGAGAACACTTAACTGAGAGTTTAAACCCTTAACATTAACTTGCCCCCCCCCCCTGGGCTGGGGAATAGGGCCAACATGACCTTTTGACCTGAAGTCCAGAGGTTGTGGTCGTCTGGCACATCAGATCCCCAAATCGGGTCATGTGGAGCCAATTCGCGTTTAGGTCTGTGATCAGAGTGTGTGGAGATATGATGTATGAATGCTCCGAGGAGACCACGGCCGCACATCGTCCAGCCCAATCCACCGGAAGACATTCACACATCTGATATCCACACAGAAAAACATGTTCACAGAACAATAAATGTCAGCAAAAAAAATAAAAAACTTAGAACCGGGCTTGATGTGAACCGGCCCAAATCAAGGTTCACGACCGGCATTGTCAGGAACTTTAAACCAGGGTCCAATGTGAGGCAAGATTCTATGCTGCTGCTGTAGCTGTGGTCAAACATGTACAGATGACGATCAGATCAATTGTGACTCTTTACATATTGATACCAGTAATTTAAAGTGTGGACAGTCGAGTGGTTGTAAGACTTAGTCAATGCATCTAATCAGGCCGTCTCGTCAGAAGTCAGACTACGGGTGCTTCGTTTCACGCCATTTTTATTTGAGTAAATGAAACCAGGCATCAAACTTAACCATATTATCAAAACTGTCAGAAATAAGGCACACATTTAAAGTATTACTTTATAATTGTTTGTTCCACTGTACACACAGATCCACTCTGTTTGGATCTATGTGCTCCTTTGGGTCATCTGCTGAAACCTGTAAATTTGAGATTAAAATAACCTTTGTCTTAATTATGCCAAAAGAAATCTATAAAAACTTCAGAAAATGCGTAAGTCCATAAACAAAGCAAAGTAGAAAGTGGTTAATTCATTCAGACACATTCACACAAACAGACGTTAGTGAAGCTTCTTTAGTCCAAGAGCTTTACTCGTCAAGTCCAAACATGTCACATGTTCATAGTTTGAGTTGTGCACAACCTTTAAAATGACGTCATATTAAAACACATTTTTGTGACTGTGTGGGTACAGGAAGTGTCCTGTCTGTGATCACATTCCCCAGAACATAGACCATGTATCAAAATCTACATTGTTAGTTCTCTCTTGTTGCAACAAGTGTAATAAATCCTTTAGACTTGATGACTGTTCATCAAACCTACTCTCGATCTTTAATAATCTAAGGAGCTCTCCATAATTAAGTTTACGCCAATTGAGTTTTCCTAGTATGTTATCATTTTGATATTGCTTTTTGTTATAGACACGATGTTGAGTTGATGGGTTCATTTTTCCCTATTTGTTTGTCCCCCAATTATTTATTTTTTTTTAAATTCAACACCACCAATGTCCACATCTATAACTGACCTGTGTATGTTCTTACGTCACCTGGTTTGGGTGATACTCCTTGCAGTTTTCATTTGAGTCCTTTGCTTCAGCAGAACCGTCCGCGATGTCCTCCTGCTGCTCCTTGACCTCCTCATCCCCTCCGTGTGCCCCGCCCTCTGCCCCGCCCTCTGCCCCGCCCTTGGCCCCGCCCTCTGAGCCGCTGTGACCTGGACCTTCTCCATTCACATTTGATCTCTGTCGCCGTGTGGCACCTCAGTTTTCTCTGCAAAAGTCTCAGAAGGAACACAAACATCACCATCGTGCACTAAAGCACCAACCACACAGAAAACACTTTGTGATCTGCAATCTTAGTTTGAAATAAATAAATATATGAAATGACATCGAGGGCCTGGTAAACAATGCCATTTTAATGTTATATTTTTGCAAACAATTTTTGAAAGAGGGTGTTCCTGCCTCTTTTACAAGTTATGGATTGACTTTTAACAAACAAAGTATAGGCATTCATTTATTTGGGATGTCTTATTTTAAAACCGTGTCTTCATCTTTGTTTCTTATTCAGCATTTGGCAGATTTCAATTTCTTTTATTTATTTATTTTTTATTTTTTTTTTATTGAGCTATTTAATCATCTAAAATGTTAAACTTGCTTATGTGAGATATATTGCAGGAGCTTAATTTTGTAAAATAGTTCAACTTAAAACGACTCTAGAACATGTAATAATTTTAAATACTATTTAGTTAAACCAGCTCCATGGCTGGTCGTACTTAAGATTAAGCTTTAAATAATCAGTACTTCCCGTTGTGGCCTCAGCTGGGTCCAGTCGATGGTCAGAGAGCAGAGGCGGAGCCAGCGGTGAAAAGGGGCGGGGTCAAGGATCGACAGCAGGAGCCTGTACAGGAAACAAGAGCCTCACACAAGAAAATATTAGTTGTGCCTGCAATGGTAACATAATTGTAAATTTACTATGTCTCTTTTTTCAATACTTTAAATACTCCAATGTCAGTATTGTGTTTGAATCTGCTGTGATGACCTCTCTCACAGCTCACACCTTTATCTCTGTTTTGTCTGTGGCCTGTGAGGAGTCAAGTTTTTTCTAGGTCACAGGCTCATGACTAAAACTGGCCAGGACCTCAGAGTCCCGTGAAGGAAAAAAAGAAAACTATCAACTTAATTCTTGCATCAAAATGTTATGTTAGACTATTTGGAACCTCCAAGATGTGAATTTGGGGAGGTTTTAACTCTTTAGAAAACATCAAATCCATTAAAATTTCCATAAAACCACTGTTTGTTACAGGGGAAAAAAAGATGAGCTCATTTCAATCAAAAATCCAAAATCGAAAAACAGGAGCAAAACCAGATCCTATTAAAGTCCTACAGGGTTTTCGCCTAAACCTCTTGTCAAAACAAAATGTGCGCAAAAAAAATCTTGGCCATAAAAAAAAGCATACTCAAACAAACCAAACAATATTCAGTTGCAAAACAAAGCTCTATATTTCTCTATTAATATAGCTATTTATTTCTTCTTAGATGCAGCTCTATATTCATTATGTCACTCAGTCTAAGCAGTGAGCAGGTTTGAACCGTGTTTATACGGAGACCAAACACTTTTACGATAAGACGATCAGACATATCAAAATGCATCGTGTGCTATTCTTAAAGTGAATCAGTGCAAAGCATTTCTTCATTGCGAGAGCATGTGCTGTGTATGTGCTGCTGATGACGTGACTGATTTTCAGGAAATGCATTCTCCATTAAAAAGGCTTTTAAAGTTCTAAATGCCGTGTGATGTTACCTCTCCTTTTTGTCTGTCTGCTGCACGGCCGGGCTCTGCTCCACCACTGCTGTCAGAGGGTCACGCTGAAGGTCCAGACTCTGTCCAGTGTCAGAGGGTCACGCTGAAGGTCCAGACTCTGTCCAGTGTCAGAGGGTCACGCTGAAGGCCCAGACTCTGTCCAGTGTCAGAGGGTCACGCTGAAGGCCCAGACTCTGTCCAGTGTCCTCCTCACTGCCTTTAAGCAGTGGCTTCAGATGTTTATCTTCTCCCACGTCCATGCCCTGCAGGAGCACCTCCACAGTTAGGTCCATATTGTGTGAAATTTCGCAAAGTACAAATCAAAACTCCATAGTTTCAGATCCATAGTAGGTTTGTTTTGGCCGATTCTCCTTTGCCAGCTTTGTTTTCTTTGGGTCCTGATAGTGGCTTTGTAAACAATGTCTCTCAGACGTGAGTTTCCCAGCAACTTTCTTTTGCAACAGGAACATCAACCATTGTCTTTGAACGAAATCTTCTTTGAGGTGGCACTCATCCACCCGTGTTAGCTTTATTGTCCAATATGCAACGATTTGTTTGGGCGATGTCATAGAGATAATGGCAGTCCGTCTCATTCGTGCCCAGCTTAGTGCGGCTTGTAGCACAAGAGGGCATCCGGGTCGTTGGTGGAGGAATGGTGTGGCAGTGGTGTGGGTCTGATTGAGCTTGATCTTCTCCAGAGTCTGGTCCACAGGGTCTGGTCCACAGGGTCTGGTCCACAGGGTCTGGTCCACAGGGTCTGGTCCACAGGGTCTGGTCCACAGGGTCTGGTCCACAGGGTCTGGTCCACAGGGTCTGGTCCACAGGGTCTGGTCCACAGGGTCCGGTCCACAGGGTCTGGTCCACAGAGTCTGGTCCACAGGGTCTGGTCCACAGGGTCTGGTCCACAGGGTCTGGTCCACAGGGTCTGGTCCACAGGGTCTGGTCCACAGGGCTGGACAGAGCGTGTTGACCCTCGTGCAGTGGTTTGGAGCCCGGCGCTCACAGCAGTCAGAGGGAGGTTGTAACAGAAAGAAAAACAAAGATAATGAGTGACGTGTGAGTGCAAATGTGTGCAGAGTAATTCTTTACTGTTGCTTAATTTCTATTCCTTCAATTTAAAAAAATTAAAAATGTCTGCTTGAATCACATTTTATTATTATTATTATCTCTTTTTTAGGTCTCCTTCTTTAACGTTATCAATGTTTACGTTATAATAAGTCTTTTTACTTTAATTTGCTTTAATTTTTCTTAGAAATCAGTGCTCAGTGATCCTTCTTCAGGGAAGCCATATTTCTTGGACCACACAGTTAATACTTAAATCCATTCCTTGCCGTGTTTGTCTGTCATGGCCTGGATTAGAGCCTCCTCCTCCACCACTGACTGGTTTGATCCCATTTTATCTCCCAGATATTTTATCTCCCAGATATTTAATATCTCCCAGATTTCTTATCTCCCAGATAAAAATAGTAGTGCGCACCTTTCACCGCTTTACGCACGTCTGCGTAGCGTGTATCTTTTAAGACGTTTTACCTCCGTCCCGAAAACTCCCCAAGAGCTTTCTTCACTTTTCCTAAGCTGGGCTCTTTTAAATTCCCAGGTTAATGTGTCACTTAATAACAATATTAGTTTATTCACTTCAATAAATTAAGTACTCTGAGGTATTTTTAGCCCGCTTTAGCTAAAAACTCTTTTAAAGGTTCCCCGAAGAGATCTATGCTCACTTACCTTCCCTTTAAAGGCCAAAGGTCTTGCAACAGATTATACTCTTAACCCAACCTCTCGTTTTCTTTAAGATGTGACACAAACTTAAACAGAGCTCACTCTTAAATCAAGATTTCTTGCTCAGTTAAGTGGAAAAAGTGAGCCAGACTCCCTTTCAGCGTCTGGACTTCCCGACAGCCTGACCCCCAAGGTCCACCTGTCCCAGTGCGAGGCAGGATCCCTACCCCTTCAGATATTTAAACAAATATATTTAGCAGAGCTATATCAAGCAATCGGCAGACAAACAGAAGGAATGCTTTAGTAACTATTTAGTATTACTCCTAGAAGTTTTCAAGTTGCAATTAATTTTAAAATCAAACTAAATTCCCCCTTTACTTTTATTAGATTGTAATAGGACAATTTTAGGGCTCTAAACGCCTATACAACTAATAAAAACTTAAAGATGCAGACTCACTCACCACAACAAAATAGGATGTTTGGTTCGGAAACCTTGTGCCGGTCGTCCTCGTCCCCGTGAGACAGCCCTCCGTCTGAGAAAGCAGATGAGGTTAGAGACTGGAAGATCCAGGTGGCCAGACGCTGACTCACGCCAGGAGAGAACCCAGACCGGGAGAGAACTCAGACCAGGAGAGAACCCAGACCGGGAGAGAACTCAGACCAGGAGAGAACCCAGACCAGGAGAGAACCCAGACCGGGAGAGAACTCAGACCAGGAGAGAACTCAGACCGGGAGAGAACCCAGACCGGGAGAGAACTCAGACCAGGAGAGAACCCAGACCGGGAGAGAACTCAGACCAGGAGAGAACCCAGACCAGGAGAGAACCCAGACCGGGAGAGAACTCAGACCAGGAGAGAACACAGACACGGAGAGAACACAGACCGGGAGAGAACTCAGACCAGGAGAGAACCCAGACCGGGAGAGAACTCAGACCAGGAGAGAACCCAGACCGGGAGAGAACTCAGACCAGGAGAGAACCCAGACCGGGAGAGAACTCAGACCAGGAGAGAACCCAGACCGGGAGAGAACTCAGACCAGGAGAGAACCCAGACCAGGAGAGAACCCAGACCGGGAGAGAACTCAGACCAGGACAGAACCCAGACCAGGAGAGAACCCAGACCGGGCGAAGGCCGCTGTTCGTTGACGCCAACTGTTACGGGAGAATTGCAGTTGTGGATTTCTTTAAAACAAGTTAAACAATAAAAATGCAGAGAGAATGAGTCTGATCAATGAGTTTTTTTATTCACTGGTCCCAGAGTGAATAGTCGCCTTTCCCTGACACAGTGACCTCTGCTGGTCGACGGAGGAACATGACAATCAGAACACATGCTTTTTATACACAAGACACAGGTGGAGACATAGTTATCACATCATGAGGAGACGACATGAAACATCAGTGTGAAACAAGAGCAAAGACATATGTGACATCAGTGTTTATGAAAAACAACAGCTATCAGTGGTGTTTCCAGTTAAAGCCAGACTTCAGCGTGAAAGGACGTCATAAAAGGATTAGATGCCCGTTCTCTATCTTTGTGACCGGGACTGGGAGCAAACTAAACAGGTGCTAAAGAGATGTTAAAGTTGAAGTTAACCTTAGCAAGTCAGAATGAGTGAAACCCCAATTTCGGCTATTACAGGTGCCACAGACAAACGGCGCTGGTTAAAGTCGATGGGTCTGTGATCAGCTGCTGACGAGGGACAGGGCTCAGTCCTGGTTCTGTTGGACCTCAGTGTTTGACACCATCGACACCACATTCTCGTGCAGAGGCCCCGCCCTCAGCTGCTTTAAACCCTGTTTATGGGACAAATGTAAACCAGAGCTCCTCCCCTTGTTCTACAGTGACCTGTGGTGTGCCTCGGGGGTGAGTCCTGGGTCCAGGTCTGTTCACTCTTTATTTAAGACGATCAGAAAGCATTAACTTCCACTGAACCCCAGAAGAAGCTTTAACTGGGTCAAATGCAGCAGCAGATTATGAACAGAACTAGAAGAAGCAGCACATGACGCCGGTGTCAGAGGCTCCTCACTGGCTCCACATTTAAGCTCCTCCCCCTGAACTATAAAGCCATAAATGATATGGTCCCATCGACTCAAAGCTGTGACAGTAGAGTCCCATCAAACAGAGCCAGGACTCTAAATGTGGACTATTGTTGGTCCTAGAGTCACAGCAGGAGGCGGAGCTCCTGTTCATGTTAAAGAGGCACAGGCTCCTCCTCCTCCTCCTCTGCTGCCCCCTGCTGTGCTGGAGGAGTCTGAGCTCACACTGGACTCTTCTTCTTCTACTTTATCAACAACATTTAAGGTTTGAGTTCAACTGGAGTCTGTTGCTGTTCACATGTTTTTTCCCTTTCTCCACTGGTTGATGTTGAACTTGGCGTCTGGGAGATTGATCTGGAGCTGGTGCAGAGTCCTGACCCTCTCCCGGTCGTCCTCCTGGGCTCTGTGCTCCCTCAGGCTCCTCTCCAGCTCCTCCAGCTCCTCAGAGGAGCCCTGGACCTGTCCCTCAGCTCCTGACGGCTCTGTGGGTCGGACGCCTGAATCGATCAGAGCGACCGGCCTGAACAACAGACACATCCAGAAATATAATCATCAGCAATTTATGAGAAAATTATAATTAAATGACCACGCTAACTCTGACGCTAACCTGCTGAGAACAAACAGGAAGTAGTTTCCTGTTGACTGTAGCTTTAGCCACGTCGCACACACATAAACTTGTAACTAAACGTCTTTTTGTGAATGGCTGACATGGCCTCAGTAAAGGTACCATCAGGAGGATTAGATGTTGACATGAGTTCTGTTTGTGACGTCACCAGGTGGCGCTAAACAAGCACTTTCTCCAGATTGTTATGACGCTCCATTTCCGCGCGTCCAATGATCGAGAAACCGTCAGGTACACGCCCCTGGCAGAGCTCTCCTGATGTTCTCCACAATAACAGAAGTTATTCCACAAGAAGCCGACAGCAGACAAACCTCGTGTGCTGTCGGCTGTGTCCCTCGTAGAATCTAACACCTGTGAGACTGTACCAACTACACCAGACTGTACCAACTACACCAGACTGTACCAACTACACCACCAGACTGTACCAACTACACCAGACTGTACCAACTACACCACAAGACTGTACCAACTACACCAGACTGTACCAACTACACCAGACTGTACCAACTACACCAGACTGTACCAACTACACCAGACTGTACCAACTACACCAGACTGTACCAACTACAGCAGACTGTACCAACTACACCAGACTGTACCAACTACACCAGACTGTACCAACTACACCAGACTGTACCAACTACACCAGACTGTACCAACTACACCAGACTGTACCAACTACACCAGACTGTACCAACTACACCAGACTGTACCAACTACACCAGACTAAATCAGGTCCAGGTTTGTCCAGGACTTTTCCAGTCTTTTGTCCTCGTTCTCTCTAAACTCTTAAGTTTAGACTCTCTAAACTCTAAAGTCTTTAAACACAGATGTTTAACCCTCGCCTTAGTTTTTGTAAAACTGAACTTGAACATTTGAAGTTGTTTTAGTCTCACGTTTCTCGGCGTCTGAGTCTGGCCTGGACTTCACTGAAGCTCAAAGTCCAACGTGTCACAATAAAACCACAAACGAGAAGAAGAAGAAGAACAATACTGCGTTTGTTGAGTCCAGACTCTGCAGTGAACAGGAAACATTAAACCTCTGCTGTCGTTTACTCACATAAATGTAAAAAAGAATGTATTGTACGTTTTTGTCATGTTTTCATGTAGAAATAATACATTTTAGGTGAAAAAGGTCAAAATGTCACATATTTGGGACATTTCAATCTGACAACTTTAAATGTCTTGGTTCATTTTGTAAATGCAGGGGATTATGGATCTGAAAATTCAAAAATTCAAATTTCATCTTATTTTTAAAATCAAAATCTTTCAGATTTATTTTTGTCACTTTTTGATGCAATTTTTCACTTTTAATTACTTTTTAAGTCATGTTTTTTCCATGTTTAGTTGTGTTTTAGTTATTAAACATTTGAAAGTGTAAAAACTGTACGAGAAGGGGGCGGGGGTTGCCACGGTAACAGCTGGACCAATCAGAACACGGATACCACGAATCTCAATGAGCTAAACCACTGCATTGTTTGTGATGATTGTTTTACAATGATTTACGAGTATGTGAACAATATTTAAATGATTAAATGAATATTAAATGTGTAAAACAATAACCCCTCAGTCGTTCCAGCAGGTCTAAAAGTCTAAGACCTGAAGGAAATATATTTTACTTTTCAGTCCAGTTCAAAAATGCAGTGGAGAAATGACAGACCCGCTCTGAAACACAGAGAGTAAAAAGTACAGATCCTTAAATATGTACTTTTACTTTGAACGAATGAACCGCTGAAGGACGAGTGTCACTTTTTGCACTCGTTAAAAAACTCGTTTCACAAATCAGAGCTGCAGTAGATTTAGACCACGCCCCCTCTGATGGAGCCACTGCAGATGGAGATCATTAACTCTTTTATTGTTTCTGACCTTTGCCTCGTCGTACGTTTCACATCGAGTCAAACACATTTCGTTGCGCTTCAGAGTTTGCTGCGTCCAAAAGGTGAGGTTTAATTTATCGTTTGATGTTGTACAAGTGCATTTTTGTAGAAAAAGTCATCGTCTGGACTCTGTTTGGAAAATCAGGATGTTTGGACTTCAACCCTGAAGTCATTATCAATCTGTGGGTCTGAGACTTTTCAGAGTCAGAACGGGTTTAATGTTGTTGTCACAGAACGAAATTCACAAACAGGAACTTTGGCTTAAGGTGCAACATAAAACAACGAATAAAACATTAGCAAAATGTATAAAAGAAGCGTGAACTTAGAGGATCTACAGAAATGTGCAGCTGGACAGAGCAAACAGACAGCTCTTCATGTTGTTGTTAAAGTGACAGGCGTGAAGTGTCCATGAGTCCAACAGAGGGACAGGGCTGTGACAGGAGGCTCTGTCCTGCCCGAGGGGAGGGGCTTAAACAGTCCATGTCCAGGTGAGAAGGTCAGCTGTGATCGACCTGCTCCAAGTCCTGGAGACACAGGTCCTACAGACACAGGTCCTGGAGACACAGGTCCTGGAGACACAGGTCCTGGAGACACAGGTCCTGGAGACACAGGTCCTACAGACACAGGTCCTGGAGACACACAGGTCCAGGAGACACAGGTCCTACAGACACAGGTCCTGGAGACACAGGTCCAGGAGACACAGGTCCTACAGACACAGGTCCTGGAGACACAGGTCCAGGAGACACAGGTCCTGGAGACACAGGTCCTGGAGACACAGGTCCTGGAGACACACAGGTCCTACAGACACAGGTCCTGGAGACACAGGTCCTACAGACACAGGTCCTGGAGACACAGGTCCAGGAGACACAGGTCCTGGAGACACAGGTCCTGGAGACACACAGGTCCTACAGACACAGGTCCTGGAGACACAGGTCCTGATCAGATGATCACCTTCTCACAGAGACACAGGTCCTGGAGACACAGGTCCTAGAGACACAGGTCCTAGAGACACAGGTCCTGGAGACACAGGTCCTAGAGACACAGGTCCTACAGACACAGGTCCTAGAGACACAGGTCCTAGAGACACAGGTCCTAGAGACACAGGTCCTGGAGACACAGGTCCTACAGACACAGGTCCTGGAGACACAGGTCCTAGAGACACAGGTCCTAGAGACACAGGTCCTGGAGACACAGGTCCAGGAGACACAGGTCCTACAGACACAGGTCCTAGAGACACTGGTCCTACAGACACAGGTCCTGGAGACACAGGTCCTGGAGACACAGGTCCAGGAGACACAGGTCCTGGAGACACAGGTCCTGGAGACGCAGGTCCTACAGAGACACAGGTCCTGGAGACACAGGTCCTGGAGACACAGGTCCAGGAGACACAGGTCCTGGAGACACAGGTCCTGGAGACACAGGTCCAGGAGACACAGGTCCTACAGACACAGGTCCTAGAGACACAGGTCCTGGAGACACAGGTCCAGGAGACACAGGTCCTGGTGACACAGGTCCTGATCAGATGATCACCTTCTCACAGAGACACAGGTCCTGGAGACACAGGTCCTGGAGACACAGGTCCAGGAGACACAGGTCCTGGAGACACAGGTCCAGGAGACACAGGTCCTACAGACACAGGTCCTGGAGACACAGGTCCTGGAGACACAGGTCCTGGAGACACAGGTCCAGGAGACACAGGTCCTGGAGACACAGGTCCAGGAGACACAGGTCCTACAGACACAGGTCCTGGAGACACAGGTCCTGGAGACACAGGTCCTGGAGACACAGGTCCTGGAGACGCAGGTCCTACAGACACAGGTCCTGGAGACACAGGTCCTGGAGACACAGGTCCTGGAGACACAGGTCCAGGAGACACAGGTCCTGGAGACACAGGTCCAGGAGACACAGGTCCTGGAGACACAGGTCCTGGAGACACAGGTCCTGGAGACACAGGTCCTACAGACACAGGTCCTGGAGACACAGGTCCTACAGACACAGGTCCTGGAGACACAGGTCCAGGAGACACAGGTCCTACAGACACAGGTCCTAGAGACACAGGTCCTGGAGACACAGGTCCTAGAGACACAGGTCCTGGAGACACAGGTCCAGGAGACACAGGTCCTACAGACACAGGTCCTAGAGACACAGGTCCTACAGACACAGGTCCTGGAGACACAGGTCCTGGAGACACAGGTCCAGGAGACACAGGTCCTGGAGACACAGGTCCAGGAGACACAGGTCCTGGAGACACAGGTCCTAGAGACACAGGTCCAGGAGACACAGGTCCTGGAGACACAGGTCCAGGAGACACACAGGTCCTACAGACACAGGTCCTAGAGACACAGGTCCTGGAGACACAGGTCCTGGAGACACAGGTCCTACAGACACAGGTCCTGGAGACACACAGGTCCAGGAGACACAGGTCCTACAGACACAGGTCCTGGAGACACAGGTCCAGGAGACACAGGTCCTAGAGACACAGGTCCTGGAGACACAGGTCCAGGAGACACAGGTCCTGGAGACACAGGTCCTGGAGACACAGGTCCTGGAGACACACAGGTCCTACAGACACAGGTCCTGGAGACACAGGTCCTACAGACACAGGTCCTGGAGACACAGGTCCAGGAGACACAGGTCCTGGAGACACAGGTCCTGGAGACACACAGGTCCTACAGACACAGGTCCTGGAGACACAGGTCCTGATCAGATGATCACCTTCTCACAGAGACACAGGTCCTGGAGACACAGGTCCTAGAGACACAGGTCCTAGAGACACAGGTCCTGGAGACACAGGTCCTAGAGACACAGGTCCTACAGACACAGGTCCTAGAGACACAGGTCCTAGAGACACAGGTCCTAGAGACACAGGTCCTGGAGACACAGGTCCTACAGACACAGGTCCTGGAGACACAGGTCCTAGAGACACAGGTCCTAGAGACACAGGTCCTGGAGACACAGGTCCAGGAGACACAGGTCCTACAGACAC
>CM033619.1:52957514-53002514 GCA_019453435.1 Rhinogobius similis | reverse complement strand
GTTTAAACCATCGACAAAATAAAGTCTCATCAGGGATTATTTATCGTCAGTTGTAACTATTGTGTCGTGTTTGGGCCTTGTTTACAGTCTGGTTGCTATGGTAACGGCGGGCCCTTGTTTACAGCCTGGTTGCTATGGTAACAGCGGGCCCTTGTTTACAGTCTGGTTGCCACGGTAACGGTTGTGGAATCACCTCTAACTGAGTCGTGTTTGTGTCGTGTTCAACAGGAAGTGACGTCATAGACTTTACTCAAACTCAAACAGGACAAAGGTTCAAACCTCAAACAGGATCAGGTCCCGTGAGTTTGGGTCAAATGTGAGTCTGTGTCAGATGGACTTTAAGTTCTGGTTGAAGGCGGGGCCCGTCAAAGCTTCACTGTGGCGTGTTTTATTGTTTTATTGTTTTATTCCTGTGAAGCACTTCGGACTCTTCAAGTGTCTGTAATAAAACTCTGCCTTCCATTATCTCCCATTGAACTTTGAACTCCATTGTTGTCGTTTCACACCACAGACACATCAGGGCCGTTTGTCAGAAAAAACAGTGCTCGGCTCAATTAATAAATAAATCAATAGATAAGTCACACTGTATTTCAACAATGATCCCAGAACGACTCTTACAGACTCGGAGTTCACTTTCCTGTCGAGGGCGACACACTTTGTTTAAGCCGAACGCGTTTGGACAAAAGCTGTTCATCTGAGACGTCCCACGGCAGACGCTCCAGACCCCGAGACGTCCCATAACGGACGCTCCAGACCCCGAGACGTCCCATAACGGACGCTCCAGACCCCGAGTTCATGAGCAGCACAAGAGGCCGCCATGTTGTAGTCTCAGAGTTAGCGTTAGCCTCAGAGTTAGCATTAGCCTCTGAGATAGCCTTGTGTCCTGTACATCCTGGTCCTTGTGTCCTTGTGTCCTTGTCCTTATGTCCTTGTGTACTTGTGTCCTTGCGTCCTTGCGTCCTTGCGTCCTTGCGTCCTTGCGTCCTTGTGTCCTTGTGTCCTGGTCCTTTTGTCCTGCTGAACAGTTACACATTTATTTATCGGCTTCCTGTTTTTATTTTCAGGTCACGTACAGAGTTTGTCCAAACAGCTGTAGCTCCAGGACCGGATGGAGCCCGAGCCCGTCCTGAGGGGCCGCAGGGACAGCATGGACACCCCCCCGAGCCTGCCTGAGGCTCCCCCAGGGCCCCCCACAGAGCCCCCCTCAGAGCCCCCCACAGAGCCCCCCTCAGAGCCCCCCACAGAGCTCCCCTCAGAGCCCCCCTCGGGGCCCCCCTCAGGGCCCCCCTCAGAGCTCCCCACAGGGCCCCCCTCAGGGCCCCCCTCAGAGCTCCCCACAGAGCTCCCCTCAGAGCCCCCCTCGGGGCCCCCCACAGGGCCCCCCTCAGAGCCCCCCTCAGGGCCCCCCTCAGAGCTCCCCTCAGAGCCCCCCTCGGGGCCCCCCTCAGAGCCCCCCTCAGAGCCCCCCTCGGGGCCCCCCTCAGGGCCCCCCTCAGGGCCCCCCTCAGAGCCCCCCTCAGAGCCCCCCTCAGAGCCCCCCTCAGGGCCCCCCTCAGGGCCCCCCACAGAGCCTCCCTCGGGGCCCCCCGCTCGGCCCCCCCTGCTGCTCCTGCTCCAGGGGCAGATGTCCCGGCTCAGACAGCTCTGGGGGCGGCTGAGGGGGGCCCCGGTGCTGGGGCTGGGGGTCCGGGCGGTCAAAGGGTGGACCGTGGCTGGTCTGGTGGCCTCTGCGGCGGCCGTGGGGGCGGGGCTGACGGGGACCCTCTCTGGAGGAGCTCTGGCGGCGGCGGTGGCGGCGGTGGCGGTGGCCCTGGCGCGCTACAGGACGGGGGCGTGACCCTCTGTCCTGCTCCGTCTGAGCCTGAAGGTCCTGTCAGGAGGAGCAGACAGGACCTTCTGCTCCGAGCTGTGCCCCTCAAACCCAGTCGGACTGAAACCTGAGAGTCCCACGCTCTGCTCAGAGGAACATCAGAGGAACGTGAGAGGAACACCAGAGGAACATCAGAGGAACACCAGAGGAACATCAGAGGAACACCAGAGGAACACCAGAGGAACATCAGAGGAACACCAGAGGAACATCAGAGGAACACCAGAGGAACATCAGAGGAACACCAGAGGAACACCAGAGGAACACCAGAGGAACACCAGAGGAACACCAGAGGAACACCAGAGGAACACCAGAGGAACATCAGAGGAACACCAGAGGAACATCAGAGGAACACCAGAGGAACATCAGAGGAACACCAGAGGAACACCAGAGGAACACCAGAGGAACATCAGAGGAACACCAGAGGAACATCAGAGGAACATCAGAGGAACATCAGAGGAACATCAGAGGAACATCAGAGGAACATCAGAGGAACACCAGAGGAACACCAGAGGAACACCAGAGTCTTTGTAAACATGAGGAGTGGAGCTGAGGTCTGGTGGGACCCTGGAGTGTTCCTTTTCTCCTGCCTCTTTCCCGTCGCTCCACACGTGTCTCCGGCCAAAGCTCCGCAGTGGTCCTTTAACCATCTCAGCGCTGCTGGAGGCGACCACCAGAGGGAGCCGCTCCGACGTGTTTGATCGAAACAGAAACGATCAGAACAGAAAGAAGCAAAGAGCCAGAACCAGAACCAGAACCGTCCAGAACCTGAACCAGAACCAGAACCAGAACCAGAACCGTCCAGAACCAGAACCATCCAGAACCAGAACCAGAACCAGAACCAGAACCAGAACTGTCCAGAACCAGAGCCAGAACCGTCCAGAACCAGAACCTGAACCAGAACCTGAACCAGAACCTGAACCAGAACCAGAACCAGAACCAGAACCAGAACCATCCAGAACCAGAACCAGAGCCAGAACCAGAACCAGAACCAGAACTGTCCAGAACCAGAACCGTCCAGAACCAGAACCAGAACCGTCCAGAACCAGATCCAGAACCAGAACCAGAACCAGAACCGTCCAGAACCAGAACCAGAACCGTCCAGAACCAGAACCAGAACCAGAACCAGAACCGTCCAGAACCAGAACCGTCCAGAACCAGAACCAGAACCGTCCAGAACCAGAACCAGAACCGTCCAGAACCAGAACCAGAACCAGAACCGTCCAGAACCAGAACCAGAACCAGAACCAGAACCAGAACCAGAACCGTCCAGAACCAGAACCAGAACCAGAAGAAGAAGGACACGTTCTGATGCCTTTTCTTTTACAATCATCTCTTCAATTATATTTGTTTTTTGAAAAGTATTTCTGACAAAACAATCAAATATAAACAACAATCAAATATATTTAAATAAGAGACATTCTGTGACACAAAAACAAACTCAGTTCCATTTGTTCTTTTGTTTCATTGTATTTTCTGTTTTGATTTTCGTTTATATTTTCTACTTTTTTAAACTCCACATTCACACCAAACACTGACTTTGTCTTTATTCAATAAAAAGAAACTTTAGACTCAGCTTTGACTCTGAATGTAGACCTGGTCTAGACCTGGTTTAGTCCTGGTTTAGTCCTGGTTTAGTCCTGGTTTAGTCCTGGTTTAGACCTGGTTTAGTCCTGGTTTAGACCTGGTATAGACCTGGTTTAGTCCTGGTTTAGACCTGGTTTAGTCCTGGTTTAGACCTGGTTCAGTCCTGGTTCAGTCCTGGTTTAGACCTGGTTTAGTCCTGGTTTAGACCTGGTTTAGACCTGGTTTAGACCTGGTTTAGTCCTGGTTTAGACCTGGTTTAGACCTGGTTTAGACCTGGCTTAGTCCTGGTTTAGTCCTGGGTTAGTCCTGGTTCAGTCCTGGTTTAGTCCTGGTTTAGACCTGGTTTAGACCTGGTTCAGTCCTGGTTTAGTCCTGGTTCAGTCCTGGTTTAGTCCTGGTTCAGTCCTGGTTTAGTCCTGGTTTAGACCTGGTTTAGTCCTGGTTTAGTCCTGGTTTAGTCCTGGTTTAGTCCTGGTTTAGACCTGGTTTAGTCCTGGTTTAGTCCTGGTTTAGTCCTGGTTTAGACCTGGTTTAGACTTGGTTTAGACCTGGTTTAGTCCTGGTTTAGTCCTGGTTCAGTCCTGGTTTAGTCCTGGTTTAGTCCTGGTTCAGTCCTGGTTTAGTTCTACTGAGCATGCTCAGTCTGTATTCCTCTAAACCACGTGTTCTTGGAGCCTGGGCTCGTCCAATCAGACGCCTGGTCTCTGGAGCTGCAGTGACGCTCAGTGACCACCAGAGGGAGGTGCAGTGAGCAGAGCTGCAGGTCCGACTGTGGCCACAGGGGGCGGCAGAGGACAAGGAGACAAAGAGCTTCAATGAGCTGCTCTTTAGATTAAGATGATATTAGTATAATGTGTGTATATACTGTATATATACACACATTATATATATACAGTATATATATATATACATACACATATATATACATACACATATATACTAAGTTGTTTACACTGGTCCGTGTGGTGTACTTGTGGACACACACACACACACACACACACACACACACATTCTTCTTCTGTGGGGGGTGATCAGGACCATGGACAGTGCTCAGTGACTCTCTGGACCTGAATGTGTTGAACACAAAGTCTGTGGACTTGGGCCCCTGTCCCTCCTCTCTCTCTATATATACAATATGTATATATATATTATATATATATACCCTGGAATATATATTATATATATATATACATATTGTATATATATATATATTATATATATATATACATATTGTATATATAGTATATATATCTATATAATATAAGATAATATATCCATCCGTCTTCTTCCTCTGATCCGGGGCCGGGTCGCGGGGGCAGCAGTCTAAGCAGGGACTCCCAGACTTCCCTCACCCCAGACACTTCCTCCAGCTCCTCTAGAGGATCCCGAGGCGTTCCCAGGACACAGAGACATAGTCCCTCCAGTGTGTCCTGGGTCCACCCCGGGGCCGCCTCCTGGTGGGACATGCCCAGAACACCTCCTGAGGGAGGCGTCCAGGAGGCTCCGGGACAGATGCCTGAGCCTCAGCTCCTCTGGATGTGGAGGAGCAGCGGCTCTACTCCGAGCTCCTCCCGTGTGACTGAGCTCCTCTGTCTCTAAGGGAGCGCCCCCCGGAGGAGGAGCTCATTTCGACGCTTGTATCTGTGATCTCGTCCTTTGGGTCATTACCCAGAGCTCATGACCAGGAGACAATGGAACGTAGATTGAGGTAAATCGAGAGCTTTGTCTTTGGACTCAGGTCTCTCTTCACCACAACAGTCTGATACAGGCCCCATCACTGCAGACGCTGCACCGATCTGTCAATCTCACGCTCCATCCTTCCCTCACTCATGAACAAGACCCTGAGATACTTGAACTCCTCCACTTGAGGCAGGACTCTCCACCCAGAGAGGGAGAGACACCTTTGTCCGGTCGAGAACCATGGCCTCGGATTTGGAGCTGATCCTCATCCCAGCCGCTTCACACTCGGGTCAAACCGTCCCAGAGCTGCAGGTCCTGGTTTGAGGAAGCATCAGGACGACATCATCTGCAAACAGCAGAGATGATCCTGTGGTCCCCAAACCCTCCACGCCCTGACTGCACCTAGAAATGTCCATAAAAACGATGAACAGAACCACAAAGGGCGGCCCTGGAGTCCAACATGCACTGAACAGGTCTGACTCACTGCAGCAGCACAGCTCCTGCTCCGGTCGTACAGGGACAGCCCTGAGCAAAGGGCCCCGGACCCCATACTCCCCGAGCACCCCCCACAAGGCGCCCCGGGGCACACGGTCTAATGCTCCAGATCCACAAAGCACATGTGACTGAGGCAAACTCCCATGAACCCTGAGCCCCCGATGGAGAGTCTGGAGCTGGTCCAGTCCACGACCAAAACCACAGGCTCCTCCTGAATCCGAGGTTCGACTATCGGTCGGATTCTCCTCTCCAGTCCCTGGAATAGACCTTACCGGGGAGGCTGAGGAGTGTGACCCCCCTGTGGTTGGAACACACCCTCCGGTCCCCCTTCTTATACAGAGGGACCACCCCCCCGGTCTGACAGTCCAGAGGTACCGTCCACAGCTCTCCACCCGCACCGTAAACGGTGTTGGTGAAGCACTTCCTCCTCCTGAGGCCAAGGACGGTTTGCCAGAATTTCTTTGAGGTGACCGATAGTCCTCCTCCATGGCCTCCCCGAACTCCTCCCAATCCTGAGTTTTTGCCTCTGTGACCTCGCGGGCTGCAGTACACTTGGCCTGCCGGTACCTGTCAGCTGCTTCAGGAGTCCCACAAGTCAACAAGGCCTGGTAGGGCTCCTTCTTCAGCCTGACCGTCCCTTACTACCACCAGGTTTGGGGATTGCCGCCGCGACAGGCACCAGAGACCTTGCGACCACAGCTACGAGCTGCCGCATCGACAATGGAGGTGGAGAACATGGTCCACTTGGACTCAATGTCTCCAACCTCCCCCGGGATCTGGGAGAAGTTCTCCCGGAGGTGTGAGTTGAAGACCCTGCCGACAGAGGGCTCTGCCAGCCGTTCCCAGCAGACCCTCACGATACACTTGGGCCTGAAGAGTCTGTCCGGCTTCCTCCCCCGCCAGTGGATCCAACTCACCACCAGGTGGTGCTCTACAGCTCCGCCCCTCTCTTCACCCGAGTGTCCAAGACACGCGGCCGAAGGTCAGACACGACACAAAGTCGATCATCGACCTCCGGCCTGTGTCCTGGAGCCACTGATGGACCTTGTGCTTGAACATGGTGTTCGTTCTGGACAAACTGTGACTGACACAGAAGTCCAACTGAACACCGCTTGGGTTCAGATCGGGGGGGCCGTTCCTCCCGATTACCCCTCTCCAGGTGTCGCTGTCGTTGCCCACGTGGGCGTTGAAGTCCCCCAGTAGAACAACGGAGTCCCCGGGTGGTGCACTGTCCCCCTCCCAGGGACTCCAAGAAGGTCTGGTCTACACTGCTGTTCGGCCCGTACACAACGGTGAGAGACCTGTCCCCACCCGAAGGCGCAGGGACGCGACCCTCTCGTTCACCGGGGTAAACTCCAACATGTGACGACTGAGCTGAGGGGCTATGAGCCCACACCAGCCTCTCCCCGTGGGACACGCCAGAGCGTCCAGCCCCTCTGGAGGAGATGGGTTCAGAGCCCGGGCTGTGCTGGAGGTGATAAATATGATTATATATGTATAATATATATAATGAAGTACAGAAGTGTGTGCTGATCCCTCGCTGCCTCCAGGCTCCTCTGGGTGAGGTTAAAGTGCTAACCACAGAAATGTCAACGACACAATAATCCAGAGGTTTCTTTAAAAAGGACTTTATTTGTCTCAAACAGCGACGTCTCCATCGTTCAAACAGTTTGGGGTTCAGTTCAGTCTGTTTCCTGATGATTTAACGTTTGAAGCAAAAAACAGAGAAAACAAACACGACACGTTTGACTCACGATGAAAAAATAGACTTTGAGCAAAAAAACAACGATTCAGGACTTTTTTGTAAAGTTTTGACAAAAGTTTGGTATAAAATCCCCCTGAACGAGTCTGAGAAAAGATCGAAAGAAAGAAATAAGAGACGAAACGAGCAGAACAACCAAACCAGGACTAAACCAGGACTAAAGAGGGTCTAAACCAGGACTAAACCAGGACTAAACCAGGACTAAACCAGGACTAAACCAGGACTAAAGAGGGTCTAAAGAGGGTCTAAACCAGGACTAAAGAGGGTCTAAACCAGGACTAAAGAGGGTCTAAACCAGGTCTAAACCAGGTCTAAAGAGGGTCTAAAGAGGGTCTAAACCAGGACTAAAGAGGGTCTGAACCAGGTCTAAACCAGGTCTAAAGAGGGTCTAAACCAGGTCTAAACCAGGACTAAAGAGGGTCTGAACCAGGACTAAAGAGGGTCTAAACCAGGTCTAAACCAGGTCTAAAGAGGGTCTAAACCAGGTCTAAACCAGGTCTAAACCAGGACTAAAGAGGGTCTAAACCAGGTCTAAAGAGGGTCTAAACCAGGTCTAAACCAGGACTGAACCAGGTCTGAACCAGGTCTGAACCAGGACTAAACCAGGACTAAACCAGGTCTGAACCAGGACTAAACCAGGACTAAACCAGGACTGAACCAGGACTAAAGAGGGTCTAAACCAGGTCTAAACCAGGACTGAACCAGGACTAAACCAGGTCTAAAGAGGGTCTAAACCAGGTCTAAACCAGGGCTAAACCAGGACTAAACCAGGGCTAAACCAGGACTAAAGCTGGTCTAAACCAGGTTCTGAACCAGGTCTAAAGAGGGTCTAAACCAGGACTAAAGAGGGTCTAAACCAGGACTAAACCAGGGCTAAAGAGGGTCTAAACCAGGACTGAACCAGGTCTAAAGAGGGTCTAAAGAGGGTCTAAACCAGGACTAAACCAGGTCTAAAGAGGGTCTAAACCAGGACTAAAGAGGGTCTAAACCAGGTCTAAACCAGGACTAAACCAGGTCTAAACCAGGTCTAAACCAGGACTAAAGAGGGTCTAAACCAGGTCTAAACCAGGACTAAACCAGGACTAAACCAGGTCTAAACCAGGTCTAAACCAGGACTAAAGAGGGTCTAAACCAGGTCTAAACCAGGACTAAACCAGGACTAAACCAGGACTAAACCAGGTCTAAACCAGGACTAAAGAGGGTCTAAACCAGGACTAAACCAGGGCTAAACCAGGACTAAACCAGGGCTAAACCAGGACTAAACCAGGGCTAAAGCAGAGGGCTGGACAGTGTCTTGCTCGAGGACACAATGTCTGATGAATAAATAAAGTGCTCGTTGTTAAATAAACTGAGGAGGCGGAGCTTCACAAACATCATAAAAACTCACAGTATTTTTGTCCAAAACCAGGACCAGACCAGGACCAGGACCAGGACCAGGACCAGGACCAGACCAGGACCATACCAGGACCAGGACCAGGACCAGGACCAGGACCAGGGCCAGGACCAGGACCAGGACCAGGACCAGGACCAGGGCCAGGACCAGGACCAGGGCCAGGACCAGGACCAGAGCCAGAGCCAGGGCCAGGACCAGGACCAGAGCCAGAGCCAGGACCAGGGCCAGGGCCAGGACCAGAGCCAGAGCCAGGACCAGGACCAGAGCCAGGACCAGGACCAGGACCAGGGCCAGGACCAGAGCCAGGACCAGGACCAGAGCCAGAGCCAGGACCAGACCAGGGCCAGGACCAGGACCAGGACCAGGACCAGGACCAGGACCAGGACCAGACCAGGACCAGACCAGGACCAGGACCAGACCAGGACCAGGGCCAGGACCAGGACCAGGACCAGAGCCAGGACCAGGACCAGGACCAGAGCCAGAGCCAGGACCAGGACCAGGACCAGGACCAGACCAGGACCATGACCAGGGCCAGGGCCAGGGCCAGGACCAGGACCAGGACCAGGACCAGACCAGGACCAGACCAGGACCAGAGCCAGAGCCAGGACCAGGACCAGAGCCAGGACCAGGGCCAGGGCCAGGACCAGAGCCAGAGCCAGGACCAGGACCAGAGCCAGGACCAGGACCAGGACCAGGGCCAGGACCAGGACCAGAGCCAGAGCCAGAGCCAGGACCAGACCAGGACCAGGACCAGACCAGGACCAGGACCAGACCAGGACCAGGGCCAGGACCAGGACCAGGACCAGAGCCAGGACCAGGACCAGGACCAGAGCCAGAGCCAGAGCCAGGACCAGGACCAGGACCAGGACCAGACCAGGACCATGACCAGGGCCAGGGCCAGGGCCAGGACCAGGACCAGGACCAGACCAGGACCAGACCAGGACCAGAGCCAGAGCCAGAGCCAGGACCAGACCAGGACCAGGACCAGACCAGGACCAGGACCAGACCAGGACCAGAGCCAGGACCAGAGCCAGGACCAGACCAGGACCAGACCAGGACCAGGACCAGACCAGGACCAGGACCAGGACCAGACCAGGACCAGGACCAGGACCAGGGCCAGAGCCAGGACCAGGACCAGACCAGGACCAGACCAGGACCAGGACCAGGACCAGGACCAGGGCCAGGGCCAGGGCCAGGGCCAGGACCAGACCAGGACCAGGACCAGACCAGGACCAGGGCCAGGGCCAGGACCAGGACCAGAGCAGGACCAGGACCAGGGCCAGGACCAGGACCAGAGCCAGAGCCAGGACCAGGACCAGGACCAGGGCCAGGTACCAGAGCCAGGACCAGGACCAGAGCCAGGGCCAGGACCAGACCAGGACCAGGACCAGACCAGGACCAGGGCCAGGACCAGGACCAGGACCAGGACCAGGACCAGGACCAGGACCAGGACCAGGACCAGGACCAGACCAGGACCAGACCAGGACCAGACCAGGACCAGGGCCAGGACCAGGACCAGAGCCAGGACCAGGACCAGGACCAGAGCCAGAGCCAGGACCAGGACCAGAGCCAGAGCCAGAGCCAGGACCAGAGCCAGGACCAGGACCAGAGCCAGGACCAGGACCAGGACCAGGACCAGGACCAGGACCAGGACCAGGACCAGGACCAGACCAGGACCAGACCAGGACCAGACCAGGACCATGACCAGGACCAGGGCCAGGACCAGGACCAGGACCAGAGCCAGAGCCAGGACCAGGACCAGAGCCAGGACCAGGACCAGGACCAGACCAGGACCATGACCAGGGCCAGGGCCAGGACCAGGACCAGGACCAGACCAGGACCAGACCAGGACCAGGACCAGAGCCAGAGCCAGGACCAGACCAGGACCAGGACCAGACCAGGACCAGGACCAGACCAGGACCAGAGCCAGGACCAGACCAGGACCAGGACCAGACCAGGACCAGGACCAGGACCAGGACCAGACCAGGACCAGACCAGGACCATGACCAGGACCAGGGCCAGGACCAGGACCAGGACCAGGACCAGGGCCAGGACCAGGACCAGGGCCAGGACCAGGACCAGAGCCAGAGCCAGGACCAGACCAGGACCAGGACCAGACCAGGACCAGACCAGGACCAGAGCCAGGACCAGACCAGGACCAGACCAGGACCAGGACCAGACCAGGACCAGGACCAGGACCAGGACCAGACCAGGACCAGGACCAGGGCCAGGGCCAGAGCCAGAGCCAGGACCAGACCAGGACCAGGACCAGACCAGGACCAGGACCAGAGCCAGGACCAGGACCAGGACCAGACCAGGACCAGGGCCAGGGCCAGGACCAGGACCAGACCAGGACCAGACCAGGACCAGGACCAGGACCAGGACCAGGACCAGGGCCAGGGCCAGGGCCAGGACCAGACCAGGACCAGGACCAGACCAGGACCAGGGCCAGGGCCAGGGCCAGGACCAGACCAGGACCAGACCAGGACCAGGACCAGGACCAGACCAGGACCAGAGCCAGGACCAGACCAGGACCAGACCAGGACCAGGACCAGACCAGGACCAGGACCAGACCAGGACCAGGACCAGAGCCAGGGCCAGAGCCAGGACCAGGGCCAGGGCCAGGGCCAGGGCCAGGACCAGACCAGGACCAGACCAGGACCAGGACCAGGACCAGACCAGGACCAGAGCCAGGACCAGACCAGGACCAGACCAGGACCAGGACCAGACCAGGACCAGGACCAGACCAGGACCAGGACCAGAGCCAGGGCCAGAGCCAGGACCAGGGCCAGGACCAGAGCCAGGACCAGGACCAGGACCAGACCAGGACCAGGGCCAGGACCAGGACCAGGACCAGGGCCAGGGCCAGGGCCAGGACCAGGGCCAGGACCAGGACCAGGACCAGGACCAGGACCAGGACCAGAGCCAGGACCAGGACCAGAGCCAGAGCCAGGACCAGACCAGGGCCAGGACCAGGACCAGGACCAGGACCAGGACCAGGACCAGAGCCAGGACCAGGGCCAGGGCCAGGACCAGGACCAGGACCAGGACCAGGACCAGGACCAGACCAGGACCAGACCAGGACCAGGACCAGACCAGGACCAGGACCAGGACCAGGACCAGGACCAGGACCAGGACCAGACTCTGATCTTCTCGTTGGTTCAGACTGAAGTCCAGACGCTGCAGTGAAACAGGAAACACTTTTTAAAGATCAGCTTTAACTCCTGCTGTGGTTTATTCACAGAAAAGTAAGAAAGAAAGTGTTTCATCTCGTCATGTTTTCAGTAGAAACAAGGCCTTTTGGTTCATTTTGTCACGTGTTTGAGAGAGAACTGGACCTGAGCCACAAAGTCACAGGAGTCTATGATCACGTGGATTCAATGGACGATAAACCTCTTCAGGGACAGACTGGACAAAAAAATAAATAAATAAAGAGTTTTTCTGCAGCGTCTCGACTTAAATGAACTCACGTCGGGGTCAAAGGTCGTCCTCTTCCTCTGATTCTGGCGGATCGTTTAAATATAATAAAGTTAAACCCAGGCCACGCTTCATTGTCTCTGTGGGTTTGGTTGGTTTTCATCTGAACCCGATTTAGTTTCATCGACAAATCTTCACAAAGACGAGTCGATGTTTATGTTTCACCAAAGTGTTTAGACGAGTCAAAGCTTTAACTCGTCGTTTGGACCTCGACAAACACGTCCTGAAGCTGATCCCAGTTTCTCGACGTCACACGAGGAAATGTCTCTGAAGGAAGCGGCCTGAAGACGACGAAACGAACGAGAGTCGAGTCCGAACGAGAGTCGAGTCCGAACGAGAGTCGAGTCCGAACGAGAGTCGAGTCCAAACGAGAGTCGAGTCCAAACGAGAGTCGAGTCCAAACGAGAGTCGAGTCCAAACGAGTCCAAACGAGTCCAAACGAGAGTCGAATCCAAACAAAAACGAGAGCCGAGTCCAAACGAGTCCAAACGAGAGTCGAGTCCAAACGAGAGTCGAGTCCAAACAAGTCCAAACGAGAGTCGAGTCCGAACGAGTCGAGTCCGAACGAGAGTCGAGTCCAAACGAGAGTTGAGTCCAAACGAGAGTCGGGTCCTAACGAGAGTCGAGTCCAAAAGAGTCCAAACCAGTCGAGTCCAAACGAGAGTCGAGTCCAAACGAGAGTCGAGTCCAAACGAGAGTCGAGTCCAAACGAGAGTCGGGTCCGAACGAGAGTCAAGTCCAAACGAGTCCAAACAAGAGTCGAGTCCAAACGAGAGTCAAGTCCAAACGAGAGTCGAAACGAGAGTCGAGTCCAAAAGAGTCGAGTCCAAACAAGAGTCGAGTCCAAACAAGAGTCCAAACGAGTCGAATCCAAAAGAGTCCAAACACAAACGAGAGTCGAGTCCAAACAAGAGTCCAAATGAGTCCAAACGAGAGTCGAGTCCAAACAAAAACAAGAGTCGAGTCCAAACGAGAGTCGAGTCCAAAAGAGTCCAAACCAGTCGAGTCCAAACGAGAGTCGAGTCCAAACGAGTCGAATCCAAAAGAGTCCAAACACAAACGAGAGTCGAGTCCAAACGAGTCCAAACCAGTCGAGTCCAAACGAGAGTCGAGTCCAAACGAGTCGAGTCCAGTCGAGTCCAAACACAGACGGGGCGGGCGTCCTGGTGAAACCCAAACGTGGCGATGAGTCGTTGAGACGAGGTCACAGTAAACTGAGGCGCACTCAGCGGAAGCTACGAATAAATACCACAAAAAGGAGCCGGATCCAGGCAGCAGGAGGTCTGTAGTCCACGCTAACTCCTAATGCCGCTAACTCCTGAAGCTAACTCCTGTCGCTCCTGTCGCTCCTGTCGCAGGTCCACAGGGTCGACAGGGCCTAATGTGCCCGAGTCGTTTGTAAAAGCAGAAGAGTCCGGGCTCAGAACGTTCTTTACAAATCCGTGGAAAAAGTGGCCGCTGTGGTGAAGTCACAGGCAGAAGGAAACAGGTCCAAGGCCAAAGAGAGGGGGAGGAGGGGGGAGGAGGGGGGAGGAGGGGGAGGAGGGGGAGGAGGGGGAGGAGCTCCGCAAACACAACAACAGGAGCTAAACCAGATGAACGGCTGGTTTGGACGTTCGGTGATGCTTTTCTAATCGCGGTTTTGTTCTGAGTTCAGTTCGAGGCTCACAGAGAAGATCCAGATTCAAACATCACGATTTGGTATTTTCACGAAGCGCGTTTTTGGCCACGCCCCTGGACTCCGAGGAGGACCCGCCCCTTTGTCCCTGGGCGTTTGGTGAAAGTCAAACCAGAATCAGATCGACTTGAATCAGAGTCGGCGCCGTAAAGGGTTCAAACATCTGTGAGCTCCTGTCGGTGTTTGCGGTGAGGGGCGGGGCCAAAGGCGGGGGCGGGGTATTCTGGTAAAAGGGGCGGGGCGTTGAGGCTAGAAGGCGGAGCCTGTGATGGCGTTGAGCTGCTTCATGAGTCCCTCCAAACTCGCCATCTGCTCCGACAGATCGTCCTGTTCATACACCTGAGGGACAGGAAAGGGTTAATACTACTGCAAGTACTGCAAGTACTGCAAATACTACTGCAAGTACTGCAAGTACTACTGCAAGTACTGCAAGTACTGCAAGTACTACTGCAAGTACTACTGCAAGTACTGCAAGTACTACTGCAAGTACTACTGCAAGTACTACTACTACTGCAAGTACTGCTAATACTACTACTGCAAGTACTACTGCAAGTACTACTACTACTGCAAGTACTACTACTACAAGTACTACTGCTACTGCTACTACTACTGCAGACATGTTGTGTCTTGTGTCAGTGAGTCCGGTCCTGGTTCTTTTAGTCGAAACTCAAACGTCTGAGGAACGTCTGATGACTGACCTGGTCTGGTCTGGTCTCTGGTCTGGTCTCTGGTCTCTGGTCTGGTCTGGTCTCTGGTCTCTGGTCTCTGGTCTCTGGTCTCTGGTCTCTGGTCTCTGGTCTGGTCTCTGGTCTGGTCTGGTCTGGTCTCTGGTCTGGTCTCTGGTCTGGTCTCTGGTCTCTGGTCTGGTCTGGTCTCTTGTCTCTGGTCTCTCTCTGGTCTGGTCTGGTCTGGTCTGGTCTGGTCTCTGGTCTCTGGTCTCTGGTCTCTGGTCTCTGGTCTCTGGTCTCTGGTCTCTGGTCTCTGGTCTGGTCTCTGGTCTGGTCTCTGGTCTCTGGTCTCTGGTCTCTGGTCTGGTCTCTGGTCTGGTCTCTTGTCTGGTCTCTGGTCTGGTCTCTGGTCTGGTCTCTGGTCTGGTCTCTGGTCTGGTCTCTGGTCTGGTCTGGTCTCTGGTCTCTGGTCTCTGGTCTCTGGTCTCTGGTCTCTGGTCTGGTCTCTGGTCTCTCTCTGGTCTGGTCTCTGGTCTGGTCTCTTGTCTCTGGTCTCTCTCTGGTCTGGTCTGGTCTGGTCTGGTCTCTGGTCTCTGGTCTCTGGTCTCTGGTCTCTGGTCTGGTCTCTGGTCTCTGGTCTCTGGTCTGGTCTCTGGTCTCTGGTCTCTGGTCTCTGGTCTCTGGTCTCTGGTCTCTGGTCTCTTGTCTCTTGTCTCTTGTCTCTGGTCTGGTCTCTGGTCTTGTCTCTGGTCTTGTCTCTGGTCTTGTCTCTGGTCTTGTCTCTGGTCTTGTCTCTGGTCCTGGTCCTGGTCCTGGTCCTTGGTCCTGGTCTCTGGTCTCTGGTCTCTGGTCTCTGGTCTGGTCTCTGGTCTCTGGTCTCTGGTCTCTGGTCTCTGGTCTCTGGTCTCTGGTCTCTGGTCTGGTCTGGTCTCTGGTCTCTGGTCTCTGGTCTCTGGTCTCTGGTCCTGGTCCTGGTCCTTGGTCCTGGTCCTTGTCTCTTGTCTCTGGTCTCTGGTCTCTGGTCCTGGTCTCTGGTCTCTGGTCTCTGGTCTGGTCTCTGGTCTGGTCTCTTGTCTCTGGTCCTGGTCTCTGGTCTGGTCTCTTGTCTCTGGTCCTGGTCTCTGGTCTTGTCTCTGGTCTCTGGTCTCTGGTCTCTGGTCTGGTCTCTGGTCTCTGGTCTGGTCTCTGGTCTCTGGTCTCTGGTCTCTGGTCTCTGGTCTGGTCTCTGGTCTCTGGTCTCTGGTCTCTGGTCTCTGGTCTCTTGTCTCTTGTCTCTTGTCTCTTGTCTCTTGTCTCTTGTCTCTGGTCTGGTCTCTGGTCTCTGGTCTCTGGTCTCTGGTCTGGTCTCTGGTCTCTGGTCTCTGGTCTCTGGTCTCTGGTCTCTGGTCTCTGGTCTCTTGTCTCTTGTCTCTTGTCTCTTGTCTCTTGTCTCTTGTCTCTGGTCTCTGGTCTCTGGTCCTGGTCCTGGTCCTGGTCCTTGGTCCTGGTCCTTGTCTCTTGTCTCTGGTCTCTGGTCTCTGGTCCTGGTCTCTGGTCTCTGGTCTCTGGTCTGGTCTCTGGTCTCTGGTCTGGTCTCTGGTCTTGTCTCTGGTCTCTGGTCTCTGGTCTGGTCTCTGGTCTGGTCTCTTGTCTCTGGTCCTGGTCTCTGGTCTCTGGTCTTGTCTCTGGTCTCTGGTCTGGTCCTTGGTCCTGGTCCTTGTCTCTTGTCTCTGGTCTCTGGTCTCTGGTCTCTGGTCCTGGTCTCTGGTCCTGGTCTCTGGTCTCTGGTCTCTGGTCTCTGGTCTCTGGTCTCTGGTCTCTGGTCTCTGGTCTCTGGTCTCTGGTCTCTGGTCTCTGGTCTTGTCTCTGGTCTCTGGTCTCTGGTCTCTGGTCTGGTCTCTTGTCTCTGGTCCTGGTCTCTGGTCTCTGGTCTCTGGTCTCTGGTCTCTGGTCTCTGGTCTCTGGTCTCTGGTCTCTGGTCTCTGGTCTCTGGTCTTGTCTCTGGTCTCTGGTCTCTGGTCTCTGGTCTGGTCTCTGGTCTCTGGTCTGGTCTCTGGTCTCTGGTCTCTGGTCTCTGGTCTGGTCTGGTCTCTGGTCTGGTCTCTGGTCTCTGGTCTCTGGTCTCTGGTCTGGTCTCTGGTCTCTGGTCTGGTCTCTGGTCTCTGGTCTCTGGTCTCTGGTCTCTGGTCTCTGGTCTCTGGTCTGGTCTCTGCTCTCTGGTCTCTGGTCTCTGGTCTCTGGTCTCTTGTCTCTTGTCTCTTGTCTCTGGTCTCTGGTCTCTGGTCTGGTCTCTGGTCTCTGGTCTCTGGTCTCTGGTCTCTTGTCTCTTGTCTCTTGTCTCTTGTCTCTGGTCTCTGGTCTCTGGTCTCTGGTCTCTGGTCTCTGGTCTCTTGTCTCTTGTCTCTTGTCTCTTGTCTCTTGTCTCTTGTCTCTTGTCTCTGGTCTCTGGTCTCTGGTCCTGGTCTCTGGTCCTGGTCTCTGGTCTCTGGTCTCTGGTCTCTGGTCTGGTCTCTGGTCTGGTCTCTTGTCTCTGGTCCTGGTCTCTGGTCTCTGGTCTCTGGTCTGGTCTCTGGTCTGGTCTCTTGTCTCTGGTCCTGGTCTCTGGTCTTGTCTCTGGTCTGGTCTGGTCTCTGGTCTCTTGTCTCTAGTCTCTAGTCTCTGGTCCCGGTCCCGGTCCTGGTCCGGTCTAGATGTCCCGGTGGACTCACGTTGGTGCTGCTCTGGTCCTGGGGCCCCTCGTCCTGCAGCTCGGGGGCCGTGGGGACAGACACGGGCAGCAGAGGGGAGCGAGCTTTACCCCCGAGGCCCAACGACGCCGTCTTCACCTGAGGCTTCGGCAACGAGCCGGCTGTGAACGCAAGAGGCACATGAGCCCTTTGACCTCTGACCTGTGACCTCTGACCTGTGACCCCTGACCTTTGACCTTTGACCTGTGACCTCTGACCTGTGACCCATAGAACTATAGTAAAACCATGGATGTATTAAAAGAACTGGATAAGCCCCGCCTCCTCTGTCCCAGGTTGATTAGTGGTCGTGTGAGGTACTGCAGCCTTTTTCTAAAATGTCACATTATAATCACAGACAGGACTGAATTATTATCAGTATTTAAATAAAATAGAAGGAAATGTTCTTTTCTACCGTTTATAAAATCACAGAAATTACCGTTTTTATATGAAGTGGGGGATTGTGGTCACGTGGCGCCCTAAAACAAAGATGGCCGCCTCCGTATCAGGAAGTAAAGCAAAGATGGCCGCCTCCATATCAGGAAGTAAAGCAAAGATGGCCGCCTCCGTATCAGGAAGTAAAGCAAAGATGGCCGCCTCCGTATCAGGAAGTAAAGCAAAGATGGCCGCCTCCGTATCAGGAAGTAAAAGAAAGATGGCCGCCTCCAAAATGGCGCCCTGTTCCTCCCTGTGGCCTGAGCTCATTGGTTCATGACCCCAAAAACAGTTTCTTACTTCTGCATTTACTTCCTGATACGGAGGCGGCCATCTTTGTTTTACTTCCTGATACGGAGGCGGCCATCTTTGCTTTACTTCCTGATACGGAGGCGGCCATCTTTGCTTTAGGGCTCCACGTGACCACAATCCCCCACTTCAGATAAAAACGGTAATTTCTGTGATTTTATAAACGGTAGAAAAGAACATTTCCTTCTATTTTATTTAAATACTGATAATAATTCAGTCCTGTCTGTGATTATAATGTGACATTTTAGAAAAAGGCTGCAGTACCTCACACGACCACTAATCAATCTGGGACCACAGACAGAGGGGGCGGGGCTTATCCAGGTCATTTAATACATCCATGCTCTGACCTCCGACCTGTGACCTCTGACCTCTGACCTGTGACGGGGGCGCTCTGGGACACACAGGGGGCGCTCTGGGACAGACAGGGGGCGCTCTGGGACACACAGGGGGCGCTCTGGGACAGAAGGGGGCGCTCTGGGACAGACAGGGGGCGCTCTGGGACACACAGGGGGCGCTCTGGGACAGAAGGGGCGCTCTGGGACAGAAGGGGCGCTCTGGGACTCACTGGGGGCGCTCTGGGACAGAAGGGGGCGCTCTGGGACACACAGGGGGCGCTCTGGGACACACAGGGGGCGCTCTGGGACAGAAGGGGGCGCTCTGGGACACACAGGGGGCGCTCTGGGACACACAGGGGGCTCTGGGACACACAGGGTGCGCTCTGGGACACACCTGGGCACAGGGACACACAGGCGCTCTGGGACACACAGGGGCGCTCTGGGACACACAGGGGCTCTGGGACACACAGAGCTCTGGGACCCACGGGGGCGCTCTGGGACACACAGGGGGCGCTCTGGGACACACAGGGGGCGCTCTGGGACACACAGGGGGCGCTCTGGGACACACAGGGGGCGCTCTGGGACGCACGGTTTGTTTGAGAGATCGTGTCTTCTCTGGTTCACGAACACGATAAAAAGACTGGGCCCTACACTGGAGCCTTGGGGGGCTCCTTTGTAACGTCCAGGTCGATAATCTCTGGTCTGACTCCAGCCAAATGAAGCCCATCTGTGACCTAGCAGTTATAGCGGCTAAAGTGGAGCTAGCAGTTATAGTGGCTAAAGTGGAGCTAGCAGTTATAGTGGCTAAAGTGGAGCTAGCAGTTATAGTGTCTAAAGTGGAGCTAGCAGTTATAGCGGCTAAAGTGGAGCTAGCAGTTATAGTGGCTAAAGTGGAGCTAGCAGTTATAGTGGCTAAAGTGGAGCTAGCAGTTATAGTGTCTAAAGTGGAGCTAGCAGTTATAGCGGCTAAAGTGGAGCTAGCAGTTATAGTGGCTAAAGTGGAGCTAGCAGTTATAGTGTCTAAAGTGGAGCTAGCAGTTATAGCGGCTAAAGTGGAGCTAGCAGTTATAGTGGCTAAAGTGGAGCTAGCAGTTATAGCGGCTAAAGTGGAGCTAGCAGTTACAGCGGCTAAAGTGGAGCTAGCAGTTATAGTGGCTAAAGTGGAGCTAGCAGTTATAGCGGCTAAAGTGGAGCTAGCAGTTATAGCCCCCTGGACACTTCCTGTTTGGAACGCGGCGGCTAGCATGCTAACACAGTCCACTGATATGTACGGGCTATGGGTTTTACTGACAGGAGCAGTACCATAGAGTCTGTGTGCAGTCGCTAACGTTAGCCGCTAACCTTGAACAGGTAAAAATCTATCCACCTCATTCCGCCCCGCCCACTTTTGCCTCAGATCACATTCTGTTGTAAACACACTTCTGTTTGACGAGAACTCTGTTAAAGCTAACGACGAACGAGGGAAAAGTCTGAAGCTAAAATGTTACATAAAGTCGATGGTTTGGTGTAAAATTAATGAACACGAGCAACAACACGTCACATGCACCGACTCCTGAAAACGGCTTTGTGTCGAGTAGAACTTATTTTATGTTTAGCTCCGCCCCATGTGAACTACAACAAAACAAGATGGCGGCGCCCACGAAAACTTCAGAATAAAGTCAATAGTTTTGTGTTTTCTTCTTGTTTGAGATCCAAGTTAAAGGTACAAGGTACAGTTAAAGTACAGACAGGCCAGCGCTCTCTGGTGGCACACTGGTGTATTACTCCTGCTCGTACTCACTGGAGGAGGGCGCGGCGGCCGGCGTGTGGGCGGGGCCGTGGGCGGGGCCGTGGGGCGGCGGCAGCAGGGGGCTGGTGAAGCTGCGCAGGGGGTGGCTGGGCCGCACGCACGCCGTCGGGATGGTCCTGGTCTGAGACTCCTCCGACGACACCGAGCCGGCCAACGGGCTGACGGCGGACACGCCCACGGCCAATGAAGACGCGGAGGAGGGCAGAGGGGCGGCGGTCAGGTCAGGGGGCGGGGCCGGCTGAGAGGGAGCCTGCAGCGGATTGGACGACGGCTCCGAGCTCAGCGCTGAGGAAGAAGAGAGGGTTAAGAACTAAACCAGGACTAAACCAAGACTAAACCAGGACTAAACCAGGACTAAACCAGGACTAAACCAGGACTAAACCAGGACTAAACCAGGACTAAACCAGGACTAAACCTGGACTAAACCTGGACTAAACCAGGACTGAACCAGGTCTAAACCAGGGCTAAACCAGGACTAAACCAGGACTAAACCAGGGCTAAACCAGGACTGAACCAGGTCTAAACCAGGACTAAACCAGGACTAAACCAGGACTAAACCAGGACTAAACCAGGACTAAACCAGGTCTAAACCAGGACTAAACCAGGACTAAACCAGGACTAAACCAGGACTAAACCAGGTCTAAACCAGGGCTAAACCAGGTCTAAACCAGGACTAAACCAGGACTAAACCAGGACTAAACCAGGACTAAACCAGGTCTAAACCAGGACTAAAGTGGTACTAAAGCAGGACTAAGTTTGTGGTCATAAATGGTTTGTGGGACTAAAGAGACAGAACGCGCTGGATCCTGGAGCTAAAGCGTGAGGCTTCATCCGTCTGTGCTTCAGGGCGTGTTTCTCACAGACATTTGCTCGTACCTAAAGCCAGGTCTAAACCTGAGCTGAAGCCTCGGACTGAGCCTCAGGACTAAACCAGGTCTAAACCTGAGCGACTAAGCCTCGTACCTGAGCCGAAGCCTCGTACCTGAGCCGAAGCCTCTAAACCAGGAGCCTAAACGTACCTGGCGAAGCCTCGTACCTGAGCCAAGCCTCGTACCTGAGCCAGCCTCGTACCTGAGCCTTGTACCTGAGCCTCGTAAACCAGGACTGAACCAGGACTGAGCCAGGACTAAACCAGGTCTAAACCTGAGCGAAGCCTCAGGATCTGAGCCTCGTACCTGAGCCGAAGCCTCGTACCTGAGCCGAAGCCTCGGACGGAACCAGGAGCCTCGTGCCTGAGCCTTGTACCTGAGCCAGGCCTCGTGCCTGAGCGAGCCTCGTGACCTGAGCCGAAGCCTCGTACCTGAGCCGAAGCCTCGTACCTGAGCCGAAGCCTCGTACCTGAGCCTCGTACCTGAGCGAAGCCTCGTACCTGAGCCGAAGCCTCGTACCTGAGCCGAAGCCTCGTACCTGAGCCGAAGCCTCGTACCTGAGCCTCGTACCTGAGCCGAAGCCTCGTACCTGAGCGAAGCCTCGTACCTGAGCCGAAGCCTCGTACCTGAGCCGAAGCCTCGTACCTGAGCCGAAGCCTCGTACCTGAGCCGAAGCCTCGTACCTGAGCCGAAGCCTCGTACCTGAGCGAAGCCTCGTACCTGAGCGAAGCCTCGTACCTGAGCCGAAGCCTGAGCTGAAGCCTCGTACCTGAGCTGAAGCCTCGTACCTGAGCGAAGCCTCGTACCTGAGCGAAGCCTCGTACCTGAGCCGAAGCCTCGTACCTGAGCCGAAGCCTGAGCTGAAGCCTCGTACCTGAGCCGAAGCCTCGTACCTGAGCCGAAGCCTCGTACCTGAGCCGAAGCCTCGTACCTGAGCCGAAGCCTCGTACCTGAGCTGAAGCCTCGGTCCACGGTGAGGCTGGGGAAGGGCATCTGACGTAAACTGAACTTGGTGTGGGTGAATCCACAGGAGGGCGACTGGAGCAGAGCCGGATACTGAGACGAGTCCAGGGCCACGGCGCTGACCACGGCTGAAGAAGAAAGAGAGCATCGACATCAGAGTGAACCTGCTCCGCCCGACACAGACGCTCTGTTTACAAGAAAACTGTGAAAACGTCTCATTATATCGAGTTTTTTTAGGTTATGTCAAGTCAAGTCAAGTCAAGTCAAGTCAAAGTTATTCATAAAGCACATTTAAAAACAACCACAACGGCCCAAAGTGCTGCACAGACACAATATAAAATACAGTAAGACAAAACAGAACATGCAGACACGAGCTCAAATAAAATACAACACAAACGTTCTGCTCAGCTCGTGTTAAAAGTCTGTGCAAACAAATGGATTTTTAACAAAGTCTTAAAAATATTCAAAGATTGTGCTGTTCTAATGTCAGAGGAGACTGTTCAGAGTCTGGGACCTGCCACAGACAAAGCCCCGCCCCCTCGGGTTTTTAACTGTGACCTCGGAGCGTTGAGATCATCAAACCTCATGATCTCAGACGTCCCGAGGTAAGACTCAACAGGCTAAACCCGTCCTTTTTTTGTTTTTTGTTCAGTTTTCTCTCTAAACGACAAACTCTAAAGTCTGCTCCTGAAGATGTTTATCGTCCATTGAATCCACTTGATCATAGATCTCTGTGACTTTGTGACTCAGGTCCAGTTCAGAGACATAAAGACGAGCCTTAAAGCAGCTCCGACCTGGACTCACAGGATTCTGACCAACACCTTTGTCCTGATTCTGACTCACACCTTTGTCCTGATTCTGACTCACCTTTGTCCTGATTCTGACTCACACCTTTGTCCTGATTCTGACTCACACCTTTGTCCTGATTCTGACCCACACCTTTGTCCTTTGTCCTGATTCTGACTCACACCTTTGTCCTGATTCTGACCCACACCTTTGTCCTGATTCTGACCCACACCTTTGTCCTTTGTCCTGATTCTGACCCACACCTTTGTCCTGATTCTGACTCACACCTTTGTCCTGATTCTGACTCACACCTTTGTCCTGATTCTGACTCACACCTTTGTCCTGATTCTGACTCACACCTTTGTCCTGATTCTGACCCACACCTTTGTCCTGATTCTGACTCACACCTTTGTCCTGATTCTGACTCACACCTTTGTCCTGATTCTGACTCACACCTTTGTCCTGATTCTGACTCACCTTTGTCCTGATTCTGACTCACACCTTTGTCCTGATTCTGACCCACACCTTTGTCCTGATTCTGACTCACACCTTTGTCCTGATTCTGACTCACACCTTTGTCCTGATTCTGACTCACACCTTTGTCCTGATTCTGACTCACACCTTTGTCCTGATTCTGACTCACACCTTTGTCCTGATTCTGACTCACACCTTTGTCCTGATTCTGACTCACACCTTTGTCCTTTGTCCTGATTCTGACTCACACCTTTGTCCTGATTCTGACCCACACCTTTGTCCTGATTCTGACCCACACCTTTGTCCTTTGTCCTGATTCTGACCCACACCTTTGTCCTGATCCTGACCCACACCTTTGTCCTGATTCTGACCCACACCTTTGTCCTGATTCTGACTCACACCTTTGTCCTGATTCTGACTCACCTTTGTCCTGATTCTGACCCACACCTTTGTCCTGATTCTGACTCACACCTTTGTCCTGATTCTGACCCACACCTTTGTCCTGATTCTGACTCACACCTTTGTCCTGATTCTGACTCACACCTTTGTCCTGATTCTGACTCACACCTTTGTCCTGATTCTGACTCACACCTTTGTCCTGATTCTGACTCACACCTTTGTCCTGATTCTGACTCACACCTTTGTCCTGATTCTGACTCACACCTTTGTCCTGATTCTGACCCACACCTTTGTCCTGATTCTGACTCACACCTTTGTCCTGATTCTGACCCACACCTTTGTCCTGATTCTGACCCACACCTTTGTCCTGATTCTGACCCACACCTTTGTCCTGATTCTGACTCACACCTTTGTCCTGATTCTGACCCACACCTTTGTCCTGATTCTGACCCACACCTTTGTCCTGATTCTGACTCACACCTTTGTCCTGATTCTGACCCACACCTTTGTCCTGATTCTGACCCACACCTTTGTCCTGATTCTGACCCACACCTTTATCCTGATTCTGACCCACACCTTTGTCCTGATTCTGACTCACCTTTGTCCTGATTCTGACTCACCTTTGTCCTGATTCTGACTCACCTTTGTCCTGATTATGACCCACACCTTTGTCCTGATTCTGACCCACACCTTTGTCCTGATTCTGACTCACCTTTGTCCTGATTCTGACTCACCTTTGTCCTGATTCTGACTCACACCTTTGTCCTGATTCTGACTCACACCTTTGTCCTGATTCTGACCCACACCTTTGTCCTGATTCTGACCCACACCTTTGTCCTGATTCTGACTCACACCTTTGTCCTGATTCTGACTCACACCTTTGTCCTTTGTCCTGATTCTGACCCACACCTTTGTCCTTTGTCCTGATTCTGACCCACACCTTTGTCCTGATTCTGACTCACCTTTGTCCTGATTCTGACTCACCTTTGTCCTGATTCTGACTCACACCTTTGTCCTGATTCTGACCCACACCTTTGTCCTGATTCTGACCCACACCTTTGTCCTGATTCTGACTCACCTTTGTCCTGATTCTGACTCACACCTTTGTCCTGATTCTGACCCACACCTTTGTCCTGATTCTGACCCACACCTTTGTCCTGATTCTGACTCACCTTTGTCCTGATTCTGACTCACACCTTTGTCCTGATTCTGACTCACCTTTGTCCTGATTCTGACTCACCTTTGTCCTGATTCTGACTCACACCTTTGTCCTGATTCTGACTCACACCTTTGTCCTGATTCTGACTCACCTTTGTCCTGATTCTGACTCACCTTTGTCCTGATTCTGACTCACACCTTTGTCCTGATTCTGACTCACCTTTGTCCTGATTCTGACTCACCTTTGTCCTGATTCTGACTCACACCTTTGTCCTGATTCTGACTCACACCTTTGTCCTGATTCTGACCCACACCTTTGTCCTGATTCTGACTCACACCTTTGTCCTGATTCTGACTCACACCTTTGTCCTTTGTCCTGATTCTGACCCACACCTTTGTCCTGATTCTGACTCACACCTTTGTCCTGATTCTGACTCACACCTTTGTCCTTTGTCCTGATTCTGACTCACACCTTTGTCCTGATTCTGACTCACACCTTTGTCCTGATTCTGACCCACACCTTTGTCCTGATTCTGACCCACACCTTTGTCCTGATTCTGACTCACACCTTTGTCCTGATTCTGACTCACACCTTTGTCCTGATTCTGACTCACACCTTTGTCCTGATTCTGACTCACACCTTTGTCCTGATTCTGACTCACACCTTTGTCCTGATTCTGACTCCACACCTTTGTCACACCTTTGTCCTGATTCTGACCCACACCTTTGTCCTGATTCTGATTCTGACCACACCTTTGTCCTGATTCTGACTCACACCTTTGTCCTGATTCTGACTCACACCTTTGTCCTTTGTCCTGATTCTGACCCACACCTTTGTCCTGATTCTGACCCACCTTTGTCCTGATTCTGACCCACACCTTTGTCCTGATTCTGACTCACCTTTGTCCTGATTCTGACTCACCTTTGTCCTGATTCTGACTCACACCTTTGTCCTGATTCTGACCCACACCTTTGTCCTGATTCTGACCCACACCTTTGTCCTGATTCTGACTCACCTTTGTCCTGATTCTGACTCACACCTTTGTCCTGATTCTGACCCACACCTTGTCCTGATTCTGACTCACCTTTGTCCTGATTCTGACTCACACCTTGTCCTGATTCTGACTCACACCTTTGTCCTGATTCTGACTCACCTTTGTCCTGATTCTGACTCACACCTTTGTCCTGATTCTGACCCACACCTTTGTCCTGATTCTGACCCACACCTTTGTCCTGATTCTGACTCACCTTTGTCCTGATTCTGACTCACACCTTTGTCCTGATTCTGACTCACCTTTGTCCTGATTCTGACTCACCTTTGTCCTGATTCTGACTCACCTTTGTCCTGATTCTGACCCACACCTTTGTCCTGATTCTGACTCACCTTTGTCCTGATTCTGACTCACGTTTGTCCTGATTCTGACTCACGTTTGTCCTGATTCTGACTCACCTTTGTCCTGATTCTGACCCACACCTTTGTCCTGATTCTGACTCACACCTTTGTCCTGATTCTGACTCACACCTTTGTCCTTTGTCCTGATTCTGACCCACACCTTTGTCCTGATTCTGACTCACACCTTTGTCCTGATTCTGACTCACACCTTGTCCTGATTCTGACTCACACCTTTGTCCTGATTCTGACTCACACCTTTGTCCTTTGATTCTGACTCACACCTTTGTCCTGATTCTGACTCACACCTTTGTCCTGATTCTGACCCACACCTTTGTCCTGATTCTGACCCACACCTTTGTCCTGATTCTGACTCACACCTTTGTCCTGATTCTGACTCACACCTTTGTCCTGATTCTGACTCACACCTTTGTCCTGATTCTGACTCACACCTTTGTCCTGATTCTGACTCACACCCTTCTGGTCCGTTTGTCCTGATTCTGACCCACACCTTTGTCCTGATTCTGACCCACACCTTTGTCCTGATTCTGACTCACACCTTTGTCCTGATTCTGACTCACACCTTTGTCCTGATTCTGACTCACACCTTTGTCCTTTGTCCTGATTCTGACCCACACCTTTGTCCTGATTCTGACCCACACCTTTGTCCTGATTCTGACTCACCTTTGTCCTGATTCTGACTCACACCTTTGTCCTGATTCTGACCCACACCTTTGTCCTGATTCTGACCCACACCTTTGTCCTGATTCTGACTCACCTTTGTCCTGATTCTGACTCACACCTTTGTCCTGATTCTGACTCACCTTTGTCCTGATTCTGACTCACCTTTGTCCTGATTCTGACTCACCTTTGTCCTGATTCTGACCCACACCTTTGTCCTGATTCTGACTCACCTTTGTCCTGATTCTGACTCACCTTTGTCCTGATTCTGACTCACACCTTTGTCCTGATTCTGACTCACACCTTTGTCCTGATTCTGACCCACACCTTTGTCCTGATTCTGACTCACACCTTTGTCCTGATTCTGACCCACACCTTTGTCCTGATTCTGACTCACACCTTTGTCCTGATTCTGACTCACACCTTTGTCCTTTGTCCTGATTCTGACCCACACCTTTGTCCTGATTCTGACTCACACCTTTGTCCTGATTCTGACTCACACCTTTGTCCTTTGTCCTGATTCTGACTCACACCTTTGTCCTGATTCTGACTCACACCTTTGTCCTGATTCTGACCCACACCTTTGTCCTGATTCTGACCCACACCTTTGTCCTGATTCTGACTCACACCTTTGTCCTGATTCTGACTCCACACCTTTGTCCTGATTCTGACCCACACCTTTGTCCTGATTCTGACTCACACCTTTGTCCTGATTCTGACTCACACCTTTGTCCTTTGTCCTGATTCTGACCCACACCTTTGTCCTGATTCTGACCCACACCTTTGTCCTGATTCTGACTCACACCTTTGTCCTGATTCTGACTCACACCTTTGTCCTGATTCTGACTCACACCTTTGTCCTTTGTCCTGATTCTGACCCACACCTTTGTCCTGATTCTGACTCACACCTTTGTCCTGATTCTGACTCACACCTTTGTCCTGATTCTGACTCACACCTTTGTCCTGATTCTGACTCACACCTTTGTCCTGATTCTGACTCACACCTTTGTCCTGATTCTGACCCACACCTTTGTCCTGATTCTGACTCACACCTTTGTCCTGATTCTGACTCACGTTTGTCACAGTTTGACGGAAAAAATGAGGCCGAATCTGAATTTTTAGGACGATTTTCTCTCAGATTTAGTTTAAATTCAATAATAATCCAAATCCTCTGAACATTTTTATAACTAATGTGTGACAAAATTGTGTACAGTGTGTGTGTGTGTACAGTGTGTGTGTGTGTGTAGTGTGTGTGTGTGTGTATAGTGTGTATAGTGTGTATAGTGTGTAGTGTGTGTGTGTATAGTGTGTGTGTGTATAGTGTGTAGTGTGTGTGTGTATAGTGTGTGTGTGTAGTGTGTGTGTGTACAGTGTGTGTGTATTGTGTGTAGTGTGTATAGTGTGTGACTCACGTGTGTTGCTGGGCTGCTCCATTGGGATCATCATCTTTCCTCTGGTTCCTCGTCTGGCCCCCAGGGAGCGCTCTAACGTGGAGATGGCACTGGACGCCTCGTCTGCGTCGGCTCCTGAACAAGACAGCTCCAATTAACACCTTCACTAACGAGCAAACGAACTCTAACGAGCAAACGAACTCTAACGAGCAAACGAACTCTAGGCAAGGCAAGGCAAGGCAAGTTTATTTGTAGAGCACAATTCGTACACAGGGCAATTCAAAGTGCTTTACATAAACAGGAAAAGTTGCATTAAAATCACAAAACACAAAAAGACACACAGAATCATTTTAAAATAAAGTGCTTTAAAAGAGAAGAGTGCAGATAGATCTTTCAGTCATATGCACGTCTAAACAGAACTGTTTTTAGCCTGGATTTAAACATTGTCAGAGTGGAGGCCTGTCTCACATCTTCGGGGAGACTGTTCCAGATTTTAGCTGCAAAAAACTGAAATGCTGATTCCCCATGTTTAGTCCTGACTCTAGGCACCTGAGGTCCTCAGAGGGCGAGATGGTTCATATGGCTCTAACATGTCAGATGTTCTTTGGTGTTTGGCCGTGGAGAGACTTGAACACAAGCAGAGCTGCTTTAAAGTCAATTCTCTGAGCCTGAAGCCAGTGCAGTGACCTGAGCACAGGACTAATGTGCTCGTACTTCCTGGTTCTTGTCAGGACCCGAGCAGCAGGTTCTGGATGTACTGCAGCTGTTTTACAGCTCGTTTGGAGAGGCCAGTGAACAGGCCGTTGCAGTAGTCTAACCTACTGGAGACAAATGCAGGATAAGTCTCTCCAAGTCTGGTTTAGACACTATACCTTTAATTTTGGCAATGTTTTTTAGGTGGTAAAAGGCTGTTGATGTTATTGATTTGATGTGGCTGTTAAAGTTCAGGTCTGAGTCCATTATTACCCCCAGATTTCTAACTTGATTTGTCGGTTTTAGAGCGAGAGACTGGACTGCTGACACTTTCTCTCTGTTTCTTCGGCCCAAAGACGATGATTTCAGTCTTGTCTGAGTTTAGCTGAAGAAAATTGTTTTGCATCCACACGCTGATCTGTTGGATGCAGTGACAGAGTGAATCCACTGGTCCATATTCACCTGCCGTCAGTGAGACATAGATCTGAGTGTCGTCTGCGTAGTTGTGATAAGACACATTTGTGCTGAGTATTAACTGACCTAAGGGTAGCATATATAGGTTGAACAGAAGGGGTCCCAGGATTGACCCTTGGGGCACCCCACAGGTCAAGCTCACGTGGTCTGAGACACAGTTACCAATCTCAACAAAGTACTCTCTGTCCTCAAGGTAGGACTTCAGCCAATTTAGGGCGGTGCCAGTGATGCCCACCCAGTCCTCTAGTCTCTGTAGGAGGATCCCATGATCGACAGTGTCAAAAGCAGCGCTCAGATCTAACAGAATTAAGACTGAGGCTTTGCCCGCGTCAGTGTTCAGGCGGATGTCATTTGTCACCTTGATAAGAGCAGTCTCAGTGCTGTGATGAGGTCTAAAACCTGACTGGAAAACATCAAATGAGTTGTTTATTAAGAGGAAGTCAGTGAGCTGTTGTAAACAACCTTTTCGTTCGTTAGCTCTAACGAGCTAACGAACTCTAACGAGCAAACGAACTCTAACGAGCAAACGAACTCTAACGAGCAAACGAACTCTAACGAGCTAACGAACTCTAACGAGCGAGTGAACGTTTTTTAAAGCTGCGGCGCTCGACTTTTTGTAAAAAAAAGTTAATTTTGTGTTTTCCTCTGAAGAGCCTGGAGGAACTGTCCCTCATGTGCCCGGAGGAACTGTCTCTACACCAGATGAACTGTCCCTCATGTGCCCGGAGGAACTGTCTCTGCACCAGATGAACTGTCCCTCATGTGCCTGGAGGAACTGTCTCTTGTCTCTGCACCAGATGAACTGTCCCTCATGTGCCTGGAGGAACTGTCTCCGCACCAGATCAACTGTCCCTCATGTGCCCGGAGGAACTGTCTCCGCACCAGATGAACTGTCCCTCATGTGCCTGGAGGAACTGTCTCCGCACCAGATCAACTGTCCCTCATGTGCCCGGAGGAACTGTCTCTACACCAGATGAACTGTCCCTCATGTGCCTGGAGGAACTGTCTCTACACCAGATGAACTGTCCCTCATGTGCCTGGAGGAACTGTCTCTATACCAGATGAACTGTCCCTCATGTGCCTGGAGGAACTGTCTCTACACCAGATGAACTGTCCCTCATGTGTCTGGAGGAACTGTCTCTATACCAGATGAACTGTCCCTCATGTGCCCGGAGGAACTGTCTGCACCAGATGAACTGTCCCTCATGTGCCTGGAGGAACTGTCTCCACACCAGATGAACTGTCCCTCATGTGCCTGGAGGAACTGTCTCCGCACCAGATGAACTGTCCCTCATGTGCCTGGAGGAACTGTCTCCGCACCAGATGAACTGGGACTTGAACTTTCCAGATGAGGTGAAGACACAAAGGACGGCGTTTGTCTCGGAGCTAATGCTAATGCTAATGCTAATGCTAATCTCAGAGCCCTGTAAATATTAACATAATGCTACAAACTGAAACAGTCGACATAGATCCAAACATTTGTGTCTTTACTGTACATTTTCTTTGGTTTGACTGTTACATTTTCAAAGTTAGCATTAGCGTTAGCATTAGCGTTAACTCTCTGGGACAGAACTGGCCGCCGCCTCCTTCTTCTCAGAGCGTTTCATCACGTCCCGGCGCTGTTACCTGAGTGGCTGCTCTTGCTGCCCAGTTGGCTCTCTGATTGGCTGAGGGCGGGCTGGGGGCGGTCCTGGCAGGTCTGAATGGGCGAATCACGAGCGGACGGAGCGACGCTGGGGGCTTTGTCCATGTTCTTCATCTCCATCTCCTCGTGGTGGATCCACAGGTCTGGAGGCCTCAGCTCCTTCTGGCTGCCTTTACGTTTGCTGGCACTGGCTCGCTTCCTGTGGGACAAACAGGTCTGGGACGGGTCTGGGACGGGTCTGGGACGGGTCTGGACCTGGGTCTGGACCTGGGTCTGGACCTGGGTCTGGACCTGGGTCTGGGACGGGTCTGGACCTGGGTCTGGACCTGGGTCTGGACCTGAGTCTGGACCTGGGTCTGGACCTGAGTCTGGACCTGGGTCTGGACCTGAGTCTGGACCTGAGTCTGGACCTGGGTCTGGACCTGAGTCTGGACCTGAGTCTGGTAGTAGTAGTAGCAGTAGCAGTAGTAGTAATAGTAGTAGTAGTAGTACTTGCAGTAGTAGCAGTAGCAGTAGTAGTAGCAGTAGTAGTAGTAGTAGTAGTAGTAGTAGTAGCAGTAGTAGTAGCAGTAGTAGTAGTAGTAGTAGTAGTAGTAGCAAGTAGTAGTGGTAGTAGTGGTGGTGGTAGCAGTGGCAGTAGTAGTGGTAGCAGTGGTGGTAGTAGTGGTGGTGGTGGTGGCAGTGGTGGTGGTGGTGGTGGTGGTGGTGGTGGTGGTGGTGGTGGTGGTGGTGGTGGTGGCGGTGGTGGTGGTGGCGGTGGTGGTGGTGGTGGCGGTGGTGGTGGTGGTGGTGGTGGTGGTGGTGGTGGTGGTGGTGGTGGTGGTGGTGGTGGTGGTGGTGGTGGTGGTGGTGGTGGTGGCGGTGGTGGTGGTGGTGGTGGTGGTGGTGGTGGTGGCGGTGGTGGTAGTGGTGGTGGTGGTGGCTGGTAGCTGGTGCTAGTGGTGGTGGTGGTAGTGGTGCTGCGGTGCGGTGGTGGTGGTGGTGGTGTGCTGGTGGTAGCTGGCGGTGGCGGTGCTGGTGGTGGTGGTGGTGGCGGTGGTGCTTTGGTAGTGGTGGCAGTAGTAGTGGTAGTAGTAGTAGTGGTAGTAGCAGCAGTGGCAGGTGCAGTGAGCAGTAGTGGTGGTAGTAGTAGTAGTGGTAGTGAGTGGTAGTAGTAGCAGCAGTATAGCAGTAGCAGTGGCAGTGGTGTAGTAGTGTAGTAGCAGTAGCAGTAGCAGTAGCAGTAGTAGTAGTAGTAGTAGTAGTAGTAGTAGTAGTAGTAGTAGTAGTAGTAGTAGTACTACAGTGGAGGTAGTATCTGTGCAGGTCTTACTTCCTCTGGTGGGCGGAGCTTCTCCTGGTGCAGATCAGAGCCACGACCACGATCATGACGACACTGAGCGCGCCCACAGACACCAGCACCACCATCAGCATCTGAGAGCCCCTCTGAGGGGCCACACTGCCATGAGGGGGACGCATCTGCCCCACCGGGGGCCCTGAGCACACGGGACACAGACACATGAGCAAGGACACACGGGATACACATGGGACACACATGTGACACACACGTGACACACGAGACACACACGGGACACACGTGACACACACGGGACACACACGTGACACACACGGGACACACACGTGACACACACACGGGACACACGTGACACACACGGGACACACGAGACACACACGGGACACACATGTGACACACACGTGACACACGAGACACACACGTGACACACACGTGACACACACGTGACACACACACGGGACACATGTGACACACACGGGACACACGGCACATGAGCAATGACACACGGGATACACACGGGACACACACGTGACACACATGTGACACACACGTGACACACGTGACACACACACGAAACACACGTGACACACGTGACACACACGGGACACACGAGACACACACACGAAACACACGTGACACACACGTGACACACGTGACACACACGGGACACACGAGACACACACGGGACACACATGTGACACACACGTGACACACGAGACACACACGTGACACACACGTGACACACACGTGACACACACGTGACACATGTGACACACATGATACACATGTGACAGACACGTGACACACGTTATACACACGTGACACACGGGCCACACGTGATACACACATGACACACACGTGACACACACGTGACACACACGGGACACATGTGATACACATGATACACATGTGACACACACGTGACACACACGGGACACATGTGATACACACGTGACACACACATGACACACACGTGACACACACATGACACACACATGACACACACATGAGTGTCAAATGTCAAATGTGGGGTTTTGATAAAGTGATAAACAGAAACAGCTGATGCTAACGTGCTTTGCTAGCCGTGTGTTGCTAAGGGTTGAACACATCGTTAGCGTCAGAGGAAACTTTATCACAAAATCAAGTCAGAGTTTGGTGACAAATGATTCTGTTCTGTTTCTGTTTTGTTCTTGTTTTGGCCTCAGTCTGTTCTCTCCAGATCTGAGCCTGGACTACAAACACGTGAACTCAAACTCCCAGGGTGCACTGGGGCTGGCAGCTCCTGTTAATGTGAAGAGTTAATGTGAAGAGGCAGGAGCTAACGGCAAAGTCCCAAAGCGACACAGAGATAATTATATTACAGTCCAACGCACATGGACTAACGAGCGAGAGGGAGAGAGAGAGAGGGAGGGGGGAAAGAGAGAGGAGAGAGGGAGAGAGAGAGGGGGGAAGAGAGAGAGAGAGAGAGAGAGAGAGAGAGAGAGAGAGGGGAGGGAGAGGAGAGAGAGGGGAGAGAGAGAGAGAGATAGAGGAGGAGGGAGGGAGGGAGAGAGAGAGAGAGAGAGAGGGAGGGAGGGAGAGAGGGGGAGAGAGAGAGAGAGAGAGAGGAGGAGGGAGAGAGAGAGAGAGAGGAGGAGGGGGGGAGAGGGGGGGAGAGGGGGAGGAAGAGAGAGTAGAGAGAGAGAGGGAGGAGGGAAAGAGTGAGGAGAGAGGGAGAGAGAGAGGGGGGAGGGGAAGAGAGAGGAGAGAGAGAGGGGGGGAGGGAGGGGGAGAGAGAGGGGAGAGAGGGGGGGAGGGAGGGGGAGAGAGAGAGAGAGAGAGAGGAGGAGGGAGGGGGAGATAGAGAGAGAGAGAGGGGAGGGAGGGGGAGATAGAGAGAGAGAGAGAGAGAGAGAGAGAGAGAGAGAGGGAGGAGGGAAAGAGAGAGAGAGAGAGAGGAGGAGGGAGGGGGAGATAGAAAGAGAGAGAGAGAGAGAGAGAGAGAGAGAGAGAGAGAGGGGGGAGGGAGGGGGAGAGAGAAAGAGAGAGAGGGAGGAGTCGTGTCACGACATGATTTAGAACATTCTTAATTAAACCCTTGAAGAGCTGGTGGTTCAGGGCTCAGCCACGACGACGATGACAAAGACTTTTGGTGCGAAACAAAATCAAGAAACATATACGGCTTTGGAGACGCACGAGGTGAGAGTGAGGCACCCGGGGTGAGAGTGAGGCTCCCGGGGTGAGAGAGTGAGGCGCCCGGGGTGAGAGAGTGAGGCGCCCGGGGTGAGAGAGTGAGGCGCCGGGGTGAAGAGTGGCGCCGAGAGAGAGTGGCGCCTGGGTGAGAGAGGAGGAGGCCTGGGTGAGAGAGTGTGGCGCCCGGGGTGAGAGAGTGAGGCGCCCGGGGTGAGAGTGGAGGCGCTGGGTGAAGAGTGGCGCCTGGGTGAGAGTAGCGCCGGTGAAGAGTGGCGCCTGGGTGAAGAGTGGCGCCGGTGAGAGAGTGAGGCGCCCGGGGTGAGAGAGTGAGGCGCCAGGGTGAAAGTGGCGCCAGGGTGAAAGTGGCGCCTGGGTGAGAGAGTGGCGCCTGGGTGAAAGTGGCGCCTGGGTGGAGCTGGGTGAGAGAGTGGCGCCAGGTGAAAGTGGCGCCAGGTGGTGAAAGTGGCGCCCGGGGTGAAGAGTGGCGCCCAGGTGAGAAGTGGCGCCAGGTGAGAGTGGCGCCCAGGTGAAAAGTGGCGCCCAGGGTGAGAAAAGTAGCGCCTCTGGGTGAAGAGGAGGCGCCGAGGTGAAAGTGGCGCCCAGGTGAAAGTAAGCGCCAGGGTGAAAAGTGAGCGCCAGGGTGAAAAGTAGCGCCCGAGGTGAGAAGTGAGCGCCAGAGTGAAAGTGGCGCCTGGGTGAGAAGTGGCGCCTGGGTGAAAAGTGGCGCCAGGGTGAAGTGAAGCGCTCGGGGTGAGAGAGTGGCGCCAGGGTGAAAAGTGGCGCCAGGGGTGAGTAAAGTAGACGCCGGGTGAAAGTAAGCGCCCAGGTGAAAGTGGCGCCAGAGTGAGAAAGTAGCGCCTGGGTGAAGAGTAGGCGCCAGGTGAGAGAGTGGCGCCAGTGAGAGAGTGGCGCCAGGGTGAGAGTGGCGCCAGGGTGAAGAGTGAGGCGCCTGGGGTGAGAGAGTGAGGCGCCCGGGGTGAGGCGCCCGGGGTGAGAGTGAGGCGCCGGGGTGAAGAGTAAGCGCCAGGGTGAGAGAGTGGCGCCAGGGTGAAGAGTAGGCGCCAGGGTGAAAGTGAGGCGCCTGGGTGAGAGAGTGAGGCCGGGGTGAGAGAGTGTGGCGCCAGGGTGAGGCGCCGGGTGAAAGTGAGGCGCCAGGTGAGAGAGTGAGGCGCCAGGTGAGAGAGTAGGCGCCAGGTGAGAGAGTGGCGCCTGGGTGAAAGTGAGGCGCCCTGGGTGAGAAGTGAGGCGCCTGGGTGAAAGTGGCGCCGGGTGAGAGAGTGAGGCGCCCGGGTTGAAGTGGCGCCAGGTGAGAGAGTGAGGCTCGTGAAGAGTGGCGCCTGGGTGAGAGAGTGAGGCACCTGGTGGAGAGGAGGCGCTGGTGAGAGAGTGAGGCGCCCGGGGTGAGAGTGAGGCGCCCGGGGTGAGAGAGTGAGGCGCCTGGGTGAGAGAAGTGGCGCCAGGGTGAGAGAGTGGCGCCCAGGGTGAAGAGTGAGCGCCAGAGTGAAAGTGGCGCCAGGTGAGAAGTGGCGCCCAGTGAAGAGTGAGGCGCCCGGGTGAAAGTAGCGCCGGGTAGCGCCCGAGTGAAAGTGAGCGCCGGTGAAAGTAGCGCCGGGTGAGAGTGAGGCGCCCGGGGTGAGAGAGTGAGGCGCCAGGGGTGAAAGTGGCGCCAGAGGTGAGAGTGAGGCGCCAGGTGAAAAGTGAGCGCCAGGGTGAAAGTAAAGCGCCAGGTGAGAAAGTGGCGCCAGGTGAGAGGAGGCGCCAGGGTGAGAAAGTGGCGCCAGTGAAAGTGAGGCGCCAGAGGTGAGAGTGAGCGCCCAGGGGTGAAAGTAGGCGCCTGGGTGAGAAGTGGCGCCGGGGTGAGAAAGTGGCGCCCGGGGTGAAAGTGAGCGCCGGAGTGAAAGTGAGCGCCAGGGTGAGAGTGAGCGCCAGGTGAGAGTGAGACGCCAGGGTGAGAGTGAGGCGCCAGGTGAGAGAGTGGCGCCAGAGGTGAGAGAGTGGCGCCTGGGTGAAGAGGAGGCGCCTGGGTGAAGAGAGTGGCGCCAGAGGTGAGAGAGTAGCGCCAGGTGAGAGAGTAGGCGCCTGGGTGAAGAGTGAGGCGCCGGGGTGAGAGAGTGAGGCGCCCAGGTAGGCGCCAGGTGAGAGTGAGGCGCCCGGGTGAGAGAGAGTGAGGCGCCAGGTGAGTGAGGCGCCCGGGGTGAGAGAGTGAGGCGCCTGGGGTGAGAGAGTGAGGCGCCCGGGTGAGAGAGTGGCGCCTGGGTGAGAGAGTGGCGCCAGGGTAGGCGCCAGGTGAGAGTGGCGCCAGGTGAAAGTGAGGCGCCTGGGTGAAGAGTGGCGCCAGGGTGAAGAGGTGGCGCCAGGTGAGAGAGTGAGGCGCCCGGGTGAGAGAGTGAGGCGCCGGGGTGAGAGAGTGAGGCGCCTGGGTGAAGAGTGGCGCCTGGGTGAGAGAGTGGCGCCTGGGTGAGAGAGTGGCGCCGGTGAGAGAGGAGTAGCGCCGGGTGAGAGAGTGAGCGCCTGGGTGAGAGAGTGGCGCCCGGGGTGAGAGAGTGGCGCCTGGGTGAGAGTGAGGCCAGGTTGAGAGAGTGAGGCGCCCTGGGTGAGAGTGAGGCGCCGGGGTGAGAGAGTGAGGCGCCTCGGGTGAAAAGTGGCGCCCTGGGTGAGAGTGGCGCCTGGGTGAAGAGTGAGGCGCCCTGGGTGAAGTGGCGCCAGGTGAGAGTGAGGCGCCTGGGTGAGAGAGTGAGGCGCCCGGGGTGAGAGAGTGAAGCGCCTGGGGTGAGAGAGTGGCGCCTGGGTGAAGTGGCGCCGGGGTGAGAGAGTGAGGCGCCTGGGGTGAGAGAGTGAGGCGCCCGGGTTGAGAGAGTGAGGCGCCCGGGGTGAGAGAGTGAGGCGCCCGGGGTGAGAGAGTGAGGCGCCCGGGGTGAGAGAGTGAGGCGCCCGGGGTGAGAGTGAGGCGCCCGGGGTGAGAGAGTGAGGCGCCCGGGGTGAGAGAGTGGCGCCTGGGTGAAGAGTGGCGCCCTGGGTGAGAGTGGCGCCAGGTGAAGAGCAGGCGCCTGAGAGAGTGGCGCCCTGGGTGAGAGTGAGGCGCCCGGGTGAGAGAGTGAGGCGCCCGGGGTGAGAGAGTGAGGCGCCCGGGGTGAGAGAGTGAGGCGCCTGGGGTGAGAGAGTGAGACGCCCGGGGTGAGAGTGAGGCGCCCGGGGTGAGAGAGTGGCGCCCTGGGTGAGAGTGAGGCGCCCGGGGTGAGAGAGTGAGGAGAGTGAGGCGCCCGGGGTGAGAGAGTGAGGCGCCCGGGGTGAGAGAGTGAGGCGCCCGGGGTGAGGCGCCCGGGGTGACAGAGTGAGGCGCCCGGGGTGAGAGAGTGAGGCGCCCGGGGTGAGAGTGAGGCGCCTGCTCAAATGGACTTTGAGAAAGTCTTGGTCATGAAACAGTTTGTAAAACAGTAAATGTGCGGCTCTGGTGGGTGGAGTCACCGTTGATGTTGCTGCGGTCGATGTGGGTGCTGTCCGGGTGCCAGAACGGGTGCTCTCCTCCGCGCCCTGAAACACAACACAGTCACATCCACAGCTTTCAGAGCGGAGAGCGTGACGCGCTCCGGACTCACCCTGGTCGTTCGGCATCTTGTCCGGATGCTCCACTGGAAAAGAGCAGAGTCGGAATCAGGAAACACTCACTTCTGCAGAACTCAAAGGCGCACGACACTTTCCACGTCATCTTTATCGTCTTTAACCCGTGTTATACTTTAGACCCGGAGCTGACGCTACGTTCTGAATGACCGCGCAGGTAGTTTCAGCGGCCGTGAAACTCAGAGCAAACGGGTTTGAATCAGCGCTCTGCCGCGGCGTGAGGTTCTAGACTCAAACTGTGTCAAAGTCCACGACAGAGACACGAGTTTGACCCAAACGTAACGAACAGGATCCTGTTTGAGGTTTAAACATTTGTCCAGTTTGACAGTTTAATGTTCATGATGTCACTTCCTGTTGAACACGACACAAACATGACACAGTTAGAGGTAAATCTACAACTGTTACCATAGCAACCAGACTGTAAACAAGGGGACAACCGTTACCATAGCAACCAGACTGTAAACAAGGGACAACCGTTACCATAGCAACCAGACTGTAAACAAGGGACAACCGTTACCATAGCAACCAGACTGTAAACAAGGGGACAACCGTTACCATAGCAACCAGACTGTAAACAAGGGGACAACCGTTACCATAGCAACCAGACTGTAAACAAGGGGACAACCGTTACCATAGCAACCAGACTGTAAACAAGGGGACAACCGTTACCATAGCAACCAGACTTTGATTCTTCAAATTTCTTCACAAACTGCAACTTCACAAATGTAAAACTATGATAACTATTTAGCACAGATGCCCTCCCACCGAACGAGTCAGAGCTGGAACAGAGTCAGACCCCGGGCGGCCCCACAGAGAGAACAACCGGCCCCACCGCGAGAACAACCGGCCCCACAGAAAACAACCGGCCCCACAGAGAGAACAACCGGCCCCACAGAGAACAACAGGCCCCACAAAGAGAACAACCGGCCCCACAAAGAGAACAACCGGCCCCAACAGACACTGGTTCTAGTCCCTCACCTTTAGCCGTCCTGAAGGACACTGGTTCTAGTCCCTCACCTTTAGCCGTCCTGAAGGACACTGGTTCTAGTCCCTCACCTTTAGCCGTCCTGTAGGACACTGGTTCTAGTCCCTCACCTTTAGCCGTCCTGAAGGACACTGGTTCTAGTCCCTCACCTTTAGCCGTCCTGAAGGACACTGGTTCTAGTCCCTCACCTTTAGCCGTCCTGAAGGACACTGGTTCCTAGTCCCTCACCTTTAGCAGTCCTGAAGGACACTGGTTCTAGTCCCTCACCTTTAGCCGTCCTGAAGGACACTGGTTCTAGTCCCTCACCTTTAGCCGTCCTGAAGGACACTGGTTCTAGTCCCTCACCTTTAGCCGTCCTGAAGGACACTGGTTCTAGTCCCTCACCTTTAGCCGTCCTGAAGGACACTGGTTCGGACAAAGGCCCGACTCCTTTGCTGTTCTTGGCCTGGATCCTGAAGTAGTAGACCGTGTCCAGACTCAGGTCCAGGACTTGGTGGGTCAGGCGGTCTCCGGTGATGGACTCCATGGACCAGTCGTCGATGGGCGAGTTCTTGTCCAGGGTGTAATACACGATGTATCCTGCAGGGGGCAGAGCAGAGCTGGTATGTTCAGACTGAAGCGCAGAGGCGTCAAAGGTTCAACAAATAAACCTTTAAATCTCCTCAAATATGATTCTAATTTAATCTCATTGCATTTCAGCTCAAACGAGGCAGAAGTCGTGGAAGACTGGCCCCAGGGCGCGTTTGATTCCTCCACAGGGACTCACAGCAGTGCTTACACCTGGAGGAGCGTTTGATTCCTCCACAGGGACTCACAGCAGTGCTTACACCTGCAGGAGCGTTTGATTCCTCCACAGGGACGTGTTACAGACAGGTTTAGAGCCGGGTGGAGCCAAAGCGCAGACAGTGGGATGTGTTTACAGATCGGACTGGAGAAGACGTCTACTGCTTTTAGTGAAAATCAAACACACCTAATGGTTGTTTTACGTTTGGTTCGTCGTAAACTGTTGGAGACAATGTCCTGTCACACTGTTTCACTCAAGAAAATGAAAAAAATATGACCCGACTCAGACACGTGAGCGACATCAGAGCCTCAAACACATTTACATCATGTTTGAGCAAATTATCATCGACTCTTTGCATTTTTTCTCCCAGATTTATGGGTTTTACTGGAAAAATACTCCCAGAAATGTTGAGCCCACAATCATTTTCCATTTTATCTGCAGATATATCAGATACTGTTCCATAAAGTAGATTCGGTTGAAGCTAAAATACAATTTTAAGGCGAGAACATTATATTTAGTCCATGGTTTGTTACAGAAAATCAAACTGACTGACCATTGTCTTCTGGAAATTCAATGTGTTTCTTTTTTCCACCTGATCTCATGCCTCACGTTCTCACGTCAGAATCAGTATCAGAATGACTTTTATTTATCCCCAAGAGGAAATTCTTTTTGTTACATGTGCAACCGACCAGTAGAGACAGTAAGTATTAAAACAAAATGATATATATAAAATAAGAATAAAATACAAATAAAATACAATAGCTCTACAATGTTCAACCCCATTTAACTTATAAAGTGTCTTTATTAATCAACTAAACCCCTGATATGAACAATTTACAATAAGCTTAACGGCCATATTTATTTGAATTTTAAACGCCACTTCAAGTTTTTTCCTTCTGGGACTTTGACGCGTCACATTTTAAAGGGCCCATGACAGGTTAGACCACTCATGTACCTAAAATACAGCTAAGATAAATATTTTCAAAGTTTTGCTAAAAATAATTATACATTTCGTCATTTTTAGCCTTTCTTTAGTTTTGTAACGTCACTTCCTGGTTGTAAATGATGACATCACGCTGGGAATGACTCAGCACACTCGGCTAAAACTCGGCTAATGTCAGAGATTTGTTTGTCCGACAAATCAAAATATGTGAACACCTTCATTTTGTTGAATTAATGTTTTAAGGGTCATTTAAGTTGTTGATTTTGGGTAAATTATGCGTAATCTTTGGATGGGCGGAGTCTCACAGTGTGATGTCATCAGCTTTTTACTTCCTGTAATTTCAAACTGATTATTCCACTTTTCTCCACAAACTACAACTTGATTGGTGTAAAACAGTCATTTTTATGTACAATACGTATTAATGCACCAAATAAAATCAAAATGAGAAATTCATTCAAACCTGTCATAGGCCCTTTAAAGGGTCTATCATATACTTTTGATCTGGATTTGCGTCGTTTTGATTTAAAATGTTAAAGAGCGGCTTCTGCGCTCTGATTGGACGACGAGGCGCCTGTCGCGAGCGCTGACCTGTGATTCGTCCGTTGGCCTCGGTGGGCGGCTGCCAGCTGATGAGGATGGCCCGAGGTCGACCTTCTCGTCCAATCACAGTCAGGTCTTTGGGGGCGGAGCTCGGAGCTGTCAATCACACACAGAACACAGTTTATGAAATATGAGGAAAATATGAGGAAAATATGAGGAAAATATGAGGAAAATATGAGGAAAATATGAGGAAAATATGAGGAAAATATGAGGGAAATATGAGGTAAATATGAGGAAAATATGAGGAAAATATGTGGAAAATAAGGGGAAAATATGAGGAAAATATGTGGAAAATATGAGGAAAATATGTGGAAAATATGAGGGAAATATGAGGAAAATATGAGGAAAATATGTGGAAAATATGAGGAAAATATGTGGAAAATATGTGGAAAATAAGGGGAAAATATGAGGAAAATATGTGGAAAATATGTGGAAAATATGAGGAAAATATGTGGAAAATATGAGGGAAATATGAGGAAAATATGAATTAAATATGAGAAACATATGTGTAAAATATGTGTAAAATATGAGGAAAATATGAGGAAAATATGAGGAAAATATGAGGAAAATATGTGGAAAATATGAGGAAAATATGAGGAAAATATGAGGAAAATATGAGGAAAATATGAGGAAAATATGAGGTAAATATGAGGAAAATATGAGGTAAATATGAGGAAAATATGAGGAAAATATGAGGAAAATATGAGGAAAATATGAGGTAAATATGTGTAAAATATAAGGTTAATATGAGGAAAATATGTGGAAAATATGAGGGAAATATGAGGAAAATATGAGGAAAATATGTGTAAAATATAAGGTTAATATGAGGAAAATATGTGGAAAATATGAGGGAAATATGAGGAAAATATGAGGAAAATATGTGTAAAATATAAGGTTAATATGAGGAAAATATGTGGAAAATATGTGGAAAATAAGGGGAAAATATGAGGAAACTATGTGGAAAGTAAGGGGAAAATATGGGGAAAATATGATGAAAATATGGGGAAAATATGAGGAAAATATTGGATTGATATGAGGAAAATATGTGGAAAATATGTGGAAAATATGTGGAAAATATGAGGAAAATATGTGAAAAATTAGGGGAAAATATGAGGAAAATATGTGGAAAGTAAGGGGAAAATCTGAGGTAAATGAAGCGTCAGTGGTTTTATCTCACAGTTTTCTGACGGATGAACATTTTAAACAAACCAGGAGAAACAACAAGAGAAGAATGAACCGACAGCAAAGAATCACAGGACGATTTTGTCGCGTTTTACTCACATTTTAGTCACATTTTTGTTGCTTTTAGTCACATTTATTTTCGTCACATTAGTCACATTTTTGAGACTTTTAGTATCGTTTCAGTCACTCACAGTTGCCTTTTTGTCACTTTTAGTCACGTTGGTCACGTTTTGGTCTCGTTTTTGTCACTTTTAGTCACATTTTTGTTGCGTGTTTGAGCCTATCATCCCACTCCGTCTCATTAATATTCCCTGTGGAGATGATTGACAGCTCCAGGATTAAGCAGAGTTTAAAAAACACCGAGGCCAAAGCGTCTGTCGTCTGAGAAACAAGTTCAGACAAAAATGTGTGAACTTTGTCCCAGAAAAGACTCAGACTTTACTGAAATGAACTGAACTGAATGTTATTTATGGTTTTAACAAAGAGTTTGTGAATGAAAGTGGATCAAGTGTCATCTGAGTCTAAAACCAACAAAACCCAGATTCACACAGAAACATTTGAAATAAAATGTATTTGTGTGATTTGGTCAGGCTTTAACCCTTAGATCATTCTTTGTTGTTTAAAATGACCTAAAAGTATCAATACTCGTAAAATACGCGACGTGACGCGACAAACTTTAAAAGAATCTCATGTGTCTGAACTTCAGGGGTTATTTATGAACTTCAGGGGTTATTTATGAACTTCAGGGGTTATTTGTGAACTTCAGGGGTTATTTATGAACTTCAGGGGTTATTTATGAACTTCAGGGGTTATTTATGAACTTCAGGGGTTATTTATGAACTTCAGCGGTTATTTATGAACTTCAGGGGTTATTTATGAACTTCAGGGGTTATTTCTTATGAACTTCAGGGGTTATTTGTGAACTTCAGGGGTTATTTATGAACTTCAGCGGTTATTTATGAACTTCAGGGGTTATTTATGAACTTCAGGGGTTATTTCTTATGAACTTCAGGGGTTATTTCTTATGAACTTCAGGGGTTATTTCTTATGAACTTCAGGGGTTATTTATGAACTTCAGGGGTTATTTATGAACTTCAGGGGTTATTTATGAACTTCAGGGGTTATTTGTGAACTTCAGGGGTTATTTCTTATGAACTTCAGGGGTTATTTGTGAACTTCAGGGGTTATTTCTTATGAACTTCAGGGGTTATTTCTTATGAACTTCAGGGGTTATTTCTTATGAACTTCAGGGGTTATGTATGAACTTCAGGGGTTATTTATGAACTTCAGGGGTTATTTCTTATGAACTTCAGGGGTTATTTCTTATGAACTTCAGGGGTTATTTCTTATGAACTTCAGGGGTTATGTATGAACTTCAGGGGTTATTTCTTATGAACTTCAAGGGTTATTTACGAACTTCAGGGGTTATTTATGAACTTCAGCGGTTATTTGTGAACTCCAGGGGTTATTTCTTATGAACTTCAGGGGTCATTTATGAACTTCAGGGTTATTTATGAACTTCAGGGTTATTTATGAACTTCAGGGTTATTTCTTATTATCTTCAGGGGTTATTTATGAACTTCAGGGGTTATTTATGAACTTCAGGGGTTATTTATGAACTTCAGGGGTTATTTATGAACTTCAGGGGTTATTTCTGAACTTCAGGGGTTATTTCTTATGAACTTCAGGGGTTATTTCTTATGAACTTCAGGGGTTATTTATGAACTTCAGGGGTTATTTATGAACTTCAGGGGTTATTTCTTATGAACTTCAGGGGTTATTTATGAACTTCAGGGGTTATTTATGAGATTAAGTGGTTATTTCTGAACTTCAGAGTTTATTTATGAACTTCAGGGGTTATTTCTTATGAACTTCAGGGATTATTTCTGAACTTCAGGGGTTATTTCTGAACTTCAGAGGTTATTTCTTATGAACTTCAGGGGTTATTTCTGAACTTCAGGGGTTATTTCTGAACTTCAGGGGTTATTTATGAACTTCAGGGGTTATTTCTTATGAACTTCAGGGGTTATTTATGAACTTCAGCGGTTATTTATGAACTTCAGAGGTTATTAGTGAACTTCAGGGGTTATTTATGAACTTCAGGGGTTATTTCTTATGAACTTCAGGGGGTATTTGTGAACTTCAGGGGTTATTTCTTATGAACTTCAGGGGTTATTTATGAACTTCAGGGGTTATTTCTGAACTTCAGGGTTATTTCTTATGAACTTCAGGGTTATTTATGAACTTCAGGGTTATTTATGAACTTCAGGGGTTATTTATGAACTTCAGGGGTTATTTGTGAACTTCAGGGGTTATTTATGA
>CM033619.1:52937514-52955014 GCA_019453435.1 Rhinogobius similis | reverse complement strand
GAGAGAGAGGGAGAGAGAGAGAGAGAGGGGAGAGGGGAGGGAGAGGGAGAGAGAGAGAGAGAGGGGAGAGGGGGGGGGGGAGAGGGAGAGAGAGGGCGAGCGAGGGGGGAGAGAGAGGGGGAGAGAGAGGGGGGAGGCGAGCCACAGTCGGACACGGATTGTTGACCTGGAGTTTCTTCAGAAAACTAAAGGTGTTAGCATAGCATTAGCATGTAGCACACAGCTAACGTTAGCCTTCTTTGCAAATAAACTCAACTATTTAAAGACTTGGGATGAAGTCCAGGGCGGATCTCCACATGTCGCCTGTGGGCGGAGCTTAGACTGTGTGTGTGGGCGGAGCTCAGACGTGTGTGTGGGCGGAGCTTGGATGCGTGCGTTGCCATGGTTACCTGCTTCGTAGGTGGTGGCGTGTGCCGTCATGCTCCAGGTGCTGGACTTCCTGCCTTTGGTGACCATCACCGAGAACTCGTACATGGAGTTAGGCTTGAGGCCGGTCACCGTGTGACTCAGGGCCGTCGTGTCTGCGGACTGAGAGACCGGGTCAGAACCAGGACCAGGACCGGGTCAGAACCAGGACTGAGAGACCGGGTCAGAACCAGGACCAGGACTGAGAGACCGGGTCAGAACCAGGACTGAGAGACCGGGTCAGAACCAGGACTGAGAGACCGGGTCAGAACCAGGACCAGACCGGGTCAGAACCAGGACCAGGACCGGGTCAGAACCAGGACCAGACCGGGTCAGAACCAGGACCAGACCGGGTCAGAACCAGGACTGAGAGACCGGGTCAGAACCAGGACCAGACCGGGTCAGAACCAGGACCAGGACCGGGTCAGAAACAGGACTGAGAGACCGGGTCAGAACCAGGACCAGACCGGGTCAGAACCAGGACCAGGACCGGGTCAGACCCAGGACCAGGACTGGGTCAGAACCAGGACCAGGACCGGGTCAGGACCAGGACCTAAACCCGGTCTGGACCCAGTCCTGGCCCGGTCCTGGTTCGGTCCTGGTCCGGTCCTGGTCCTGGTCCCGGTCCCGACCCGGTCTGGACCCGGGCTCACCTTGTACTTGCCGCTGGACGAGTGGCTGGTCTTCCACTTGACGGAGTAGAACCGGACCTCGCTCGACTTCTGGCTCTTCCCGACCGAGTTATCGGCCCAAGACACTCGCACCGAGTCGGGCCCCAGGGCCACGGCCTGGACCCCCACAGGAGGAATCATGGGAAATGTAGTGCTGTCCGGGACGGCAGTGGGGAACTTATCAAAGAGGAAGAGGTCGTCCTCTGAGGGGTCCGGGGGGTCTGAGGGGGGGAGAGGAGGGGGGGGGAGGAGAGGGGGAGGAGAGGGAGGAGGAGAGGAGAGAGGGGAGGAGGAGAGGAGGGAGGAGGAGAGGGGGAGAGAGAGAGGGGAGGAGGGGAGGAGGAGTAGATGGGGAGGAGGAGGAGAGGGGGAGGAGGAGAGGAGGGGGGAGGAGAGGAGAGAGGGGAGAGGGAGGGGAGAGAGAGAGGTGAGAGGGAGGAGAGAGAGGGAGGAGGGAGGGGAGAGGGGGAGGAGGGAGGGGAGGAGAGGGAGAGGGGGAGAGAGGGGAGGGGAGGAGGAGGGAGAGGGGGAGGGAGAGGAGGAGGAGAGGAGGAGGAGAGAGAGGGAGGAGGAGAGAGGGTGAGGAGAGAGGGAGGAGGAGGAGAGGGGGGAGGAGGAGAGGAGGAGGAGGAGAGAGGAGGAGAGGGAGGAGAGGGGGAGGAGGGGAGGAGGAGAGGGGGGAGGAGGAGAGGGGGAGGAGGAGAGGGGGGTGTAAATGTTGAACACAGATCAGACTCAGGTCTTGAGGTTCAAACAGAAGTCGATCTCTTTCTTTTTTTCGACTAAACCATCGACTTCATGTTATTGTTGATCAAAACAAAGAATAAACCATTGAGTTCAAAGGATTTAGACGATATAATTATATATATTATTACATATTACATATATTATAATTCTGGACGTGTGTTTTACAATTGAACCAATTCTTTTAAATCCCAGACACACATTCCATTATGTCATCATGTACTTCCTACATTTGTGTGATTGAATGTGTCACGTCTGGACTGACACAGGACCAGACCGGGTCAGAACCAGGACCAGGACCGGGTCAGAACCAGGACCAGGACCGGGTCAGCACCAGGACCAGGACCGGGTCAGAACCAGGACCAGGACCGGGTCAGAACACTCTTCATGTCTGTGTGTGATGCAGCTGCAGTACCTGACAGTGACCTGGTGACGGCGCTCTCGTACAGAGGGACTCCCTCCCCCGCGTTATTAAAGGCCTTCAGCGAAATCACATAATGAGAACTGGGCTCTGCAACGACAGGAGAACGAGGAGAACATCAACCAGGAGAACATGAGGAGAACATCAACCAGGAGAACAAGGAGAGCATCAACCAGGAGAACATGAGGAGAACATCAGGAGAACATCAGGAGAACATGAGGAGAGCATCAACCAGGAGAACAAGGAGAACGAGGAGAACATCAACCAGAGCATGAGGAGAACATGATGAGAACAACCAGGGCATCAAGGACAGTATCATCTCTCCTCCTCTCCTTCTCTCTTCTTCTCTCCCTCTCCTTGTCTTCCTCCCTCCCTCCTTGTCTCCCCCCCCCTCCCTCCCTCCCTCCTCATGTCCTGGCCTTCTTGTCTCCTTCCCCCCCCCCCCCCCCCCTCCCCTCCTCGTTTGGGGGAGCAGCTCTTAAACAAACATGTCACCCCCCTTCCTTGTCTCCTCATGTCCTGGCCTCCTTGCCTCCTTGTCTCCTTCCCTCCCTCCCCCCCTCCCTCCCCCCCTCCCCCCCTCCCCTCCTTGTTTGGGGGAGCAGCACTTAAACAAACATGTCTCCTTCCTTCCCTCCTTCCCTCCCTCCTTGTCTCCTCATGTCCTGGCCTTCTTGCCTCCCTTGTCTCCCCCTCCCTCCCTCCCCCCTCCCCCCCTCCCCTCCTTGTTTGGGGGAGCAGCACTTAAACAAACATGTCTCCTTCCCTCCCTCCTTGTCTCCTCATGTCCTGGCCTTCTTGCCTCCTTGTCTCCCCCCCTCCCTCCCCCCTTGTTTGGGGGAGCAGCTCTTAAACAAACATGTCTCCTTCCTTCCCTCCTTCCCTCCCTCCTTGTCTCCTCATGTCCTGGCCTTCTTGCCTCCTTGTCTCCCTCCCTCCCTCCCTCCCTCCTTGTCTCCTTGTCTCCCTCCCTCCCTCCTTGTCTCCTTGTCTCCCTCCCTCCCTCCTTGTTTGGGTGGGGGAGCAGCACTTAAACAAACATGTCTCCTTCCTTCCCTCCTTCCCTCCCTCCTTGTCTCCTCATGTCCTGGCCTTCTTGCCTCCTTGTCTCCCTCCCTCCCTCCTTGTCTCCTTGTCTCCCTCCCTCCCTCCTTGTCTCCTTGCCTCCCTCCCTCCCTCCCTCCCTCCCTCCCTCCCTCCCTCCTTGTTTGGGGGAGCAGCTCTTAAACAAACATGTCTCCTTCCTTCCCTCCCTCCCTCCTCATGTCCTGGCCTTCTTGCCTCCTTGTCTCCCTCCCTCCCTCCCTCCCTCCCTCCTTGTCTCCCTCCCTCCCTCCTTGTCTCCTTGTCTCCCTCCCTCCCTCCTTGTTTGGGTGGGGGAGCAGCACTTAAACAAACATGTCTCCTTCCTTCCCTCCTTCCCTCCCTCCTTGTCTCCTCATGTCCTGGCCTTCTTGCCTCCTTGTCTCCCTCCCTCCCTCCTTGTCTCCTTGTCTCCCTCCCTCCCTCCTTGTCTCCTTGTCTCCCTCCCTCCCTCCTTGTCTCCTTGTCTCCCTCCCTCCCTCCTTGTTTGGGTGGGGGAGCAGCACTTAAACAAACATGTCTCCTTCCTCATGTCCTGGCCTTCTTGCCTCCTTGCCTCCCTCCCTCCCTCCCTCCCTTCCTCCCCCCCCCCCTTGTTTGGGGGAGCAGCTCTTAAACAAACATGTCTCCTTCCTTCCCTCCTCATGTCCTGGCCTTCTTGCCTCCTTGCCTCCCTCCCTCCTTGTCTCCTTGTCTCCCCCCCCCCCTCCCCCCTTGTTTGGGGGAGCAGCTCTTAAACAAACATGTCTCCTGACTCTCATCCATTATGAAGTGTTTCTTGAATAATTGAAGCTCTTTTTCCCGGCGGTTTGTCGTTACAAACGTCTGCGCCTCGTGTGGTTCACATCAAACTCGTTCAATTATTAACGCCGTTTGTCGGCGGTAAATACGGCACAATCTGGCACCGACACGGCGTCTCCAGGGACTTCAAACATCTGCTGAAGGCTCCACAGCCACAGCGCTCCGTTAGCCCGGAACATGCCACGAGCTAGCACCCATGCATGTCAATGGGAGAGTCAAGGTTAGCATCAGAGGTAATGTTAGCCTCAGAGTTAGCGTGAGCCAAAGAGCTAACCTTATCCACAGATTTAGTGTTAGCCACATACCTAGCACTGGACTCAAGAGTGAGCGTTAGCCTCAGAGTTAGCATTAGCCTCAGAGTTAGCGTAAGCCAAAGAGCTAACCTTATCCACAGATTTAGTGTTAGCCACATACCTAGCATTGGACTCAAGAGTGAGCGTTAGCCTCAGAGTTAACATTAGCCTCTAGTTAGCTTTAGCCTCAGAGTTGGCATTAGCCTCAGAGTTAGCGTAAGCCAAAGAGCTAACCTTATCCACAGAGTTAGTGTTAGCCACATACCTAGCATTGGACTCAGAGTGAGCGTTAGCCTCAGAGTTAACGTTAGCCTCTAGTTAGCTTTAGCCTCAGAGTTAACGTTAGCCTCTAGTTAGCTTTAGCCTCAGAGTTAGCATTAGCCTCAGAGTTAGCTTTAGCCTCAGAGTTAGCATTAGCCCCCAAACACGTGACACGTGACACCAGAGCAGAGTTAGAGCTGTAGAAGGATTCTGTGTAGCTTGCTAGCGTTAGCGTTGACATTAGCGCACATGCTAACAACCTGGTAATAAGACTTTTGAGTGTTTTATTTTGGGTGAGAAACATCGACGCGACGTTTATTTATGGAACAGCAGCTGATCTCAAAGTGACGACGAGTCCTACAGTAATGAGCGAACTTTACAAACTGGAGGCTGAAGTTCGATAGTGACAGTTTTCGATGGTAAAAACAGCCTTTAAACACGTCTTCAAACATGCATTGTTTTTAGTGGTTATTGGCCTTTAAACGTGCTCTTGGCTTCTCATGTTTAAGAACTGAACACAATCATTTACAGAAAGAAAAATCTGTTTCTCTGCTGTTTCCCACGGAGTTTTGTCGCCGCCTACTGGCTGCTACGGCAACGTAATGCATTCATTTGAATAATAAAAGTTTCTGTTTTAAGAAGAAAAGTCAGTGTTTCATGAGCAGAACACAGGGCTGTAAGTTTAGATGCTACGACCGAGGCTCAAATGTACGATTTATCCAGTTTGATTCACTTTTATTTAGGCTCAGGACGTTGGGAGATTTTGGTGTCACTGAACAGTCTGGACGGTTTTGTCATCAGCGTCAACTTTGAGACGACGTCTGAAGGATCTGCGCCTCAGGTCTATGGTTCAGACAGTAACAAGTCAGACCTGTGGACTCAGGATCAGTCAAACCAACATGGTGCTTCATGGTACAAGACGTGCATTTAAAGTGTGTTCAAGCCGATTACTGTGACTCAGGAGACGATCAGAACCTCCTGAAGATTCTGGACCCAATGGAGTTCAAATGAGACGCAGAAATGGCCTTCATCGCCGTCAGAATCAGAACCCAGGGCCAAACATAGATTCATACGACGAGCTTAAACCAAATGGAATCTGCATAAACGGTCGCAAAGTGGACAAAACCGTCCAGACTGCTCAGTGACACCAGAATCTCCCAACGTCCTGAGCCTAAATCAAAATAAAAGTGAATCAAACTGGATAAATCGTACATTTGAGCCTCGGTCGTAGCATCTAAACTTACAGCCCGTGAAACACCGTGTTCTGCTCATAAAACACTTACTTTTCTCGTTAAAACAGGATTTATTTTTCTCATAAAAACACTTACTTTTCTCGGTAAAACATAAACTTTTATTATTCAAATGAATGCAGTATGTTTCCGTAGGCTGCAGAGTGAATTACACAAGTTATTTCTAAACAAGTGGAGTTTGCAGAGAAGCAGCTGTAGAGATTGTGATTAGAGTCTGGCTATGATTTATGAATCTGAAAACAGCAGAAGAGTCTCGGGAAAATGTCAGCGATGGAGGGAGTTCAGCAGGAAGTGTGTGTGACGTGGGATTCATCAAACAGTGAACGGCGCTAACCGTAGCATCAGTGAACGACGCTAACCGTAGCATCAGTGAACGGCGCTAACCGTAGCATCAGTGAACGGCGCTAACCGTAGCATCAGTGAACGGCGCTAACCGTTAGCTCCAGAGTGCTTCTTACCCAGGTTCTCGATGGCGTAGTAGCGCTGCTTGCTGTCCACGCGCACCGTCTCGGCGTACGGGCTGCCCACGCCGTACCCGATGATGTAACCGCGCACCAGCACGGCGGGCGAAAGGGGCGGAGTCCACGACATGATGATGCTGCTGGGGAGGGGCCTGACGTGGAGCGAGGAGGGCTGGTCCGGCACCGTGCTCTCTGTGGACGGAAACAGAGAAGACAGAGACGTCAGGAAGAAACGTCTCTCTGTGGACGGAAACAGAGAAGACAGAGACGTCAGGAAGAAACGTCTCTCTGTGGACGGAAACAGAGAAGACAGAGACGTCATGAAGAAACGTCTCTCTGTGGACGGAAACAGAGACGGAACCAGAGAAGAAACGTCTCTCTGTGGACGGAAACAGAGACGGAACCAGAGAAGAAACGTCTCTCTGTGGACGGAAACAGAGACGGAACCAGAGAAGAAACGGCTCTCTGTGGACGGAAACAGAGAAGAAACAGCTCTCTGTGGACGGAAACAGAGAAGACAGAGACGTCAGGAAGAAACGACTCTCTGTGGACGGAAACAGAGAAGAGACGGCTCTCTGTGGACGGAAACAGAGAAGAAACAGCTCTCTGTGGACGGAAACAGAGAAGACAGAGACGTCAGGAAGAAACGACTCTCTGTGGACGGAAAGAGAGACGGAAACAGAGAAGAAACGGCTCTCTGTGGACGGAAACAGAGAAGAAACAGAGAAGAAACGGCACTCTGTGGACGGAAACAGAGAAGACAGAGACGTCAGAGAAGAAACGACTCTCTGTGGACGGAAACAGAGAAGACAGAGAAGAAACGGCTCTCTGTGCACGGAAACAGAGAAGAAACGACTCTCTGTGGACGGAAACAGAGAAGAAACGACTCTCTGTGGACGGAAACAGAGAAGAAACAGAGAAGAAACGGCCCTCTGTGGACGGAAACAGAGAAGACAGAGACGTCAGGGAAGAAACGACTCTCTGTGGACGGAAACAGAGAAGACAGAGAAGAAACGGCTCTCTGTGCACGGAAACAGAGAAGAAACGACTCTCTGTGGACGGAAACAGAGAAGAAACGGCTCTCTGTGGACGGAAACAGAGAAAACAGAGACGTCAGGAGGAAACGACTCTCTGTGGACGGAAAGAGAGAAGAAACGGCTCTCTGTGGACGGAAACAGAGAAGACAGAGAAGAAACGGCTCTCTGTGGACGGAAACAGAGAAGAAACAGAGAAGAAACGGCTCTCTGTGGACGGAAACAGAGAAGAAACAGAGAAGAAACGGCTCTCTGTGGACGGAAACAGAGAAGACAGAGAAGAAACAGAGAAGAAACAGAGAAGAAACAGAGAAGAAACAGAGAAGAAACGACTCTCTGTGGACGGAAACAGAGAAGAAACGGCTCTCTGTGGACGGAAACAGAGAAGACAGAGACGTCAGGAAGAAACGCCTCTGTGGACGGAAACAGAGAGAGACGGAAACAGAGAAGAAACGCTCTCTGTGGATGGAAACAGAGAAGACAGAGACGGAAACAGAGACGGAAACAGTTAAGACAGAGAAGAAACGTCTCTCTGTGGACGGAAACAGAGAAGACAGAGACGTGAGGGAAGAAACGTCTCTCTGTGGACGGAAACAGAGAAGAAACGACTCTCTGTGGACGGAAACAGAGAAGAAACGGCTCTCTGTGGACGGAAACAGAGAAGACAGAGACGTCAGGAAGAAACGTCTCTCTGTGGACGGAAACAGAGACGGAAACAGAGAAGAAACGTCTCTCTGTGGACGGAAACAGAGAAGACAGAGACGGAAACAGAGACGGAAACAGAGAAAACAGAGAAGAAACGGCTCTCTGTGGACGGAAACAGAGAAGACAGAGACGTGAGGGAAGAAACGTCTCTCTGTGGACGGAAACAGAGAAGAAACGACTCTCTGTGGACGGAAACAGAGAAGAAACGGCTCTCTGTGGACGGAAACAGAGAAGACAGAGACGTCAGGAAGAAACGTCTCTCTGTGGACGGAAACAGAGAAGACAGAGACGTCAGGAAGAAACGTCTCTCTGTGGACGGAAACAGAGACGGAAACAGAGAAGAAACGTCTCTCTGTGGACGGAAACAGAGAAGACAGAGACGGAAACAGAGACGGAAACAGAGAAAACAGAGAAGAAACGGCTCTCTGTGGACGGAAACAGAGAAGACAGAGACGTGAGGGAAGAAACGTCTCTCTGTGGACGGAAACAGAGAAGAAACGACTCTCTGTGGACGGAAACAGAGAAGAAACGGCTCTCTGTGGACGGAAACAGAGAAGACAGAGACGTCAGGAAGAAACGTCTCTCTGTGGACGGAAACAGAGAAGACAGAGACGTCAGAGAAGAAACGTCTCTCTGTGGACGGAAACAGAGACGACAGAGACGGGAAACAGAAAGCGACTCTCTGTGGACGGAAACAGAGAAAACAGAGAAGAAACGGCTCTCTGTGGACGGAAACAGAGAAGACAGAGAAGAAACAGAGACGGAAACAGAGAAGAAACAGAGAAGAAACAGAGAAGAAACGACTCTCTGTGGACGGAAACAGAGAAGACAGAGAAGACAGAGAAGAAACGACTCTCTGTGGACGGAAACAGAGAAGACAGAGACGTCAAAGAAGAAACGGCTCTCTGTGGATGGAAACAGAGACGGAAAAGTGAAGTTGAACAAGTACCGGCCACAGACTGTCACTGAAGCTTCTGTACTTTAGTAAAAAGTGTATCTGTTGTTTACTTTGGACACTTTTTATTTTACTTTATTCCTTTGAGTGACTGGACTGAAAAGTAAAACACACACCTGCATGTTTCACTCGATCACATTCTGAGCTAAAGTCAAGACACTTTTTGTGTTTTTGGTCACTTTTCTCTCACGTCTGGACTTTCATGTGTCCAATCTGCTCCTGATGTTTGATTCTTCCATTGAATCCACTTCATCCATAGATTTCTCTGACATTGTTTTCTTCAAATGCATTTTTAAAGATCATTAAAGTAGATCCACACAAACTGTACGATCTGGACTCAACACATTTAGACCAAACACAAGGATTTGACTCAAAGTGATAGAAACACAACTGAAAACGACAAAAACGTGACTAAAAGTGACAAAAATGCGATTAAAAGCAACATAAATGAGACTTAAAGCATTAAAAACAAACTAAAAGCAGCAAAAACGCAACTTAAAAGTGACAAGAATGTAACTAAAAGTATCAAAAACGTGACTAAAAGTGACAAAAACCGACAAAAAACGCAACTAAAAGTGACTAACTCCAACGGTAATTGTCTGTAAATGCATTTTTGTCCCTCGAGACATAAAGATCATTAAAGTAGATCCACACAAACTGTACAATCTGGACTCAACACATTTAGACCAAACAAGGATTTAAGATCTGATTCTAAACTCATTTATTGAAATCTTTGGTGAAAAAAATCAGATCTAATTTACTAAAAAACTCAATAATAAATCCAAATCCCTTCTGTACATTTTTATAACTAATGTGTGACAAAATGAACAAGAAATTTAAACCTGGTTCTGTCCATTTTTCAGATTTAAATGTCACAAATGTGTGGATTGTTTCTTACATTTAAGAGTTTAACGCTGACATCTTTCTTTCAGATTTGTTGGTATCGTCCTGTCGTGTCTCTGACGTTACATTTGACTAAAACGTAGTAAACATGATCAGATTTAAGATTTTACTAAACATTTTGCCCATTGATCCCCAGTTTGACAGACTGTCGTGTTTATGACGTCACTTCCTGGTTGTTCAGCAAATACGACGCAGCGGGAGGTGATTCTACAGCCGTTACCGTGGCAACCGTTTGGAAAACAAGGGTCAAAATCCATAGAAATGACTCAATAGTTATGATTCGACAATACATAAAACCTCGTATCAACTGAATGTCGAGTGTCTCTTTAGTTTCAATGGCACGTCGCGTTTTGATGACATCACAGAGGGATTCCACTGTAGAACTAAGCACCACTTCCTGTCATTTTTAATCTTTTATTTTTCAAAATTTCTTCGCAAATTGCAACTTCGCAGACGTAAACCTATGATGAATACTTACCCCAGGTGCCCTCCCACCAAACATGAGAACCTGTCATATCGACTTTAATCCCAGTTTTAAGAACAAAATCTGAAAATATAAACCTTTAAATTACTTTTTTAATTTGACTTTTTTCTTGTATTAGTTTCAGCAGAAGTTCTTGTGTCTAAAGGAGGCTCCTGTGACTCATCCCTGCACCGCTAACAGACGCTAACCCCAGCTAGCAGCCGCTAACAGCAGCTAACCCGATTAGCGCTGCGTTTGTCTGAGCTCGTCCCTCCGGCCCGTTCAATCTCGTTAGCGTCCTCCGGGCAGCGCCTCATTTCATTTGTGGAAGTGAGAATCCATCGAAATACAGTAAGCGCTCAGAGGAGGTTAGCGCTCAGAGGAGGTTAGCGCTCAGAGGAGGAGGTTAGCGCTCAGAGGAGGTTAGCGCTCAGAGGAGGAGGTTAGCGCTCAGAGGAGGAGGTTAGCGCTCAGAGGAGGTTAGCGCTCAGAGGAGGAGGTTAGCGCTCAGAGGAGGAGGTTAGCGCTCAGAGGAGGAGGTTAGCGCTCAGAGGAGGTTAGCGCTCAGAGGAGGTTAGCGCTCAGAGGAGGAGGTTAGCGCTCAGAGAAGGTTAGCGCTCAGAGGAGGTTAGCGCTCAGAGGAGGAGGTTAGCGCTCAGAGGAGGAGGTTAGCGCTCAGAGGAGGTTAGCGCTCAGAGGAGGAGGTTAGCGCTCAGAGGAGGAGGTTAGCGCTCAGAGGAGGTTAGCGCTCAGAGGAGGAGGTTAGCGCTCAGAAGAGGAGGTTAGCGCTCAGAGGAGGAGGTTAGAGCTCAGAGGAGGAGGTTAGCGCTCAGAGGAGGTTAGCGCTCAGAGGAGGAGGTTAGCGCTCAGAGGAGATTAGCGCTCAGAGGAGGTTAGCGCTCAGAGGAGGAGGTTAGCGCTCAGAGGAGGAGGTTAGCGCTCAGAGGAGGTTAGCGCTCAGAGGAGGTTAGCGCTCAGAGGAGGTTAGCGCACAGAGGAGGTTAGCGCTCAGAGAAGGTTAGCGCTCAGAGGAGGAGTTTAGCGCTCAGAGGAGGAGGTTAGCGCTCAGAGGAGGTTAGCGCTCAGAGGAGGAGGTTAGCGCTCAGAGGAGGTTAGCGCTCAGAGGAGGTTAGCGCTCAGAGGAGGTTAGCGCTCAGAGGAGGAGGTTAGCGCTCAGAGGAGGAGGTTAGCGCTCAGAGGAGGTTAGCGCTCAGAGGAGGAGGTTAGCGCTCAGAGGAGGTTAGCGCTCAGAGGAGGGGGTTAGCGCTCAGAGAAGGCTAGCGCTCAGAGAAGGTTAGCGCTCAGAGGAGGTTAGCGCTCAGAAGAGGAGTTTAGCGCTCAGAGGAGATTAGCGCTCAGAGGAGGTTGGCGCTCAGAGGAGGTTAGCGCTCAGAGGAGGTTAGCGCTCAGAAGAGGAGGTTAGCGCTCAGAGGAGGAGGTTAGCGCTCAGAGGAGGTTAGCGCTCAGAGGAGGAGGTTAGCGCTCAGAGGAGGAGGTTAGCGCTCAGAGGAGGAGGTTAGCGCTCAGAGGAGGTTAGCGCTCAGAGGAGGTTAGCGCTCAGAGGAGGTTAGCGCTCAGAGGAGGTTAGCGCTCAGAGGAGGTTAGCGCTCAGAGGAGGTTAGCGCTCAGAGGAGGTTAGCGCTCAGAGGAGGAGGTTAGCGCTCAGAGGAGGTTAGCGCTCAGAGGAGGAGGTTAGCGCTCAGAGAAGGTTAGCGCTCAGAGGAGGTTAGCGCTCAGAGGAGGAGGTTAGCGCTCAGAGGAGGATAGCGCTCAGAGGAGGAGGTTAGCGCTCAGAGGAGGTTAGCGCTCAGAGGAGGTTAGCGCTCAGAGGAGTTTAGCGCTCAGAGGAGGTTAGCGCTCAGAGGAGGTTAGCACTCAGAGGAGGTTAGCGCTCAGAGGAGTTTAGCACTCAGAGGAGGAGGTTAGCGCTCAGAGGAGGTTAGCGCTCAGAGGAGGTTAGCGCTCAGAGGAGGAGGTTAGCGCTCAGAGGAGGTTAGCGCTCAGAGGAGGAGGTTAGCTCCTCGTGTTGACACAGTTCACTGTTGTGTTGAGATCAAGTGTCCTTTATCTCACCCTGCTGTTGGCAACCTTGTTTCCTCTCCTTGTTTCCTCTCCTCTCTCCTTGTTTCCTCTCCTTGTTTGGTCTCCTTGTTTGGTCTCCTTGCTCCGTCTCCTTATTTCGTCTCCTCTCTCCTTGTTTCCTCTCCTTGTTTGGCCTTCTTGGTTCATCTCCTTGCTTCGTCTCCTCTCTCCTTGTTTTGTCTCCTTGTTTTGTCTCCTTGTTTCGTCTCCTTGTTTCGTCTCCTTGGCTCGTCTCCTTGTTTCGTTTCCTTGTTTGGTCTCCTTGTTTCCTCTCCTTGTTTGGCCTCCTTGGTTCATCTCCTTGCTTCGTCTCCTCTCTCCTTGTTTGGTCTCCTTGTTTGGTCTCCTTGTTTGGTCTCCTTGTTTGGTCTCCTTGTTTGGTCTCCTTGTTTCCTCTCCTTGTTTCGTCTCCTTGTTTCCTCTCCATGTTTCGTCTCCTTGTTTCCTCTCCTTGTTTCCTCTCCTTGTTTCGTCTCCTTGTTTCCTCTCCTTGTTTCCTCTCCTTGGCTCCTCTCAGAGGAGGTTAGCGCTCAGAGGAGTTTAGCGCTCAGAGGAGGTTAGCGCTCAGAGGAGGAGGTTAGCGCTCAGAGGAGGTTAGCGCTCAGAGGAGGGGGTTAGCGCTCAGAGAAGGCTAGCGCTCAGAGGAGGTTAGTGCTCAGAGGAGGAGGTTAGCGCTCAGAGGAGGTTAGCGCTCAGAAGAGGAGTTTAGCGCTCAGAGGAGATTAGCGCTCAGAGGAGGTTAGCGCTCAGAGGAGGTTAGCGCTCAGAGGAGGAGGTTAGCGCTCAGAGGAGGTTAGCGCTCAGAGGAGGAGGTTAGCGCTCAGAGAAGGTTAGCGCTCAGAGGAGGTTAGCGCTCAGAGGAGGTTAGCGCTCAGAGGAGGAGGTTAGCGCTCAGAGGAGGTTAGCGCTCAGAGGAGGAGGTTAGCGCTCAGAGGAGGAGGTTAGCGCTCAGAAGAGGTTAGCGCTCAGAGGAGGTTAGCGCTCAGAAGAGGAGTTTAGCGCTCAGAGGAGGTTAGCGCTCAGAGGAGGTTAGCGCTCAGAGGAGGTTAGTGCTCAGAGGAGGAGGTTAGCGCTCAGAGGAGGTTAGCGCTCAGAGGAGGAGGTTAGCGCTCAGAGGAGGTTAGCGCTCAGAGGAGGTTAGCGCTCAGAGGAGGTTAGCGCTCAGAGGAGGTTAGCGCTCAGAGGAGGTTAGCGCTCAGAGGAGGTTAGCGCTCAGAGGAGGTTAGCGCTCAGAAGAGGAGTTTAGCGCTCAGAGGAGGTTAGCGCTCAGAGGAGGTTAGCGCTCAGAGGAGGTTAGCGCTCAGAGGTGTTTAGCGCTCAGAGGAGTTTAGCGCTCAGAGGAGGTTAGCGCTCAGAGGAGGAGGTTAGCGCTCAGAGGAGGTTAGCGCTCAGAGGAGGAGGTTAGCGCTCAGAGAAGGTTAGCGCTCAGAGGAGGTTAGCGCTCAGAGGAGGAGGTTAGCGCTCAGAGGAGTTTAGCGCTCAGAGGAGGTTAGCGCTCAGAGGAGGTTAGCGCTCAGAGGAGGTTAGCGCTCAGAGGAGTTTAGCGCTCAGAGGAGGTTAGCGCTCAGAGGAGGTTAGCGCTCAGAGGAGGTTAGCGCTCAGAGGAGGTTAGCGCTCAGAGGAGGAGGTTAGCGCTCAGAGGAGGTTAGCGCTCAGAGGAGGTTAGCGCTCAGAGGAGGTTAGCGCTCAGAGGAGGTTAGCGCTCAGAGAAGGTTAGCTCCTAGTGTTGACACAGTTCACTGTTGTGTTGAGATTAAGTGTCCTTTATCTCACCCTGCTGTTGGCAACCTTGTTTGGTCTCCTTGTTTGGTCTCCTCTCTCCTTGTTTGGTCTCCTTGTTTGGTCTCCTTGTTTGGTCTCCTTGCTCCGTCTCCTTATTTCGTCTCCTCTCTCCTTGTTTCCTCTCCTTGTTTGGCCTTCTTGGTTCATCTCCTTGCTTCGTCTCCTCTCTCCTTGTTTTGTCTCCTTGTTTTGTCTCCTTGTTTCGTCTCCTTGTTTCGTCTCCTTGGCTCGTCTCCTTGTTTCGTTTCCTTGTTTGGTCTCCTTGTTTCCTCTCCTTGTTTGGCCTCCTTGGTTCATCTCCTTGCTTCGTCTCCTCTCTCCTTGTTTGGTCTCCTTGTTTGGTCTCCTTGTTTGGTCTCCTTGTTTGGTCTCCTTGTTTGGTCTCCTTGTTTCCTCTCCATGTTTCGTCTCCTTGTTTCCTCTCCATGTTTCGTCTCCTTGTTTCCTCTCCTTGTTTCCTCTCCTTGTTTCGTCTCCTTGTTTCCTCTCCTTGTTTCCTCTCCTTGGCTCCTCTCCTCTCTCCTTCGCTCGTCTCCTTGTTTCGTCTCCTTGTTTCCTCTCCTTGGCTCCTCTCCTCTCTCCTTGTTTCCTCTCCTTGTTTCGTCTCCTCTCTCCTTGTTTCCTCTCCTTGTTCGTCTCCTTGTTTCGTCTCCTCTCCTTGTTTCCTCTCCTTGTTCGTCTCCTTGTTTCGTCTCCTCTCTCCTTGTTTCCTCTCCTTGTTTCGTCTCCTCTCTCCTTGTTTCCTCTCCTTGTTCGTCTCCTTGTTTCCTCTCCTTGTTTCCTCTCCTTGTTTCATCTCCTTGTTTCGTCTCCTTGTTTCCTCTCCTTGGCTCCTCTCCTCTCTCCTTGTTCGTCTCCTTCGCTCGTCTCCTTGTTTCGTCTCCTTGTTTCCTCTCCTTGTGTCATCTCCTTGTTTCGTCTCCTTGTTTCCTCTCCTTGTTTCCTCTCCTTGTTTCCTCTCCTTGTTTCCTCTCTCCTTGGCTCCTCTCCTCTCTCCTTGTTTCGTCTCCTTCTCTCCTTGTTTCCTCTCCTTGTTTCGTCTCCTTGTTTCCTCTCCTTGGCTCCTCTCCTCTCTCCTTGTTTCGTCTCCTTGTTTCGTATCCTTGGCTCGTCTCCTTGTTTCGTCTCCTTGTTTCCTCTCCTTGGCTCCTCTCCTCTCTCCTTGTTTCCTCTCCTTGGCTCCTCTCCTCTCTCCTTGTTTCCTCTCCTTGTTTCGTCTCCTCTCTCCTTGTTTCCTCTCCTTGTTCGTCTCCTTGTTTCGTCTCCTCTCTCCTTGTTTCCTCTCCTTGTTTCGTCTCCTCTCTCCTTGTTTCCTCTCCTTGTTCGTCTCCTTGTTTCCTCTCCTTGTTTCCTCTCCTTGTTTCCTCTCCTTGTTTGGTCTCCTTGTTTCCTCTCCTTGTTTCGTCTCCTCTCTCCTTGTTCGTCTCCTCTCTCCTTGTTTCCTCTCCATGTTTCGTCTCCTTGTTTCGTCTCCTTGTTCGTCTCCTTGTTTCCTCTCCTTGTTTCTTCTCCTTGTTTCCTCTCCTTGTTTCCTCTCCTTGGCTCCTCTCCTCTCTCCTTGTTTCGTCTCCTTGTTTCGTATCCTTGGCTCGTCTCCTTGTTTCGTCTCCTTGTTTCCTCTCCTTGGCTCCTCTCCTCTCTCCTTGTTTCGTCTCCTTGTTTCGTATCCTTGGCTCGTCTCCTTGTTTCGTCTCCTTGTTTCCTCTCCTTGGCTCCTCTCCTCTCTCCTTGTTTCCTCTCCTTGGCTCCTCTCCTCTCTCCTTGTTTCGTCTCCTTGTTTAGTATCCTTGGCTCGTCTCCTTGTTTTTTCTCCTTGTTTCCTCTCCTTGGCTCCTCTCCTCTCTCCTTGTTTCCTCTCCTTGGCTCCTCTCCTCTCTCCTTGTTTCGTCTCCTTGTTTCGTATCCTTGGCTCGTCTCCTTGTTTCGTCTCCTTGTTTCCTCTCCTTGGCTCCTCTCCTCTCTCCTTGTTTCGTCTCCTTGTTTCGTATCCTTGGCTCGTCTCCTTGTTTCGTCTCCTTGTTTCCTCTCCTTGGCTCCTCTCCTCTCTCCTTGTTTCCTCTCCTTGGCTCCTCTCCTCTCTCCTTGTTTCGTCTCCTTGTTTCGTATCCTTGGCTCGTCTCCTTGTTTCGTCTCCTTGTTTCCTCTCCTTGGCTCCTCTCCTCTCTCCTTGTTTCCTCTCCTTGGCTCCTCTCCTCTCTCCTTGTTTGGTCTCCTCTCTCCTTGGCTCCTCTCCTCTCTCCTTGTTTCCTCTCCTTGTTTCCTCTCCTCTCTCCTTGGCTCCTCTCCTCTCTCCTTGTTTCCTCTCCTTGTTTCCTCTCTCCTTGTTTCCTCTCCTTGTTTCCTCTCTCCTTGTTTCCTCTCCTTGTTCGTCTCCTTCGCTCGTCTCCTTGTTCGTCTCCTTCGCTCGTCCCTGAAGCAGCTGTTTTGTCGTCGTTGGTTAAACATTAAATATTCATGTTTTTGTCTTTGGAGCCGTTTACACGTGTTGCTCTCATCCATCACTCCTCCCTCCCCCTCTCTCCCTCCTCGCCCTCTCTCCCTCCTCGCCCCCTCTCTCTCCTCCCCCTCTCTCTCTATCTCTCCTCCCCCTCCCTTCCCCTCTCTCCCTCCTCCCCTCTCTCTCGCTCCTCTCCCTCTCTCTCCTCCCTTCCCCCCTCTCTTCCCTCTCTCTCTCTCCCCTCTCCTCCCCTCTCCTCCCCCTCCCTCCCCCTCTCCTCCCCCTCGTCCTTCAGCTGATCTCTTTCTCGCAGACGCCTCAGATTGAACCAGATGCAGGTTGTTGGTTTGTTTTTAACCCCTTCAGTCTGGGAGAGTGTGTTGCTCAAGGGCAGACAAACGGAGTGAGGGTTAGATGTTGTGTTTTCTCACCGTCCAGGTCGTTCTCCGGCGTCTCGGCTGAAACCCACTCACTGAACGGACCAGAACCGTTCACCGTCAGCGCCGCCACCTGGAAACTGTACTGAGAGCCTTTGTCCAAACCTGAAGCACAGAGACACAGAGACTCAGAAGAGCACAGAGAGCACTGAAGAGCACAGAGACAGACAGAGAGACAGAGACACAGAGAGACTCAGAGCACAGAGACAGAGAGAGAGAGACACAGAGAGACAGAGAGACAGAGACACAGACACAGACACAGAGACACAGAGACTCAGAAGAGCACAGAGAGCACTGAAGAGCACAGAGACA
>CM033619.1:52915014-52932514 GCA_019453435.1 Rhinogobius similis | reverse complement strand
TGTTTTGATCGTGTTTTGGTCGTGTTTTAGTCTCGTTTTGGTCCTGTTTTGGTCCCATTTTGGTCGTGTTTTGGTCATGTTTTGGTCCTGTTTTGATCGTGTTTAGGTCGTGTTTTGGTCGTGTTTTGGTCGTATTTTAGTCGTGTTTTGGTCGTGTTTTGATCGTGTTTTGGTCCCGTTTAGGTCGTGTTTTGGTCATGTTTTGGTCCTGTTTTGATCGTGTTTTGTCGTGTTTTGGTCCCGTTTAGGTCGTGTTTTGGTCATGTTTTGGTCTCGTTTTGGTCTCGTTTTGGTCGTGTTTAGGTCGTGTTTTGATCGTGTTTTGGTCCCGTTGAGGTCGTGTTTTGGTCATGTTTTGGTCCTGTTTTGATCGTGTTTTGGTCGTGTTTTGGTCGTGTTTTGGTCGTGTTTTGATCGTGTTTTGGTCGTGTTTTAGTCTCGTTTTGGTCTCGTTTTGGTCCCGTTTTGGTGCCGTTTAGGTCGTGTTTTGGTCGTGTTTTGGTCGTTTTTTGGTCCCGTTTAGGTCTTGTTTTGGTCTCGTTTTGGTCCCCTTTTGGTCCCGTTTTGGTCCCGTTTCCACGTCTCAGTCCTGGTGCAGTCTCATTCAGAGAGGGTGAGGGTGAAGCGTCTGGGGAGGGGGAGCACTCACCGCTGAACAGGTGCCAGTAGTTGTGCGCCTCGAGGGCCTCCTGTTCTCCGCGCTCTCCTCGCGGTCCTCGGCTGCTCTTCCTCAAACGAATCTTAAACCCAGAGATGACGCCGTTCTGCTCCGAGCGCGAAGGAGGCAGCCATGACACCTTAATGCTCTGAAACCACAGAGACCCTTTAATACACACACAGAGACCCTTTAATACACACACAGAGACCCTTTAATACACACACAGAGACCCTTTAATACACACACAGAGACCCTTTAATACACACACAGAGACCCTTTAATACACAGAGACCTTTAATACACAGAGACCCTTTAATACACACACAGAGACCCTTTAATACACACACAGAGACCCTTTAATACACAGAGACCTTTAATACACAGAGACCCTTTAATACACACAGAGACCCTTTAATACACACACAGACCCTTTAATACACACACAGAGACCCTTTAATACACACACAGAGACCCTTTAATACACACACAGAGACCCTTTAATACACACACAGACCCTTTAATACACACACAGACCCTTTAATACACACACAGACCCTTTAATACACACACAGACCCTTTAATACACACAGAGACCCTTTAATACACACACAGACCCTTTAATACACACAGAGACCCTTTAATACACACACAGACCCTTTAATACACACACAGACCCTTTAATACACACAGAGACCCTTTAATACACACAGAGACCCTTTAATACACACAGAGACACCTTAATGCTCTGAAACCATAGAGACCCTTCAATACACACACAGAGACCCTTTAATTTATACACACAGAGACCCTTTAATACACACAGAGACCCTTTAATACACACACAGAGACCCTTTAATTTATACACACAGAGACCCTTTAATACACACAGAGACCTTTAACGCTCTTCTGTCAGATTAGATTAGACCTGGTTTAGACCTGGTTTAGTCCTGGTTTAGTCCTGATTTAGACCTGGTTTAGACCTGGTTTAGACCTGGTTTAGTCCTGGTTTAGACCTGGTTTAGACCTGGTTTAGTCCTGGTTTAGTCCTGATTTAGACCTGGTTTAGACCTGGTTTAGACCTGGTTTAGACCTGGTTTAGACCTGGTTTAGACCTGGTTTAGTCCTGGTTTAGACCTGGTTTAGACCTGGTTTAGACCTGGTTTAGTCCTGGTTTAGTCCTGGTTTAGTCTCTTCTGTCGGTCACAGCTTGTGTTTCTGCGTTTCCTGAATTTTAATGATTTAATTTGCATTTTAACAACCACCAAACAAACTGAACAAACAAACACAAACTGAAACCAAACCAAGACCAGGGTCTAAACCAGGACTAAACCAGGACTAAACCAGGACTAAACCAGGTCCAAACCAGGATTAAACCAGGACTAAACCAGGACTAAACCAGGTCTAAACCAGGACTAAACCAGGTCTAAACCAGGACTGAACCAGGACTAAACCAGGTCTAAACCAGGACTAAACCAGGTCTAAACCAGGACTGAACCAGGACTAAACCAGGTCTAAACCAGGACTGAACCAGGACTAAACCAGGACTGAACCAGGACTAAACCAGGACTGAACCAGGACTGAACCAGGACTAAACCAGGTCTAAACAAGGACTAAACCAGGTCCAAACCAGGACTAAAGTCGGCCTAAAGCAGGACTCTGGTCTGTTGTGCTGATGTGTCTGTTTCCGTGGCGACCGTCGGCTGATCCATTAACATTTACACATCTGTGTCCAGCACCTGACACACAGGGAAGGCACCTGACACACAGGGAAGGCACCTGACACACAGGGAGGGCACCTGACACACAGGGAGGGCACCTGACACACACAGGGAGGGCACCTGACACACAGAGAGGGCACCTGACACACAGAGAGGGCACCTGACACACACAGGGAGGGCACCTGACACACAGGGAGGGCACCTGACACACAGAGAGGGCACCTGACACACAGAGAGGGCACCTGACACACACAGGGAGGGCACCTGACACACAGGAGGCACCTGACACACAGGGAGGGCACCTGACACACAGAGAGGGCACCTGACACACAGGAGGCACCTGACACACAGAGAGGGCACCTGACACACAGGGAGGGCACCTGACACACACAGGGAGGGCACCTGACACACATTTGTCTGTTTTTGTCACATTTACTTTTGTCGTTTTATTTTGTTCCTGAACAGTTTCATCATTGACCTTTAACCTTTAAACTTTGACCTTTAACCTTTGACCTTTGACCTTTGACCTGTCCGATGTTTTAGTTTCGTCTCCATCAAACTCTTGATTGTTCCTCAAGTTTTAGAGACAAAAACACTAAAGTACTTTACGTTTAGATTCAATGAAGACGTAGATCAGAGGAGCTGCTCCGAGAATCTGCACTTTAAACAGATAAACACTAAGCCCCGCCCTCAGACTGACTAGGCCCCGCCCTCAGGCTGACTAGGCCCCGCCCTCAGGCTGACTAAGCCCCGCCCTCAGGCTGACTAAGCCCCGTAAGATTTTTTCCTGTTTCACTGCAGAGTCTTGACTTCTTCAGATCTTCTTCTGGTTTAACTCGGAAAACACACACAGGCAAAGCTCAGAGGTTTGGGACCAGGTCTAGTCCTGGTCTAGACCAGGTCTAGTCCTGGTCTAGTCCTGGTCCACAGACAGGTTTGTTCCTCTCGACTTGACCTCGATCGCTCACATTTACTACATTTTTCTGATTGATGTGTTTCATTCTCCCCCACAGCCCCCCTCTCCCTCCCCCTCCCTCACCCCCCTCCCCCTCTCCCTCAGAAGCCTCCTCAGATGTGTCCTCAGCTCTCTCCTCTCTCCCCTCTCTCCTCTCTCCCCTCTCTTCTCTCTCTCCCCTCTCTCCCCCTCTCTCCCCCCTGGAGCAGGTCAGTCTGTAGCTGGAGCTGGAGCTGGACTCACCCGAGACAGAACGACCTCCAGAGACACGTTCAGAGGCGCCGCACTCGGAACTGTAGAAGAATAAGAAGAGCCCAGTTACACATCCATAGAACTATAATAAAACCTGAAGATGAATCCAAAATGGCCGCCCTGTTCCTCCTGTGGCCTGAGCTCATTGGTTCATGACCCCAAAAAAGTTTCTTTCTTCCGCATTTACTTCCTGATACGGAGGCGGCCATCTTTGCTTTACTTCAATCCCCCATGATGCTTTGAGTGATGTGAACGACCAGCAGCTGCAGGTCTTTGTGTTAGCGTTAGCTTGTGTGATTGTAATTGTGTTCTTCATGTTAGACACACGTGAAGCGTCTGAAATGAAATAAAATACAACTTACAGGTGTCTCTAGTCGAGCCTTTTCCACGAGCTTCTGTTTGTATCGTCCGACGATCGTTCATGTGACTCGCACATGTTTGTGTGACGTCACTTCATATAAAAACGGTAATTTCTGTGATTTTATAAACGGTAGAAAAGAACATTTCCTTCTATTTTATTTAAATACTGATAATAATTCAGTCCTGTCTGTGATTATAATGTGACATTTTAGAAAAAGGCTGCAGTACCTCACACGACCACTAATCAACCTGGGACACAGACAGAGGGGGCGGGGCTTATCCAGTTCATTTAATACATCCATGTACACAAAGAACACACATAAACCCCTCTGCTGCCCCCTGCTGGGCTGGAGGAGTCTCACACTGGCCTCTTCTTCTACTTCATCAACAACATTTAAGGTTTTAGTTCAACTGGAGTCTGTTCATTGCTGTTCACATGATTTTTCTATTTCTCAATTTTCCTCGAGGACACTCCCCCCATCTGACCCTGACCTTTGACCTTTGACCTTTGACCTGTGACCTGTGCCTGGAGGACCTCTCTCTGCACTGGATGAACTGGGTTTTTTGTACTTTTTTTTTTGTACTTTTTCACTTTTTACACTTTATAATAACTGCACTTATTCATGACTTAATAAAGCATGAACAAAGACTTAATTCATGATCAACAAACAGTTTATTAAGAATGATTCAGGCTTAGTAAATATTTAACAAATATTCTAACCCTAACCTTAACCTTAAAGGGCCCATGACAGGTTTAAAGGGCCCATGACAGGTTTAAAGGGCCTCTGACAGGTTTAAAGGGCCCATGACAGGTTTAAAGGGCCTCTGACAGGTTGAACGACTCATTTGACTAAAACACAGTTAAGATAATTATATTCAAAATTCTGCTAAAAACACAACATTTTTATCCCAGTTTGGCAGTTTTTTAGGTTTAAATGTTCACTTCCTGGTTGTAAATCATGACATCACACTGGGGGAATTCTGTAACTGTTGCCTAGAAACCATGTCGTACACCGGGTGAAAACTCCTCTAATGTCACGGAAATGATTATTTGACAAATAAAAACACACAGGAACGACTTTATTGTGTAAATGTGTTTGTTCATTTAAATTGTCCCTGGTGAGTCTCCGTAGTGTGTGACGTCATCGTGTTTTGGAACTCTGCTCCACTTCCTGTAAATTTCAACATATTTTTCTACTTTTCTTCACAAAATGACACTTCGTTGGTGTAAAACTATCATTTATGTTCACGACAGGTTTTATTCCACCAAATAAAGTCAAAACTAGAAAATCCTAAAAACCTGTCACAGGCCCTTTAATTAAGTTGTTATTAAGCCTGAATCATGTTTAATTAACTGTATATTCATTATTAATTAAGTCTTTGTTCATGCTTTATTAAGACGAGATAAGATGTAGTTATTATAAAGTGGAGCCTAAACTCTCTTTGATTTGATTTGATTTGATTTGATTTGATTTGGTCTGGTCTGGTCTTGTCTCTGGTCTGGTCTGGTCTTGTCTGGTCTTGTCTCTGGTCTGGTCTCTGGTCTGGTCTCTGGTCTGGTCTGGTCTGGTCTCTGGTCTGGTCTCTGGTCTGGTCTCTGGTCTGGTCTCTGGTCTGGTCTCTGGTCTGGTGTCTGGTCTGGTCTCTGGTCTGGTCTGGTCTCTGGTCTGGTCTCTGGTCTGGTCTCTGGTCTGGTCTCTGGTCTGGTCTCTGGTCTGGTCTCTGGTCTGGTCTCTGGTCTGGTCTCTGGTCTGGTCTCTGGTCTGGTCTCTGGTCTGGTCTCTGGTCTGGTCTCTGGTCTGGTCTGGTCTGGTCTGGTCTCTGGTCTGGTCTGGTCTCTGGTCTGGTCTGGTCTTGTCTGGTCTTGTCTCTGGTCAGGTCTCTGGTCTGGTCTCTGGTCTGGTCTGGTCTGGTCTCTGGTCTGGTCTCTGGTCTGGTCTGGTCTGGTCTGGTCTCTGGTCTGGTCTGGTCTCTGGTCTGGTCTCTGGTCTGGTCTGGTTTGGTCTGGTCTGGTCTCTGGTCTGGTCTGGTCTGGTCTGGTCTGGTCTGGTCTGGTCTCTGGTCTGGTCTGGTCTCTGGTCTGGTCTCTGGTCTGGTCTCTGGTCTGGTCTCTGGTCTGGTCTCTGGTCTGGTCTCTGGTCTGGTCTCTGGTCTGGTCTCTGGTCTGGTCTGGTTTGGTCTGGTCTGGTCTGGTCTGGTCTCTGGTCTGGTCTGGTCTGGTCTGGTCTGGTCTGGTCTGGTCTGGTCTGGTCTGGTCTGGTCTCTGGTCTGGTCTGGTCTGGTCTGGTCTCTGGTCTGGTCTCTGGTCTGGTCTCTGGTCTGGTCTCTGGTCTGGTCTCTGGTCTCTGGTCTGGTCTCTGGTCTGGTCTGGTCTGGTCTGGTCTCTGGTCTGGTCTGGTCTCTGGTCTGGTCTCTGGTCTCTGGTCTGGTCTCTGGTCTCTGGTCTGGTCTGGTCTCTGGTCTGGTCTGGTCTCTGGTCTGGTCTGGTCTCTGGTCTGGTCTCTGGTCTGGTCTCTGGTCTGGTCTGGTCTGGTTTGGTCTGGTCTGGTCTCTGGTCTGGTCTGGTCTGGTCTGGTCTCTGGTCTGGTCTGGTCTCTGGTCTGGTCTCTGGTCTGGTCTCTGGTCTGGTCTCTGGTCTGGTCTCTGGTCTGGTCTGGTCTGGTTTGGTCTGGTCTGGTCTCTGGTCTGGTCTGGTCTGGTCTCTGGTCTGGTCTGGTCTGGTCTGGTCTGGTCTCTGGTCTGGTCTGGTCTGGTCTGGTCTGGTTTGGTCTGGTCTGGTCTGGTCTCTGGTCTGGTCTGGTCTGGTCTGGTCTGGTTTGGTCTGGTCTGGTTTGGTCTGGTCTGGTCTGGTCTGGTTTGGTCTGGTCTGGTCTGGTCTGGTCTGGTCTGGTCTGGTCTGGTCTGGTCTGGTCTGATCCCTTCAGTCGATGCTTTTGTTTTGTCTCGTTTAAAACACACTTTTATTCTTTTGCTCCTCGGTCTTTTATCATTTTTATTTTTAGGGTTTTCTCTTGCACTTTTATTGTTATTATTAGTTTTATTCATTTCATGTTTATTTCTTTTTCAAACTATTTATGTGATTTGTGCGATTTTCAGTGAAAACGGGTGTGTCTGTGCAGCGCTTTGGAAAATGTTGTGCGGCAAAAAACAAAACAAGTTGACATTCATTTAAAGGAAAATATTCTGCATTTTCACATTGTTCTTCTCCTTTAAACCTGCTCTTGAGGGCATTTAATTTGCGTCTCATGTTTAGAAACAAAAAAAAGTTTCTTCTTCATTCTGTGCCCTGTGTTATCAGTCAGAGTGCATCCAGCAGATGGCGCCAGCGCTGTCTACGATCTGTGAAGTTAGCGCTGAAAAGACGTCTTTGTGTGGATTTGCTGCAGCAGTGATAGAGTTTAGAGGCAGAAATGATCAGAACGAGTTTAGTTTAGAGTTTAGGACTAAAAACAGCAGAAGATTCTCAGATAAACGACGTAAACGATCTGAAAATACGTCCCGGAAAGAGGGAGTTCAGCGGGAAGTGTGTATGACGCTCGGGCGGAGAGGATTTTCTAATAAACTTTCATCAAAACAGCGAGAATTAAACTGAATGTGACTCCAGAACAGGATTAAAAGAGAAAAGTCGCTGCAGCAGAATCTGTTCCTTTAAAGCACACATGTCCAAACTCAGGCCCGGGGGCCAAATGCGGCCCTCAGACCAATTTTTCTCGGCCCTTAGTCTTCCTGGTGAACTGGCCCACATTGTCCTGATAAGTACTATTTACAGCACATTTCAGATTTTCTACAATTCCAACCTAAATAACTAACATTTTGGTGCCACACAGACCTGATATTAAGGCACTGAGACTGAATGTAGATGTGGTGGAGCTTAAAACATCAGATAAATGCAGCTTTTTTAACGTTTCATGATTGATTTGTGGCTTCGCTTGGTCTATATTTCAATATGTGGCCCTCGATGGAAAAAAGTTTGGAAACCCCTGATGTAGATGATCTGAAAATACGTCCCGGAAAGAGGGAGTTCAGCAGGAAGTGTGTTTGACGCTCGGACGGAGAGGATTTTCTAATAAACTTTAACCGAAACAGAGAGAATTAAACTGAATGTGACTCCAGAACAGGATTAAAAGAGAAACGTCACTGCAGCAGAATCTGTTCCTTTAAAGCAGAGCAGTGTCAGAATCTCAGGTCCCGGGGCCAAAAGTGTCTCCAGGACCAGCTTCAAACACCGATCATAACAGAGTCTCACCGTCGGAGAAGGTGGTGACAGACACCGGCTCAGACGACGTCCCGGCTCCAAACCGGTTCAGGGCCTGGACTCGGACCGAGTACTGGCTGAACTTGCGCAGACCCTCCACTTTCCAGCTGGTGGCGCTCACCTCCAGCGTCTGCCACACAAACAAGAGAAGAGTCACAGACCTGAAAGTGCACACAGACAGCGCCCCCTGCTGGTCCGGTGAGTGTGACGACAATCAACGGAACATAACGGCAAACTTTCAATTTCATGAACAAACTGCACTTTAATGAGAAGTTCCTGCAGAATCCTGAGCAAAAAGATCTGAGCATTTTCAAACGTGTTTATCATTTGGAGCCGGTTTGAACCATCACAACACGTCACTGACTCCCTGTGATGCAGCTGTAGGTTGTGTTTGCCCTCAGAGCCTCAGATTAAACGCTTCTTTCATGGTGTTTCTGTCGTTGTCCTGGTCTCCTCCTGATCGTCTAAAACAGGACGTCTGAGTCGTTAAAGTGAATCTTCTCAGACGCTTCACTTCAAAAAGTCAAAGTCCGTTCGCCTTCAGCTCAGACGACAGGTTTATGCTGATGATCCTCACAAACACAAACGGTTTATTCACTCAACAGTGACTCTTCACGAGGCTCTGACGCATAGCACGGGAACTAGGGGTGCAGAAGGTGCAATAGCACCCCCTGCTGGATGGTTAACTCAATGGGAACTTGTAAAAAGTGGGTCTTAATATGAGACTTAAACACTCGACTGGGGGCCGTTCAGACCTGGGGGCGGAGCGTTCCAGAGTTTGGGGCCGGCCACAGAGAAGGCCCCGCCCCCTGGTTCTAAGTCTGGTCTGAGGCCCGACGAGCTGGAGCCGGCCCTGGACCTCAGAGCGCGGGGGGGGGGATACATTTGGATCATAGACCGTACACATCAGTGCTAGCAGTTATAGCGGCTAAAGTGGAGCTAGCAGTCATAGCGGCTAAAGTGGAGCTAGCAGTTATAGCGGCTAAAGTGGAGCTAGCAGTTATAGCGGCTAAAGTGGAGCTAGCAGTTATAGCGGCTAAAGTGGAGCTAGCAGTTATAGCGGCTAAGTGGAGCTAACAGTTATAGCGGCTAAAGTGGAGCTAGCAGTTATAGTGGCTAAAGTGGAGCTAGCAGTTATAGCGGCTAAAGTGGAGCTAGCAGTTATAGCGGCTAAAGTGGAGCTAGCAGTTATAGCGGCTAAAGTGGAGCTAGCAGTTATAGCGGCTAAGTGGAGCTAACAGTTATAGCGGCTAAAGTGGAGCTAGCAGTTATAGTGGCTAAAGTGGAGCTAGCAGTTATAGCGGCTAAAGTGGAGCTAGCAGTTATAGCGGCTAAGTGGAGCTAACAGTTATAGAGGCTAAAGTGGAGCTAGCAGTTATAGCGGCTAAAGTGGAGCTTATAGTGGCTAAAGTGGAGCTAGCAGTTATAGCGGCTAAAGTGGAGCTAGCAGTTATAGCGGCTAAAGTGGAGCTAGCAGTTATAGCGGCTAAGTGGAGCTAACAGTTATAGAGGCTAAAGTGGAGCTAGCAGTTATAGCGGCTAAAGTGGAGCTAGCAGTTATAGTGGCTAAAGTGGAGCTAGCAGTTATAGCGGCTAAAGTGGAGCTAGCAGTTATAGCGGATAAAGTGGAGCTAGCAGTTATAGCGGCTAAGTGGAGCTAACAGTTATAGAGGCTAAAGTGGAGCTAGCAGTTATAGAGGCTAAAGTGGAGCTAGCAGTTATAGCGGCTAAAGTGGAGCTAGCAGTTACAGCGGCTAAAGTGGAGCTAGCAGTTATAGTGGCTAAAGTGGAGCTAGCAGTTATAGCGGCTAAAGTGGAGCTAGCAGTTATAGCGGCTAAAGTGGAGCTAGCAGTTATAGCGGCTAAAGTGGAGCTAGCAGTTATAGCGGCTAAAGTGGAGCTAGCAGTTATAGCGGCTAAAGTGGAGCTAGCAGTTATAGCGGCTAAAGTGGAGCTAGCAGTTATAGCGGCTAAAGTGGAGCTAGCAGTTACAGCGGCTAAAGTGGAGCTAGCAGTTATAGTGGCTAAAGTGGAGCTAGCAGTTATAGCGGCTAAAGTGGAGCTAGCAGTTATAGCGGCTAAAGTGGAGCTAGCAGTTATAGCGGCTAAAGTGGAGCCAGACTCCATATTTAAATCCGAGTGCGTATCGTGGCCACACGGACCAATCAGGAGGAGGTTGCTAACGGTCTCCGCCCCTCTGTGAGAGGAGACGGCGGCAACGTGCGGCGCTAGCTGTCAATCAAACCTGTTGCTAACACGAGCGAAACCGGCCCCTGGAAAAGGAAGCACCTGATTGGTCAGTTATTATTGTAATAACTTGATTTATGAAAAACGAGAAAAAACACAGGATCATGTGGAGTGAGTCAGACGGACATTTTAGTTCCAGATGTGAGTTTGACAGAAACAGTCACAGAGTAAAGGCTCCAGTGTCACAGGAAGAGGGCGGAGCTCGTCTGAAGGAGGAGGAGCCTCCAGAGCTGCTTCCTATTTGGAACGCGGCGGCTAGCATGCTAACGCGGTCCACTGATGTGTACGGTCTGTAGTTTGGATGAGGTTCAAGGTGTACTCCATCTCTGTCCATGGTCCTGACGTTGTTTCTGTGTGAGTTCCTTTAGTTGGCGCTAAACAAACGTAACGGCTCGAAAAAAACAAAAGAAACAAAAGAAAAACTGCACCCCCCAAAATGTCGTTCCCGCGGCGATGCTCTGACTTCGCCTGAACGCTCGATGGTTGGTACCAGCGACTCTCCGTGGATTACTGATCGTTTGTGGGTTTCGTGAGCTAATGCTAATGCTAATGCTAACTCCTGAGTCTGGTTCGAAGCACAGAGTGACGGTGAGTGGAGGCTCCGCCCACCTGCTCTTTGGCCGTAGACGCCTCGGTCCAGTGCAGCCGGTACCCGCTCAGGGGCCCGTTTGGGCGAAGAGGAGGCTCCCAGGACACGAGCACCGCCGTGGAAGAGAGCGGGACGGCGGCCAGGGAGCGGACGCCACCGGGAACCTCCACTGGGACAGGGACACAACAACAACACATGACAACACAAACACACACAACAACACACACAGGAACATACAAGAACACACACACACGAACAACACACAACAACACATGACAACACAAACACACACAACAACACACACAGGAACACACACACACGGACACAACAACACAACAGCACAACAACACACAGGAACACAACAACAACACATGATAGAACACACACGGACACACAACAACACACAAGAACAGGATTAGTTTGACAAACGTCCTTTTTCATCTGAATCAGTTTCAGTTACAAAAGGTTTTGGGCTAAATTAAGCAAAATCAGTAGTATTGATAGTATCGGTAGTATCGGTAGTATCGGTAGTATCGTAGTATCGTAGTATTAGTAGTATTGGTAGTATCATAGTATCGGTAGTATGGTAGTATTGGTAGTATCGGTAGTATCGGTAGTATGGTAGTATCGGTAGTATGGTAGTATCGATAGTATCGGTAGTATGGTAGTATCGTAATATCGTAGTATCGGTAGTATCATAGTATCGTAGTATCGGTAGTATCGGTAGTATCATAGTATCATAGTATCGATACTATCTGTAGTATGGTACTCACGGTCTGGTTGGGTAGTATGGTAGTATCATAGTATCGTAGTATCATAGTATCATAGTATCATAGTATCGGTAGTATCGGTAGTATCGTAGTATCGGTAGTATCGTGGTTTCGGTAGTATCATAGTATCGATACTATCGGTAGTATGGCACTCACGGTCTGGTTGGGTGGTATCGTAGTATCATAGTATCATAGTATCGTAGTATCGGTAGTATCGGTAGTATCGTAGTATCGGTAGTATCGGTAGTATGGTAGTATGGCACTCACGGTCTGGTTGGGTGGTGACCCTCAGCACGTCTGAACTGGCCCCGGGGCCGTTCTCGTTGTAGGCGATGACCCTGAAGCTGTAGATCTGCTCAGGCTTCAGGTTTGACACCATGAGCTCCAGAGACTCAGGCTCCGACACATTCACCGAGCGCTCCCTGGAACACAGAGTACACAGAGTACACAGAGTACTACAGAGTACTACAGAGTACTACAGAGTACACAGAGTACTACAGAGTATACAGAGTACTACAGAGTACTACAGAGTACTACAGAGTACACAGAGTACTACAGAGTACTACAGAGTACTACAGAGTACTACAGAGTACACAGAGTACTACAGAGTACTACAGAGTACTACAGAGTACTACAGAGTACACAGAGTACTACAGAGTACTACAGGGTACTACAGAGTACTACAGAGTACACAGAGTACTACAGAGTACTACAGAGTACTACAGAGTATACAGAGTACTACAGAGTACTACAGAGTACACAGAGTACTACAGAGTACTACAGAGTACTACAGAGTACTACAGAGTACTACAGGGTACTACAGAGTACTACAGAGTACTACAGAGTACACAGAGTACACAGAGTACACAGAGTACACAGAGTACTACAGAGTATACAGAGTATACAGAGTACACAGAGTACTACAGAGTACTACAGAGTACACAGAGTACTACAGAGTACTACAGAGTATACAGAGTATACAGAGTATACAGAGTACACAGAGTACTACAGAGTACTACAGAGTACACAGAGTACTACAGAGTACACAGAGTACTACAGAGTACTACAGAGTACTACAGGGTACTACAGAGTACTGCAGTCAGGTCCTCTGACACTCGTGGAGGTATCAGTGGTTAAAGTGCAGTAATGACTGGATTATCCTCAGTGTGATCGAGGATTAAACAGATTATCACAGATTAACAGCTCCCTCACTGTTCCCCCCACCCCCCCTCTCCCCCCCCCCCCTCTCCCCCCTCCCTCCCTCTCCCCCCTCCCTCCCTCTCCCCCCTCCCTCCCTCCCTCCCTCTCTCCCTCTCCCTCTCTCTCTCCCTCTCTCCCTCTCTCTCTCTCTCTCGTACAGATTTTGTTTTGAGGCGACGCCGAGGTCAGAAGTGAAGATTCAAACGCCTACGATACACCCACAGACTGAACCAGGACTGAACCAGGACTGAACCAGGTCTAAACCAGGTCTAAACCAGGTCTGAACCAGGACTGAACCAGGACTGAACCAGGACTGAACCAGGTCTAAACCAGGTCTGAACCAGGACTGAACCAGGACTGAACCAGGACTGAACCAGGTCTGAACCAGGTCTGAACCAGGACTGAACCAGGACTGAACCAGGACTGAACCAGGACTGAACCAGGACTGAACCTGGACTGAACCAGGACTGAACCAGGACTGAACCAGGACTAAACCAGGACTAAACCAGGTCTGAACCAGGACTAAACCAGGACTAAACCAGGTCTAAACCAGGACTAAACCAGGACTGAACCAGGACTAAACCAGGACTAAACCAGGTCTAAACCAGGTCTAAACCAGGACTAAACCAGGACTAAACCAGGACTAAACCAGGACTAAACCAGGCCTAAACCAGGACTAAACCAGGTCTAAACCAGGACTAAACCAGGTCTAAACCAGGTCTGAACCAGGACCGAGTGGGCGGTGTCTCACCTGTGTGGTGTAAAGTGGGCGGGGTCTCACCTGTGTGGTGTAAAGTGGGCGGAGTCTCACCTGTGTATGGTGTAAAGTGGGCGGGGTCTCACCTGTGTGGTCTAAAGTGGGCGGGGTCTCACCTGTGGGTGCCGTCCTGGGAGTAGAAGACCCCGTAGGTGTGCAGCGCCCCGTTGGGCCTGAGGGGGGCGCTCCAGCTCACGCTGACGAAGCGCGACGACACCCGCAGCACCTGCAGGTCCCGGGGGGCCGAGGACACGCCGGGGCTGAGCGCGGCTGGAGAGGAGGAGGAGGAGTCAGTCACGGGAGTGGGAGGGGTCTGAGGAGAGGGGGCGGGGCTAGGAGGGGCGGGGGGCGTGGTCTCTGAGGGCGGGAGGAGGGAACAGGAAGTGAAGGAGGAAGTGCAGCAAAGTAAAAGGACGAGATGAAGGAACAAAACGACAGGAAACAGGAAGAAGAGAAGAAGAGCGAGTGAAGCTTCACAATAAAACACACTTTTATTTTGGCGGGTTTAGGTTAACACGCTCTTTCAGAATAAAACGTGTCTAAGATCATTAAAGTCTCACTGAACATCGTTCTGTTTGAGGTTTAAAGTTTATGACGTCACTTCCTGTTGAACACGACACAAATATTAACCACAACTGTTACCGTAGCAACCAGACTGTAAACAACATCCACACACATTATAGAGACATGAATGAATCAGCGAATCACAAAGACGGCAGCTTTTGAAGTGGAATAAAAAGCCCTGCAGTTTAGATTCATCACGTGTTCTGAAATAAGTGACAAAAACGCCACTAAAAGCGTCAAAAATCTGACCAAAAGAGAGAAAAACCTGAATAAAAGTGAGAATAAACGTGACTTAGATGAAATGTCACAAAAAATAATCCATGATGAGACTTTATTTTGTCGTTGATGGTTTAAACCGTCTGTGTTTTCGATGGTGCGTCGCCTTTTGATGACATCACAGAGGGATCAGCTCCACTTCCTGTCATTTTACACTTTTACTTTTCAAAATGTCTTCACAAACTTCAACTCTATGGATGTAAAACTATGAAAACCATTTACCACAGATGCCCTCCCACCAAACTAAGGCAGAGAACCTGAACCATAGACTTTAATCTCTTCCATCGACTCGTGTGTCACTCACTTTACGTTTAAAGCACTTTTCACCAGAGCGCTAAAGCTAACAAACATTAGCACGCTAACGGCGCACACTTCCTGTTTCTCGTCGAATAAAACGTAAGCAGAAGCAGAGACAGTGCTGTGTGTCATTTCCTCTGATGCTTTTACAATAATCTGAGCCGGACTTAATCAAAACACATCACAAAAGGAAAAACAGGTACAGCACCTTTAAGTGTGTTTGTCCAGACTCTGGTCCAGACTCTGGTCCAGACTCAGGTCCAGACTCTGGTCCAGACTCAGGTCCAGACTCAGGACGGTCCAGACTCTGGTCCAGACTCAGGACGGTCCAGACTCAGGACGGTCCAGACTCAGGACGGTCCAGACTCAGGACGGTCCAGACTCTGGTCCAGACTCTGGTCCAGACTCTGGTCCAGACTCAGGACGGTCCAGACTCTGGTCCAGACTCTGGTCCAGACTCAGGACGGTCCAGACTCTGGTCCAGACTCAGGTCCAGACTCTGGTCCAGACTCTGGTCCAGACTCAGGACGGTCCAGACTCAGGACGGTCCAGACTCAGGACGGTCCAGACTCAGGACGGTCCAGACTCTGGTCCAGACTCAGGACGGTCCAGACTCTGGTCCAGACTCTGGTCCAGACTCTGGTCCAGACTCAGGACGGTCCAGACTCTGGTCCAGACTCTGGTCCAGACTCTGGTCCAGACTCAGGTCCAGACTCTGGTCCAGACTCCACGTGTTTGTGTCACTTGAGTCCGTTCTGTCTCCTTTAACCGTCTGAATGTTTAAACACCAAACCTGGAAAACTCTTTATTCCAGAGTGACTTTGATTGACTGAAGGGGGTCTGGCCCTCGTCGGTTGCTATGGAAACCCCTGCATTTGGGCCAAAGAGTCTGGGCCCGAGTCGATGGTAAAACGGGACAATGACAGGCCCCGGTGGGTTCACTGAAGCAGTTAGCGTTAGCCGCCAAACGCTAACGACACATCGGACTGTTATATCCACAAGAGAGAGAGGGGGGAGGGAGGGGAGAGAGAGGGGGGGAGAGAGGGGGAGAGAGAGGGAGAGAGAGAGAGAGAGGGGGGAGAGAGGGGGAGAGGGGGAGAGAGGGGGAGACAGAACAGAAGGAGAGAGAGAGAAGGGAGAGAGAGGGGGAGAAAGAGAGAGAGAGAGGGGGAGACAGAACAGAAGGAGAGAGAGGGGGGAGGGAGGGGAGGGAGAGAGAGAGAGAGAGAGGGGGAGAGAGGGAGAGAGAGAGGGGGAGAGAGAACAGAAGGGGAGAGAGGGGGAGGGAGAGAGAGAGAGAGAGAGGGGGAAAGAGGGGGAGACAGAACAGAAGGAGAGAGAGAGAGGAGAGACCACAGGGGGAGAGAGAGGAGCGGGGAGAGGAAGAGAGAGAGAGAACAGAGGGAGAAAGAGAGAGCGAGAGAGAGGGGGAGAGAGAGGGGTGAGCGAGGGACAATCAGAACAATCCATTTTCATTTCACAGTTTGATTCACAAACCCCTCCCCCACACACTCTGTGTCCTAGCTCCTGTGTCCTAGCTCCTGTGTCCTAGCTCCTGTGTCCTAGCTCCTGTGTCCTAGCTCCTGTGTCCTCGCTCCTGTGTCCTAGCTCCTGTGTCCTCGCTCCTGTGTCCTCGCTCCTGTGTCCTAGCTCCTGTGTCCTAGCTCCTGTGTCCTAGCTCCTGTGTCCTCGCTCCTGTGTCCTAGCTCCTGTGTCCTCGCTCCTGTGTCCTCGCTCCTGTGTCCTCGCTCCTGTGTCCTAGCTCCTGTGTCCTCGCTCCTGTGTCCTCGCTCCTGTGTCCTAGCTCCTGTGTCCTAGCTCCTGTGTCCTAGCTCCTGTGTCCTCGCTCCTGTGTCCTAGCTCCTGTGTCCTAGCTCCTGTGTCCTAGCTCCTGTGTCCTCGCTCCTGTGTCCTAGCTCCTGTGTCCTAGCTCCTAAGTCCTAACTCCTGTGTCCTAGCTCCTAAGTCCTAACTCCTGTGTCCTAGCTCCTAAGTCCTAGCTCCTGTGTCCTCGCTCCTGTGTCCTCGCTCCTGTGTCCTAGCTCTTACGTCCTAGCTCCTGTGTCCTCGCTCCTGTGTCCTAGCTCCTGTGTCCTAGCTCCTGTGTCCTAGCTCCTGTGTCCTCGCTCCTGTGTCCTCGCTCTTATATCCTAGCTCCTGTGTCCTAGCTCCTGTGTCCTCGCTCCTGTGTCCTAGCTCTTGTGTCCTAGCTCCTGTGTCCTAGCTCTTGTGTCCTAGCTCTTGTGTCCTAACTCCTGTGTCCTAGCTCCTGTGTCTAGCTCCTGTGTCCTAGCTCCTGTGTCCTAGCTCTTGTGTCCCAGCTCTTGTGTCCCAGCTCTTGTGTCCCAGCTCCTGTGTCCCAGCTCCCAAGGTCCCCAGCTCCCTGCGTCCCGAGCTCCTGTGTCCTAGCTCTTACATCCTAGCTCCTGTGTCCTAGCTCCTGTGTCCTAGCTCCTGCATCCTAGCTCCTGCGTCCTAGATCTTACGTCCTTGCTCCTGCGTCCTAGCTCCTGCGTCCTAGCTCCTGCGTCCTAGCTCCTGCGTCCTCGCTCCTGTGTCCTCGCTCTTACATCCTAGCTCTTGTGTCCTAGCGCCTGTGTCC
>CM033619.1:52885014-52910014 GCA_019453435.1 Rhinogobius similis | reverse complement strand
GTCCAGGTTTAGTCCTGGTTTAGTCCTGGTTCAGTCCTGGTTCAGTCCAGGTTCAGTCCTGGTTCAGTCCAGGTTCAGTCCAGGTTCAGTCCAGGTTTAGTCCTGGTTTAGTCCAGTTTCAGTCCTGGTTTAGTCCTGGTTCAGTCCTGGTTCAGTCCAGGTTCAGTCCTGGTTCAGTCCAGGTTCAGTCCAGGTTCAGTCCAGGTTTAGTCCTGGTTTAGTCCAGTTTCAGTCCAGGTTCAGTCCTGGTTCAGTCCTGGTTCAGTCCAGGTTCAGTCCTGGTTCAGTCCAGGGGGGTGTCGTTGCCGTGGTGACAGGGGGCGGGGCTTACCTTGCTCCCTGACGAGCAGCTGGGCCGTTGCCGTGGCGATGCCCACAGAGTTCTCGGCCACACATTGATAAAAACCCTCATCGGACTTGACCAGACCCAGGACCTGCAGAGTGGACCCGTCCTGAGGAGAGAGACCGGGTCAGAACCAGGACCAGACCAGGACCAGGACCAGGGCCAGGACCAGGGCCAGGGCCAGAGACCAGACCAGGACCAGGGCCAGGACCAGGGCCAGGGCCAGGGCCAGAGACCAGACCAGACCAGACCAGGACCAGGGCCAGGACCAGGACCAGGGCCAGGACCAGGGCCAGGGCCAGGGCCAGGGCCAGGGCCAGGGCCAGGGCCAGGACCAGGACCAGGACCAGGACAAGAGACCAGACCAGGACCAGGACAAGAGACCAGGACCAGGACCAGGACCAGGATCAGGACCAGGACCAGAGCCAGAGACCAGGACCAGACCAGGACCAGACCAGGACCAGACCAGGACCAGGACCAGGACCAGGACCAGGACCAGGGCCAGGACTAACCCAGGACTCGACTCTGGACCAGAACCAGGACTTCATTCAGGATCAGATTTAAAAACACCAGATGAACATCAGAGTGAAATGTTTGGATCTAAAGCGGCCCACTTTAGACCCGGGTCATTCTGGGCCGAGCTTCATCTGGACCGAGCCGGGCGTCTCAACCTGGGGGCCGCGACCCTCAGGGCCAGAGGGGACGTCTTTAAACACGAGTCACATGATTTATCTGAACCTGACGATGAAACGGAACATTAAACAGTCTGTGCGCGAGAGTTCAGGGGCCACGACTGAAAGGCAGGTCTACAGGGTCTAGACCAGGTCTGAACCAGGTCTGGACCCGGTCTGGACCCGGTCCGTACCACGATCTGGAAGTAGTCCGAGGGGATGACGTCCTCTCCGTTCTTCACCCAGCGGACTGTAGGGGGCGGTGTCCCGGTCACTGCACACTCCAGCTCCACGTCTGTCGACTCCAGCGCCGCCGAACTGGAGGGAAAACTGAGGAACTGAGGAGGGACTGACAGGGGCGACAGGGGCGACAGGGGCGACAGGGGCGACAGGGAGTGACAGGGAGTGACAGGGAGTGACAGGGAGTGACAGGGAGTGACAGGAGAGACAGGGAGTGACAGGGAGTGACAGGGAGAGACAAGGAGTGACAGGAGCGAGAGGGAGTGACAGGAGTGACAGGGAGTGACAGGGAGTGACAGGGAGTGACAGGGAGTGACAGGGAGTGACAGGAGCGAGAGGGACGGGAGTGACAGGAGCGACAGGGAGTGACAGGGAGTGACAGGAGTGACAAGGAGTGACAGGAGCGAGAGGGAGTGACAAGGAGAGACAGGAGCGAGAGGGAGTGACAGGGAGTGACAGGAGAGACAGGAGTGACAGGGAGTGACAGGAGAGACAAGGAGTGACAGGGAGTGACAGGAGTGACCCAGGGTGACAGGAGTGACAAAGGAGTGACAGGGGTGGCAAGGTGACAGGGAGTGACAGGGTGACAGGAGTGACAGGAGATTGACCAGGGTGACCCAGGAGAAGGTCAAGGGTGACAGGCAGTGGTGAGGGGTGAGCAAGGGTGACAGGGTGACAGGGGTGACAGGGGAGGACAGGGTGACAGGGGGTGACAGGAGGAGACAAAGGGAGTGACAGGGAGTGACAAGGAGTGACAGGGAGTGACAGGGGGAGTGACAGGAGTAGCAGGAGGAGTGACAGGAGTGACCCAGGGTGACAGGGGGTGAGCAGGGAGTGACAAAGGAGTGAGCAGGAGACAGGAGTGACAAAGGGAGTGACCCAGGGGTAGGGTGACAGGAGTGACGAGGTAGCCAAGGGTGACAGGGAGTGACAGGGAGTGACAGGGAGTGACAAGGAGTGACAAGGAGTGACAGGAGTGACAGGGAGTGACAGGAGTGACAGGAGTGACAGGAGTAAGCCAGGGGAGTGACCAAGGTGAGTGACAAAGGGTGACATAGGTGACAGAATTGACAAGGGTGACAAGGGAGTGACAGGGGTGACATTGACAGGGTGAGCAGGGAATTGACAGGGTGACAGGGATTGACAGGAGAGACAAGGGGGTGACAGGAGTGACAAAGGAGTGACAAAGATGTGACAGGGATGACAGGGAGTGACCCAGGGAGTGACCCAAGGAGTGACAGGAGTGACTTAGGAGAGACCCAGGAGGGTGACAGGAGGTGTAAGGGAGAGACAAAGGAGTAGACAGAATTGGGAGGGTGAGCAGGAGTGACAGGAGTGACAGGGAGTGACAAGGGAGTGACAAGGGTGACCCAGGAGTGACAGAGGGTGACAAGGGGGAGTGACAGGGAGTGACATAGGGTGACAGGGAGTGACTGAGGGGTGACAGGAGGAGACAGGGGGTGATATTAGGGTGACCTTAAAGGGAGTGGCAGAGGGGTGACAGGGGGTGACTTAAGGGTAGTGACCCAGGAGTGACAGGGAGTGACAGGGTGACAGGAGTGACAAGGGAGAATTGGCCAGGGTGACAGGGTGACAGGGAGTAGCCAGGGAGTGACAGGAGTGACAGGGGTGACCCAAGGGTGTGACAGGGTGACAGGGAGTGACCCAGGAGAGACAAGGGAGTGACAGGGTGACAAGGGTGACAAGGGTGACAGGGTGACAGGAGTGACAGGGTGAGGCCAGGAGTGACAGGAGTGACAGGAGGACAAAGAGGTGACAGGAGTGACAAGGGTGACAGGGTGACAGGGAGTGACAAGGGGTGACCAGGGAGTGACCAGGGAGTGACCCAGGGGAGTGACAGAGGAGAGACAGGGGAGTGACAGGAGAGACAAGGGAGTGACCAGGGTGACTAGGAGTGACAGGGTGACAAGGAGTGGCATAGGGTGACAGGGGGTGACAGGGAGTGACAGGAGTGAAAGGAGTGACAGGAGTGACAGGAGTGACGCCCAGGGTGACAGGGAGTGACCAGGAGTGAATAGGGAGTGACAGGAGTGACAAGGAGTGACAGGAGAGACAGGGAGGGTGACAGGAGTGACAAAGGGTGACAAAGGGGTGACAGGAGGGTGACAAGGGAGTGAGCCCAAGGGTGACCCAGGAGTGACAGGGAGTGACAGGAGGACCCAGGGGGTGACCCAGGGTGACAAAGGAGAGACAAAGGAGTGACAGGAGTGAAAGGAGTGACAGGAGTGAAAGGAGTGACAGGGAGTGAGCAGGGAGTGACAGGGTGACAGGGTGACCCAGGGAGTGACAGGGAGTGACAGGGTGACCCAGGGTGACAGGGGGTGACAGGGGTGACAGGAGAGAGGACAAGGGGAGTGACAGGGTGACAGGAGTGAGAGAGGGTGACAGGGAGTGACCCAGGAGTGACAGGGGTGACAAGGGAGTGACAGGGGTGACAGGAGTGACAGGGGAGTGACAGGGTGACAGGGTGACAGGGAGTGACAGGGGAATTGACCCAGGGTGACAGGGGAGTGACAGAAGGAGTGACCAAGGGTGACAGGGGTGACAGGAGAGAGACAGGGGGTGACAGGGTGGTGACAAAGAATTGACAAGGAGGTGACAGGAGTGACCCAGGGAATTGACAGGGTGACAGGGTGACAGGGAGTGGCCAGGAGAGACAAGGGGGAATTGACAGGGTGACCAGGAGTGACAAGGAGTGACAGGGGAGTGACCCAAAGGAGTGACAGGAGAGACAAAGGGTGACAGGAGTGAGAGGGAGTGGCCAAGGGTGACAGGAGACAAGACCAAGGAGTGAGCAGGGGGTGACCAGGGTGACAGGGAGTGACAGGGGGTGACAGGAGTGACAGGGAGTGACAGGAGTGACAAGGAGTGAGAGGGAGTGACAAGGGTGGCAGGAGAGACAAAGGAGTGACCCAGGAGTGACGGGGGTGACTAGGAGTGACCCAGGGGTGAGCAGGGTGACAGGGAGTGACAAGGGAGTGACAGGGAGTGACCAGGAGTGACAAAGGGTGACAGGAGAGACAAAGGAGTGACAGGGTGACTTAGGAGGTGACAGGGAGTGACAGGGAGTGACAATTGACAGGGAGTGACAAGGAGTGACAGGGGTGCTGGCGAGGGGGTGACAGGGAGGGTGACAAGGAGTGACAAAGGGTGACCAGGGTGACAGAGGAGTGAGCAGGGAGTGATAGCAGAGTGACAGGGTGACAGGAGTGACAGGGAGTGACAAGAGGGTGACAAGAAGGAGTGACAAGAGGGTGACAGGAGTGACAGGGAGTGACAAGGGAGTGACAGGGAATTGTTAGGAGTGACAGGGAGTGACAGGAGTGACCCAGGGTGACAGGGAATTGACAGGAGGACAGGGGGTGACCAGGGTGATAAGGGTGACAAGGGTGACAAGGAGTGACAGAGAGGGTGACAGGAGTGACATGGGAGTGACAGGGGGTGAGCCCAGGAGACAGGGGTGACAGGGTGACAGGGAGTGACAGGAGTGACAGGGGTGAGCAAGGAGGGTGACAGGGTGAACCCAGGGGAGGTGACAGGGGGTGACAGGGTTGACAAGGGTGACAGGAGAGACAAGGGTGAGCAGGGTGACAGGGTGACAGGGGGTGTGACAGGGGGTGACAGAGGTGACAGGGAGTGACAGGAGGTGACCCAGAGGGAGTGACAGAGGGTGCCAGGGAGTGACAAAGGGTGACAAGGGTGACAGGAGTGACCAGGAGTGACAAGGGAGATGTAGGGGGTGACAGGAGTGACCCAGGAGTGGCAGGGAGTGACAAAGGAGTAGCAAAGAGTGACAAGGAGTGACAGGAGTGACAGGGAGTGACAGGGAGTGACAGGGAGTGACCCAGGGTGACAGGGTGACAGGGTGACAGGGTGACAAAGGGAGTGACAGGAGTGACAGGAGTGACAAGGAGTGACAGGGAGTGACAAGGAGTGACAGGAGTGACAGGAGTGACAGGAGTGACAGGGAGTGACAGGAGTGACAGGGAGTGACAGGAGTGACAGGAGTGACAGGAGTGACAGGAGTGACAGGGAGTGACAAGGAGTGACAGGGAGTGACAGGAGTGACAAGGAGTGACAGGGAGTGACAGGAGTGACAGGGAGTGACAAGGAGTGACAGGAGTGACAGGAGTGACAGGAGTGACAGGGAGTGACAGGAGTGACAGGAGTGACAGGGAGTGACAGGAGAGACAGGGAGTGACAGGAGTGACAAGGAGTGACAGGAGAGACAAGGAGTGACAGGAGTGACAGGAGTGACAGGGAGTGACAGGAGTGACAGGAGTGACAGGGAGTGACAGGAGTGACAGGAGTGACAGGGAGTGACAGGGAGTGACAGGGAGTGACAGGAGTGACAGGGAGTGACAGGAGTGACAAGGAGTGACAGGGAGTGACAGGAGTGACAGGAGAGACAAGGAGTGACAAGGAGTGACAGGAGTGACAGGGAGTGACAGGAGAGACAGGAGTGACAGGAGTGACAGGAGAGACAGGAGTGACAGGGAGTGACAGGGAGTGACAGGAGAGACAGGGAGTGACAGGAGTGACAAGGAGTGACAGGGAGTGACAGGAGTGACAGGAGCGACAAGGAGTGACAAGGAGTGACAGGAGCGACAGGGAGTGACAGGAGAGACAGGAGTGACAGGAGTGACAGGAGAGACAGGAGAGACAAGGAGCGAATATTAATGACTTATCCGCTCATTAATGCACACATTATGCAGTTCTTTAATTATAGCCTGTATCTGTATTTGAAGCATTTATTGAACCTCGTGTGTCGTCAGAGCGAAGCCTCTGGAGCTGAAACCAAGACCTTTCAGTGTTTAACGCACATCGAATCTAAATAAAAGGATTTTAAATCTTTGAAAGAAAAAATAAGCAACAATTTGAATTTTGAATTTGAATTTTTAGGATAATTTTCAGTCAGATCTGGCAGATTGGACACATGGACATTTGTGAGACAGAAAACTGACCTAAAACAGAATATTAAAAAAATATGTTCGTGTCTCACTTTAAAGTTTGTCTTGTTTCTTGTAAATTGTGGCAAATTTGGTGCAGAATTCTGAGTCTCACGATGTGTTTTTTCTTTTCTTTTTTGTCAGACGGAGAACTTTCTGTTGTGAGATATTTATTTCTTTGTGACGTCAACATTTTCAAAAATACTGCGCAGCAAAAAGGCAAAAAAAACTACAGAAATATCCCCAAAACAAATGTAAAGTCATGAACAAATCAGAGCTGTGATAATAATAATAATAATAAGAAGAAGAGTCATGAACAGATCAGAGCTGTGGTAATAATAATAATAATAATAAGAAGAAGAAGAGTCATGAACAGATCAGAGCTGTGGTAATAATAATAATAATAATAATAAGAAGAAGAGTCATGAACAGATCAGAGATGTGGTAATAATAATAATAATAATAAGAAGAAGAAGAGTCATGAACAGATCAGAGCTGTGGTAATAATAATAATAATAATAATAAGAAGAAGAATAATAATAATAAGAAGAATAATAATAATAAGAAGAAGAATAACAATAATAATAATAATAATAATAATACTAATAATAATAATACATAATAATAATACCAATAATAATAATAATAATAATAATAATAATAATAAGAAGAATAACAATAATAATAACAACAACAATAATAATAATAATAATAATAATAATAATAATAATAATACTAATAATAATAATAATAAGAAGAAGAAGAAGAACAATAATAATGTGAGCCAAAGACAAGAAAAGCCTGAATGTCGTTCAGAGCTCGTTCACGTCGACCTGAGCTTCTGTTTTATTAAATTGTTTGTTTATTCGACGACACGTGACGCTCCAGAGGAACCGAACCAAAAACCAAACCACGGCGGAAATCTGAAGAGAACCGGCAACAAATCTGATGGAAACATTAGAGGAATGTGTGGGAAATTGGAGCAAAAATTGGTGGAAAATCTGTTGAGAATTCTGTAAAAATTTGGAAAACTTAAGATAAATTCTGAGAGAAATTGGTGAAAAATTGGCTGAAATCGGCAAGAAAAAGATGAGGAATTGGCGGGAAATTAGAGTAAAATATGTGAAAAGATTGTGGAAAATCTGAGGATAATTGGTGGGAAATTTGAAGGAAAATTCTACAGGAAATTTAAGGGAATTTTGGGGAAACTTTAGTTGGAAAAATCTGTGAAAAATGGTTGTAAAATAAAAGCAGCGACTGAGAGCGAAGGGTCAGAGGATGAACTTCTAACAATATGTTTGAAATCTGTGCAGGATTTAATCTAATCCTCTTTAACAAATCCTCTGTTTAATCTGAAACAAAAGCACAACCGAACCAGGACTAAACCAGGACTAAACCAGGACTAAACCAGGACTAAACCAGGACCGAACCAGGACTAAACCAGGTCTGAACCAGGGACTAAACCAGATCTAAACCAGGTCTGAAACAGGACTAAACCAGGACTGAACCAGGACTAAACCAGGTCTGAACCAGGACTAAACCAGGACTAAACCAGGACTAAACCAGGACTAAACCAGGACTAAACCAGGACCGAACCAGGACTAAACCAGGACTAAACCAGGTCTAAACCAGGTCTAAACCAGGACTAAACCAGGACTGAACCAGGACTGAACCAGGTCTAAACCAGGACTAAACCAGGTCTAAACCAGGACTGAACCAGGACTGAACCAGGACTAAACCAGGACTGAACCAGGTCTAAACCAGGTCTAAACCAGGACTGAACCAGGACTAAACCAGGACTAAACCAGGTCTGAACCAGGACTAAACCAGGACTAAACCAGGTCTAAACCAGGTCTAAACCAGGTCTAAACCAGGACTAAACCAGGACTGAACCAGGACTGAACCAGGTCTAAACCAGGACTAAACCAGGACTAAACCAGGACTGAACCAGGACTGAACCAGGACTAAACCAGGACTGAACCAGGACTGAACCAGGACCTGAAACCAGGTCTAAACCAGGACTAAACCAGGACTAAACCAGGACTAAACCAGGACTAAACCAGGACTAAACCAGGACTAAACCAGGACTAAACCAGGACTAAACCAGGACTAAACCAGGACTAGACCAGGACTGAACCAGGACTAAACCAGGACTGAACCAGGACTAAACCAGGACTGAACCAGGACTAAACCAGGACTAAACCAGGTCTGAACCAGGACCGAACCAGGACTAAACCAGGTCTGAACCAGGTCTAAACCAGGTCTAAACCAGGACTGAACCAGGTCTAAGCCAGGACTGAACCAGGTCTAAACCAGGACTAAACCAGGACTAAACCAGGTCTGAACCAGGACTGAACCAGGACTAAACCAGGACTAAACCAGGTCTAAACCAGGTCTGAACCAGGACTGAACCAGGACTAAACCAGGACTAAACCAGGTCTGAACCAGGACTGAACCAGGACTAAACCAGGACTAAACCAGGTCTAAACCAGGTCTAAACCAGGACTAAACCAGGACTAAACCAGGACTAAACCAGGACTAAACCAGGACTAAACCAGGTCTAAACCAGGACTAAACCAGGACTAAACCAGGACTAAACCAGGACTGAACCAGGACTAAGCCAGGACTGAACCAGGACTAAACCAGGACTAAACCAGGACTAGACCAGGACTGAACCAGGACTAAACCAGGACTGAACCAGGACTGAACCAGGACTGAACCAGGACTAAACCAGGACTAAACCAGGACTAAACCAGGTCTAAACCAGGACTGAACCAGGACTAAACCAGGACTAAACCAGGTCTAAACCAGGACTAAACCAGGACTAAACCAGGTCTAAACCAGGACTGAACCAGGACTAAACCAGGACTAAACCAGGTCTAAACCAGGACTAAACCAGGACTAAACCAGGACTAAACCAGGACTGAACCAGGACTAAACCAGGACTAGACCAGGACTGAACCAGGACTGAACCAGGTCTAAACCAGGACTGAACCAGGACTAAACCAGGACTAGACCAGGACTGAACCAGGACTGAACCAGGACTGAATCAGGACTGAACGTCACACTGGGCCGGTGTTGGTCCCTAACACTGGGCCGGTGTTGGTGCTCACACTGGGCCGGTGTTGGTGCTTACACTGGGCCGGTGTTGGTCCCTAACACTGGGCCGGTGTTGGTGCTCACACTGGGCCGGTGTTGGTGCTTACACTGGGCCGGTGTTGGTCCCTAACACTGGGCCGGTGTTGGTGCTCACACTGGGCCGGTGTTGGTGCTCACACTGGGCCGGTGTTGGTGCTCACACTGGGCCGGTGTTGGTGCTCACACTGGGCCGGTGTTGGTGCTCACACTGGGCCGGTGTTGGTGCTTACCTAACACCTCGAGCCGGTGTTGGTGCTTACCTAACACCTCGAGCCGGGCCGTGGAGCTGATGTTGCTGACTTTGTTGGCGGCGCTGCAGACGTAGGTCCCGGCGTCGTCGACGGTGACGCTGCTGATGCCGAGGCTGGAGCCGCCCAGGAGCCAGTACTTTTTGTTCCTGTAAAAACAACAAGTTTGACATCGTCAGGTCCAGTTTGTGACAAAAGGATAAAACAGACGAAAAGGACGAGCAGAACGAGGGATTAAACTAAAGCTCCACTTTATCAAATGAACATATGAAGACTTTGACTGAACTGAACAAACAGAGCTGCACGACTTTAACAAATGTTAAACCACCTTAAAGGGGAACATGGTGCATGTTTAACCTGCTCTGGACCTTAACCTGGTTCAACTGATTCTCTCATGTTGACTTAATTTTGAGGAATATATATTTTCCAGCAATTTTTCCCAAATTTTACTCAAATTTCCCACAAATTCCCCTAAATATTGGTCACTCATTTTCTGTAGATCTTTCACAAGTTTTCCTCAAATTTGTACAAAGTGTTTTTTTAACACATTCCCCACAGTCTTCACATTCCTAACCAATTTTTCACAAATTTTACACAAATTTCCACAAATTCCATTTTTCTTTAAAATTTGTCACAAATTCAATTTTTTTTTACACAATTCTCAACTGAATATGCAATACGTTTCCCACCAATTTCTTCAGATTTTCCACATTTTTTTCTAAATTCCCAATTACCTTAAAGATTTCCGTAAAATTTGTCACTAATTTTCTTCAGATTTTCACCAATTTCTCAGATTTTTGTCAAGTTTTCCCTCAAATCTTTACACAATTCTCAGCTAATTTTCCATGACATTTCCCACTTTTATCCCCGGTTTGTGCCCGTTTTGTTTCCGCGGCGTTCGTACCAGGTCTGCAGGATCTCGTCTCCTCTGCGCCACGTGATGCTGGGCGTGGGGAACCCTGAGGCGGAACACTCCAGCACGGCGTCTGTTCCCAGGGGGGCGTTTACTGAAGACGGACGCAGCAGGAAGGACAGACTGCGCGGGACTCCGGGCTCTGAGCAGAAAACACACACTTGAGACGCAGCAAAGTCAAACTGTGAAGAGCAAGCTTCAGACTCAAACGGAAGCCAGTGGGCGGGGCTACCGCGCTCAAACTGAGCCGCCCACTGTAGGCTGCCATGTTTGCAATCTGCTGCTGACCACTAGGGGCCGCTGTGGAAGTAGAATTATTCAATACAAGTCAATGGGGAGTTAGACGTTTGAAAACCTACTTTAGAGCCTGAGGCTCAGAATACGGCTTTGGTCTCAAACGTTAGCTTACGGCTCTGTGACGTTAGCTTACGGCTCTGTGACGTTAGCTCACGGCTCTGTGACGTTAGCTTAGGGCTCTGTGACGTTAGCTCACGGCTCTGTGACGTTAGCTTAGGGCTCTGTGACGTTAGCTTACGGCTCTGTGACGTTAGCTTTGGTCTCAGACGTTAGCTTACGGCTCTGTGACGTTAGCTTAGGGCTCTGTGACGTTAGCTTAGGGCTCTGTGACGTTAGCTTAGGGCTCTGTGACGTTAGCTTACGGCTCTGTGACGTTAGCTACGGCCCGTGGCGACGCTAGCTTAGGCTCCAGGACGTTAGCTTAGGGCTCTGAGACGTTAGCCACGGCTCTGTGACGTTAGCCACGGCTCTGTGACGTTAGCTTACGGCTCTGTGACGTTAGCTTAGGGCTCTGTGACGCTAGCCACGGCTCTGTGACGTTAGCCACGGCTCTGTGACGTTAGCTTAGGGCTCTGTGACGTTAGCTTACGGCTCCGTGACGTTAGCTTACGGCTCTGTGACGTTAGCTTAGGGCTCTGTGACGTTAGCTTAGGGCTCTGTGACGTTAGCTTACGGCTCTGTGACGTTAGCTTACGGCTCTGTGACGTTAGCTTACGGCTCTGTGACGTTAGCTTACGGCTCTGGGACGTTAGCTTACGGCTCTGTGACGTTAGCTTAGGGCTCTGTGACGTTAGCTTAGGGCTCTGTGACGTTAGCTTACGGCTCTGTGACGTTAGCTTAGGGCTCTGTGACGTTAGCCACGGCTCTGTGACATTAGCTACGGCTCTGTGACGTTAGCTTAGGGCTCTGTGACGTTAGCTCACGGCTCTGTGACGTTAGCTTACGGCTCTGTGACGTTAGCTTAGGGCTCTGTGGCGTTAGCTACGGCTCGCGACGTTAGCTCACGGCTCTGTAGCGTTAGCTTAGGGCTCTGTGACGTTAGCTTACGGCTCTGTGACGTTAGCTTTGGTCTCAGACGTTAGCTTACGGCTCTGTGACGTTAGCTTAGGGCTCTGTGACGTTAGCTTAGGGCTCTGTGACGTTAGCTTAGGGCTCTGTGACGTTAGCTTACGGCTCTGTGACGTTAGCTACGGCTCTGTAGCGTTAGCTTACGGCTCCGTGGCGTTAAGCTTAGGAGCTCTGTGGCGTTAGCTTAGGGCTCTGTGACGTTAGCTTACGGCTCTGTACGTTAGCTTACGGCTCTGTGACGTTAGCTTACGGGCTCTGTGACGTTAGCTTAGGGCTCTGTGACGTTAGCTTACGGCTCTGTGACGTTAGCTTACGGCTCTGTGACGTTAGCTTAGGGCTCTGTGACGTTAGCTTACGGCTCCGTGACGTTAGCTTACGGCTCTGTGACGTTAGCTTAGGGCTCTGTGACGTTAGCTTACGGCTCTGTGACGTTAGCTTACGGCTCTGTGACGTTAGCTTACGGCTCTGTGACGGTAGCTTAGGGCTCAGTGACGTTAGCTACGGCTCTGGTGACGTTAGCTACGGCTCTGTGACGTTAGCTTAGGGCTCTGTGACGTTAGCTTACGGCTCTGTGACGTTAGCTACGGCTCTGGGACATTAGCTTACGGCTCTGTGACGTTAGCTTACGGCTCTGTAGCGTTAGCTACGGCTCTGTGACGTTAGCTTACTGCTGCGTGACGTTAGCTTACGGCTCTGTGACGTTAGCTTACGGCTCTGTGACGTTAGCTTACGGCTCTGTGACGTTAGCTTACGGCTCTGTGACGTTAGCTTACGGCTCCGTGACGTTAGCTTACGGCTCCGTGACGTTAGCTTACGGCTCCGTGACGTTAGCTTACGGCTCCGTGACGTTAGCTTACGGCTCTGTGACGTTAGCTTACGGCTGGTTTAGCCTGTGATTTTTTAAAGTTCTTGCATATCTAAAGAAGAAGGCGGGCTTTACGCGCCGGAAATGTCAGGGCGGAGCCAAACACCTACGAGTGGGCGGTAACCAAGCTAGCATTAGCAGTGATGGAGTCAGAGGCAGAAACAGAGTCTGTGATGATTAAGACTTAAAACAGAAGATTCTCAGATAAACGAACATCACACGTCGAGGGAGTTCAGCAGGAAGTGTTTGTGACGTCGGAGGGACAGGATTCAAACTGTGAAGGTAACCCTGACCCCAGTGAGTCTGTCTGCTCTCTGGGGCACCCGTAGGTGGCGCTCTTACCTGGGAGCACCCGTAGGTGGCGCTCTTACCTGGGAGCACCCGTAGGTGGCGCTCTTACCTGGGAGCACCCGTAGGTGGCGCTCTTACCTGGGAGCACCCGTGAGGTGGCGCTCTTACCTGGGAGCACCCGTGGGTGGCTCTTACCCGGGAGCACCCGTGGGTGGCGCTCTTACCTCGGAGCACCCGTAGGTGGCTCTCTGGAGCACCGTGGGTGGCGCTCTACCTGGGAGCACCCGTAGGTGGCGCTCTTACCTGGGAGCACCCGTAGGTGGCGCTCTTACCTGGGAGCACCCGTAGGTGGCGCTCTTACCTGGGAGCACCCGTAGGTGGCGCTCTTACCTGGGAGCACCCGTAGGTGGCGCTCTTACCCGGGAGCACCCGTAGGTGGCGCTCTTACCCGGGAGCACCCGTAGGTGGCGCTCTCTGGAGCACCCGTAGGTGGCGCTCTTACCTGGGAGCACCCGTAGGTGGCGCTCTTACCTGGGAGCACCCGTAGGTGGCGCTCTCTGGAGCACCCGTAGGTGGCGCTCTTACCTGGGAGCACCCGTAGGTGGCGCTCTTACCTGGGAGCACCCGTAGGTGGCGCTCTTACCTGGGAGCACCCGTAGCGTGGCCTCGTTGCCCGTGCGGGTGCTGCCTGCGTTGTGGGCGACACACCTGTAGGAGGCGCTGTCGCTGGGCTGCACAGACGACACCAGCAGAGCTCCCGAGGGCAGCAGCGCCAGACGAGAGTCCGGGCCGCGCCTCAGGTCCAGGTCCAGGCCGTCCTTCTGCCAGCGGACCTCGGGGGCGGGGTCACCCAGAACCTCACACCTGAAGAGGGCGGAGTCTCCCAGGTACGAGGAGGCGGAGTCTGTGGGGGCGAGCACGCGCAGTGGGCCTGGAGAGAGAGAGAGAGCGCTAACGAACGAAGCTAACGTTCTCTTCTCTGAAGCTAAAGGCTCTGAGTCTGTGGACCGCAACGCTAACCCGGTCCAGCCTGGTCTAACCCGGTCTGACCCGGTTTAGCCCGGTCTAACCCCGTCTAACCCCGGTCTAACCCCGGTCTAACCCGGTCTAGCCCGGTCTAACCCGGTCTAACCCGGTCTAGCCCGGTCTAGCCCGGTCTAACCCGGTCTAACCCGGTCTGACCCGGTCTAACCCGGTCTAACCCGGTCTAACCCCGGTCTAACCCTGGTCTAACACGGTCTAACCCTGGTCTAACCCCGGTCTAACCCGGTCCAGACTGGTCTAACCCGGTATAACCCGGTCTAACCCCGGTCTAACCCCGGTCTAACCCCGGTCTAACCCCGGTCCAGACTGGTCTAACCCTGGTCTAACCCCGGTCTAACCCGGTCCAGCCCGGTCTAGCCCGGTGTAACCCGGTCCAGCCCGGTCCAGCCCGGTCCAGCCCGGTCCAGCCCGGTCCAGCCCGGTCCAGCCCGGTCTCACCTGCCACAGTGACCCTGGCGGTGCGGCTCGCGATGCTCCCGATGCCCTCCAGGGCGGCGATGCACTGGTACAGCCCCTCGTCCGAGCGCTGGTGCCGCGCGTGGACCACGTTCTGGATCAGGAGCGTCCCGTTGGACATCTGCGTCCGCCGCTCGTCCACGAAGGACCCGAGCGACACGCCGTCTTTACGCCACGACACGGAGGGCGGGGCCAGAGCGGGAGAGGGCGGGGACAGAGCCGGCGAGAGCCAATCAGAGCGCGCCTCGCAGTCCAATCTCAGCACGCCGCCTCGAACCACCACCGTGTCCTGAGGCTCGCGCGTGAACGCCAAGTCCACGAAGCCGGCGCCATCTGCTGGACAGAGAGGACACGTTAGACACGTTACAGTCATGGACCCTTTAACCCTGCGCGTGCCTCTGAAACCACACATTAAAACAGCGTCTTTATGAGGCTCAGAGGAGAAGAGAACCTCGTAAACAGGAGTCATGACACAAAGTGACGCTAAAGACGACGACAGCAGCAGCTCAGAGCGAAAGAGAGAGAAAGGACATCCATGTCCTTTAAAAACAAAACACTTCACAGGAATTTAATCCATCAGCAATAAATCCATCCAAATACAAGACTCACAGTAAAAGCACAACCTGACACAGAGCAAAGCATTCTGGGACAGCACCACGTGTGTTTGGATCCAGCTTCTCGGTCAAACCTTTAGCCGCACCGCTCCAGGAGCTAGCACTGATGCATTTACAATAGGAGAGTTAGCGTTAGCCTCAAAGTTAGCATTAGCCTCAGAGTTAGCATTAGCCTCAGAGTTAGTGTTAGCCACATAATTAGCGTTACCTTCTAGCAATAACTTAAGATTTAACTTTAACCACAGTATTAGCCTCAGAGTTAGTGTTAGCCACATAGTTAGCGTTACCTTCTAGCAATAACTTAAGATTTAACTTTAACCACAGTACTGTGTCACTCTTTTGTTTCTGTAAATACTTTATTCACATTAAAGGGCACCATCACCACTAAACATAACTCCTGACTCTGTCTCTTTAATCACGCTCCAGCCGTCCATCCCATCCTTTGACTCTAGCCCATAGCATAGCCACTACTAAACGTTAATAACCCATTAACAACCGCTAACAAGCGCTAATACGTGCTACATTAGCCTCAGAGTTAGTATTAGTCTCAGAGTTAGCGTTAGCCTCAGAACTCCAGAGCAGAGTTAGAAACATTACACCTGAGCAAGTGTTTGTGCAGACTGTTAGCGTTAGCGATTAGCACCGATATTAGCATACATGCTAACAACCTGGTAGTAAACGTTTGTTAAATCTAACATTATTCTGAACAATAAAGCCCCACAAACCCAGCGGGACGCGACAGTTTGACGTGACCTTTGACCTCCAGGAAACAACACACTGTGAATGAGTAGAACGTCCAGGCGAGTACCAGACTGCAGCTCTGAGCACATCAGGGCTAAAGCTAAAGCTAAAGCTAAAGCTAAAGCTAAAGCTAAAGCTAAAGCGCTAAAGACTCAAACACAGGAAAAACAACAGCAGTGACATCATTAAATCCAACAAGAATAAACAAACAGAACAGACGAGTCCAAAACAGACACAAACCTGTCTCTCGTCTTTCTTTGCCTCATTTTCTTTCTGTCCTCTCCCCTCTCCCTCCTCCCTCCCTCCTCCCTCTCTCTCCTCCCCCCCTCCTCCCTCCCCCTTCCTCCCCCCTGGTGTTGACTCTGGTCAGAGCGTGTTGCTCCGCTGCAGGACTCTGCGCCGCTCGTCAGGACCAATCAGAGATGTTTGTGTTCAACAAAAACAGAACGTGTCCCTGTGAACACGCGACACTGAACACGCGACTCTGAACACGCGACACTGAACACGCGACTCTGAACACGCGACTCTGAACACACGACTGTGAACACGCGACAGTGAACACATGACACTGAACACGCGACTGTGAACACATGACACTGAACACGCGACACTGAACACACTGAACACGCAACACTGAACACGCGACTCTGAACACGCAACTGTGAACACGTGACACTGAACACTCAACTGTGAACACGCGACTCTGAACACGCGACTCTGAACACACGACACTGAACACGCGACTCTGAACACACGACACTGAACACGTGACAGTGAACACCCGACAGTGAACACATGACTCTGAACACGCGACTCTGAACACACGACACTGAACACGCAACACTGAACACGCGACACTGAACACATGACTCTGAACACGTGACTCTGAACACATGACACTGAACACGCAACAGTGAACACGAGACAGTGAACACGCGACACTGAACACGTGACTCTGAACACGCGACACTGAACACACGACACTGAACACGCGACACTGAACACGCGACTCTGAACACACGACACTGAACACACGACACTGAACACGCGACAGTGAACACATGACACTGAACACACGACACTGAACACGCGACTCTGAACACGCGACTGTGAACACGCGACTCTGAACACGCGACTCTGAACACACGACACTGAACACGTGACTCTGAACACGCGACAGTGAATACGCGACACTGAACACGCGACACTGAACACACGACACTGAACACACGACACTGAACACGCGACAGTGAACACATGACACTGAACACACGACACTGAACACGCGACTCTGAACACGCGACTGTGAACACGCGACTCTGAACACGCGACTCTGAACACACGACACTGAACACGTGACTCTGAACACGCGACAGTGAATACGCGACACTGAACACGTGACACTGTACACACGACACTGAACACACTTGATTCTCCATTGAATCCACTTGATCCTAGATTCCTGTGACTTTGTGACTCAGGTCCAGTTCAGAGACATAAAGACGAGCCTTAAAGTGTGTGTGTGCGTGTGTGTACAGTGTGTGTGTGTGTGTGTGTGTGTGTGTGTACAGTGTTTGTGTGTGTGTGTACAGTGTGTGTGTGTGTGTGTGTGTGTGTCACTGATGGACTGTGGAGAAAGTGTCTGACGTGAGGCCAAGGTCATCAGCAGCAGAACTAAACTGTCAAATTAAACCAATCACACACACACACACACACACACACACACACACACACACACACACACACACACACACACACACACACACACACACACACACACACACACACACACACACACACACACACACTATTTTGACTTCAGGACAGATTTTCCACCAACCCTTTTGACACAAACCGTCCCTGAACCAGATCTGCTCCTCATAAAACCAGGACTGAACCAGGACTGAACCAGGACTGAACCAGGACTGAACCAGGACTAAACCAGGACTGAACCAGGACTGAACCAGGACTGAACCAGGACTGAACCAGGACTGAACCAGGACTGAACCAGGACTAAACCAGGACTAAACCAGGACTGAACCAGGACTAAACCAGGACTAAACCAGGACTAAACCAGGTCTAAACCAGGACTAAACCAGGTCTAAATCAGGACTAAACCAGGACCAAACCAGGACTAAACCAGGACTAAACCAGGACCAAACCAGGACCAAACCAGGACTAAACCAGGACTAAACCAGGACCAAACCAGTAGAAAACACACATGTCTTTTAGGGGGGGGGCAGATGTGGAGTTTTAAGTCTGGTTTCCAAAAAGTCCACACACGACTCTAAAAGGGACAAAAACTGACTTGAAGTAACAAAAAATACATCAACAGTGACAAAAAAGCAACAAAAACTGTCAAAAAACATTTAAAAAACACCAAAATAAGGACAGTAAGCACTAAAAGCCTGATACAAACGGACACTGGAGCATGAGCTCAAAGGCGTGGCCTGAGCAGAGTGTGTCCCAGAGGGCTCCGGGGTCTGGGGTACATTTGGAGGGGGTTAGGACACATTTGGAGGGGGTTTGGGGCACATTTGGAGGGGGTTTGGGGCACATCTGGAGGGGGTTTGGGGCACATTTGGAGGGGGTTTGGACACATTTGGAGGGGGTTTGGGGCACATCTGGAGGGGGTTTGGGGCACATTTGGAGGGGGTTTGGGGCAAATTTGGAGGGGGTCTTGGAGGGTTTGGGGCACATTTGGAGGGGGTTTGGACACATTTGGAGGGGGTTAGGACACATTTGGAGGGGGTTTGGACACATTTGGAGGGGGTTTGGGGCACATTTGGAGGGGGTTTGGGCATATTTGGAGGGGGTTTGGACACATTTGGAGGGGGTTTGGGGCACATCTGGAGGGGGTTTGGGGCACATTTGGAGGGGGTTTGGACACATTTGGAGGGGGTTTGGGGCACATTTGGAGGGGGTTTGGGGCACATTTGGAGGGGGTTTGGGGCACATGTGGAGGGGTTTGGGGCACATTTGGAGGGTTTGGCCACATTTGGAGGGGGTTTGGACACATTTGGAGGGTTTGGGGCACATTTGGAGGGTTTGGGGCACATTTGGAGGGTTTGGGGGCACATTTGGAGGGGGTTTTGGAGGGTTTGGACACATTTGGGGGGGGTTGGGGGCACATTTGGTGGGGGTTTGGGGCACATTTGGAGGGTTTGGACACATTTGGAGGGTTTGGGGCACATCTGGAGGTTTGGAGGCACATTTGGAGGTTTGGACACATTTGGAGGGTTTGGGGCACATCTGGAGGGTTTGGGGCACATTTGGAGGGGGTTTGGACACATTTGGAGGTTTGGGGGCACATCTGGAGGGTTTGGGGCACATTTGGAGGGGTTTGGGGCAAATTTGGAGGGGTCTTGGAGGGTTTGGGGCACATTTGGAGGGGTTTGGGGCACATTTGGAGGGTTTGGGGCACATTTGGAGGGTTTGGGCACATTTGGAGGGTTTGGGGCACATTTGGAGGGGGTTTGGACACATTTGGAGGGGGTTTGGACACATTTGGAGGGGGTTTGGGGCACATTTGGAGGGGGTTTGGGGCACATTTGGAGGGGGTTTGGGGCACATTTGGTTTGGAGGGGGTTTGGGGCACATTTTGAGGGGGTATGGGGCACATTAGGCGGGCGAATTGGAGGGGGTTTGGGGCACATTTGGAGGGGGTACATTTGGAGGGGGTTTGGGGCACATTTGGAGGGGGTTTTGGAGGGGGTTTGGGGCACATTTGGAGGGGGTTTGGGGCACATTTGGAGGGGGTTTGGGGCACATTTGGAGGGTTTTGGAGGGGTTTGGGGCACATTTGGAGGGGTTTGGGGCACATTTGGAGGGGTTTGGGGCAATTTTGGAGGGGTTTTGGGGCACATTTGGAGGGGGTTTGGACACGGTTTGGGGCACATTTGGAGGGGGTTTTGGAGGGGTTTGGGGCACATTTGGAGGGGTTTGGGGCACATTTGGAGGGTTTGGGGCACATTTGGAGGGGTTTGGACACACATTTGGAGGGGTTTTGGAGGGGTTTGGGGCACATTTGGAGGGGTTTGGGGCACATTTGGAGGGGTTTGGGGCACATTTGGAGGGGTTTGGAGGGTTTGGGGCACATTTGGAGGGGGTTTTGGAGGGGGTTTGGGGCACATTTGGAGGGGGTTTGGGGCACATTTGGAGGGGGTTTGGGGCACATTTGGAGGGGGTTTGGACACATTTGGAGGGGGTTTTGGAGGGGGTTTGGGGCACATCTGGAGGGGGTTTGGGGCACATTTGGAGGGGGTTTGGGGCACATCTGGAGGGGGTTTGGGGCACATTTGGAGGTGTCTAGGTCTCTGACTCTTCAGGGAGCACAGTCCCGCTGAGATGTGACACACAAACACACTTCTGCTCCGCCGGACGCGCTGCAGCTCCAGCTCACGTCCTTTATCTTTCTGTCCTGCTGCAGTGTCTCCCACGTTTCTGGATAAACAGTTATTTACTCTTCATTTCTTTAATCATTTCACTTCCTAAACTGTCGTGGAGCGGCGGAGACAGATAATCCTCACACGTCGGGGTTTGGGACGAGTCTGGACCCAGATCGACCTCAAACATCTGCTTCACCACAAAATAAATCTGACTTTAATTCCACAAAGTGACAAGACCTCGTTAAGACCTCGTTAAGACCTCGATACCCAGAAGAACCAGAGACACGTCCACCAAACCAGGTCCAAGTCCAGACCACTCCCAGACCAGGTCCAGGTCCAGACCAGGTCCAGGTCCAGACCAGGTCCAGGTCCAGACCGCTCCCAGACCAGGTCCAGGTCCAGGTCCAGACCACTCCCAGACCAGGTCCAAGTCCGGGTCCAAGTCTGGGTACAGACCTGGTTCAGTCCTGGTTTAGTCCTGGTTTAGTCCTGGTTCAGCCCTGGTTTAGTCCTGGTTTAGTCCTGGTTTAGTCCTGGTTTAGTCCTGGTTTAGTCCTGGTTTAGTCCTGGTTTAGTCCTGGTTCCTTCAGTCTGATTCTTGTGGACAGCTGGATCAATAATGTGGATCGATGGGAGCGGCAGGTTAAAGACCGACGATCAAGAGAGTCACAACCAGGTCTGAACCAGGTTTAGTCCTGGTTTAGACCTGGTTTAGACCTGGTTTAGACCTGGTTTAGTCCTGGTTTAGTCCTGGTTTAGACCTGGTTTAGACCTGGTTTAGTCCTGGTTTAGGCCTGGTTTAGTCCTGGTTTAGTCCTGGTTTAGTCCTGGTTTAGACCTGGTTTAGTTCTGGTTTAGACCTGGTTCAGACCAGGTTTAGTCCAGGTTTAGACCTGGTTCAGTCCTGGTTTAGACCTAGTTTAGTCCTGGTTTAGTCCTGGTCTAGACCTGGTTTAGTCCTGGTTCAGTCCTGCTTTAGTCCTGGTTTAGTCCTGGTTCAGTCCTGGTTTAGTTCTGGTTTAGACCTGGTTCAGTCCTGGTTCAGTCCTGGTTCAGTCCTGGTCCAGTCCTGGTTTAGTTCTGGTTCAGTCCTGGTTTAGTCCTGGTTCAGTACTGGTTTAGTCCTGGTTTAGACCTGGTTTAGTCTTGGTTCAGTCTTGGTTTAGTCCTGGTTTAGTCCTGGTTTAGTCCTGGTTCAGTCTTGGTTTAGTCCTGGTTTAGTCCTGGTTTAGTCCTGGTTTAGTCCTGGTTTAGTTCTGGTTTAGTCCTGGTTCAGTCCTGGTTTAGACCTGGTTTAGTCCTGGTTCAGTCCTGGTTTAGTCCTGGTTTAGTCCTGGTTTAGTCCTGGTTTAGTCCTGGTTTAGTCCTGGTTTAGACCTGGTTTAGACCTGGTTTAGTCCTGGTTTAGGCCTGGTTTAGTCCTGGTTTAGTCCTGGTTTGGTCCTGGTTTAGACCTGGTTTAGTTCTGGTTTAGACCTGGTTTAGACCTGGTTTAGTCCTGGTTTAGTCCTGGTTTAGACCTGGTTTAGTCCTGGTTTAGTCCTGGTTTAGACCTGGTTTAGTTCTGGTTTAGACCTGGTTCAGACCAGGTTTAGTCCAGGTTTAGACCTGGTTCAGTCCTGGTTTAGACCTAGTTTAGTCCTGGTTTAGTCCTGGTCTAGACCTGGTTTAGTCCTGGTTCAGTCCTGCTTTAGTCCTGGTTTAGTCCTGGTTCAGTCCTGGTTTAGTTCTGGTTTAGACCTGGTTCAGTCCTGGTTCAGTCCTGGTTCAGTCCTGGTCCAGTCCTGGTTTAGTTCTGGTTCAGTCCTGGTTTAGTCCTGGTTCAGTACTGGTTTAGTCCTGGTTTAGACCTGGTTTAGTCTTGGTTCAGTCTTGGTTTAGTCCTGGTTTAGTCCTGGTTTAGTCCTGGTTCAGTCTTGGTTTAGTCCTGGTTTAGTCCTGGTTTAGTCCTGGTTTAGTCCTGGTTTAGTTCTGGTTTAGTCCTGGTTCAGTCCTGGTTTAGACCTGGTTTAGTCCTGGTTCAGTCCTGGTTTAGTCCTGGTTTAGTCCTGGTTTAGTCCTGGTTTAGTCCTGGTTTAGTCCTGGTTTAGACCTGGTTTAGTCCTGGTTCAGTCCTGGTTCAGTCCTGGTTCAGTCCTGGTTTAGTCCTGGTTTAGTCCTGGTTTAGTCCTGGTTTAGTCCTGGTTTAGTCCTGGTTTAGTTCTGGTTTAGACCTGGTTTAGTCCTGGTTTAGACCTGGTTTAGTCCTGGTTCAGTCTGGTCCTGGAGCTCCAGAGCCTCCAGGGGCCTCGTGCCGCTCTGATCCCAGCAGAGGAGCTCTTTCCTGGGCACAGACGCTGAGCCCGGCCCCTGTTTCTCTGGAGCTCTCGTCACGTCGAGGCGATAATGGCGTCTCCTTCAGCAAAGGTCAGAGGTCAAGGGGCGGGGTCAGAGGGGCATGAAGCGACCAATCAGCAGCGGCCCACAGCGAGGCGCATCATCGACCGCAAACAGCGACAGTGATGGGCAATTTACAGAGAAAAGGGGGGAGGAAGAGGGGAGGGAGAGGGGAGGGAGAGGGGAGGGAGAGGGAGAGGGGAGGGAGAGGGGAGGGAGGGGAGGAGGAGGGGAGGGAGAGGAGGAGAGGAGGGAGAGAGGAGGGGGAGAGGAGGAGGAGGGGAGGAGAGAGGAGGGAGGGAGAGGAGAGGGGAGAGAGGGGAGGAGGTGGAGAGAGGGAGGAGGGAGAGGGGAGGAGGGGAGGAGAGAGAGGGAGAGGGGAGAGAGGGAGAGGAGAGGAGAGAGGGGGAGAGAGCGGAGAGGAAAGAGGGGGAGGAGGAGAGGGAGAGAGGGAGAGGAGAGGGAGGAGAGAGGGGAGGGGAGAGAGAGAGGAGAGAGAGGGGAGGAGAGAGGGGAGGAGAGAGAGGGAGGAGGGGGAGAGAGAGGGGAGGGGAGAGGGGAGGGGAGGAGGGAGAGAGGAGAGGGAGGGGGAGAGGGAGGGAGGGGAGGGAGGGGAGAGAGGAGGGGAGGGAGAGAGGAGGGGAGGGAGGGAGGGGGAGGGAGGAGGAGGGGAGGGAGAGGGAGAGGGAGAGAGAGGGAGAGGAGAGGGGAGGAGGGGAGGAGGGGGGAGGGAGGGAGAGAGGAGGAGAGGAGGAGGGGGGGAGGGAGAGGGGAGGGAGAGGGGAGGACGAGGAGGAGGAGGGAGAGGGGAGGAGGAGGAGGAGAGGGAGAGGAGGGAGAGGAAGGAGGAAGAGGGAGGAGGAAGGAGGGAGGGAGAGAGGGGGAGGGGAGAGGAGGAAAGAGAGAGAGGAGGAGGGGAGAAGGAGGAGGAGAGGAAGAGGGAGGAGGAGAGAGGGGAGGGAGAGGAGAAGAGAGGAGGAGGGAGGAGAAAGGGAGAGGAGGAGGAGAGGAGGAGGAAGAGGAAAGAGAGGGGAGAGAGAGGAGGGGGAGGGAGGAGAGAGAGGGGAGGGAGAAAGAGGAGGAGAGGAGAGGGAGGAGAGGGGAGGGAGGAGAGGGGAGGAAGAGGAGGAGGAGAGGGGGAGGGAGAGGGAGAGGGAGAGAGGGCGGAAAGAGGGGGAGGAGGGAGAGAGGGGGAGGGGGGGAGAGGGGGAGGGAGGGAGAGGGGAGGGAGGGGAGGGGAGGAGAGAGGGAGGAGAGAGGGAGGAGGAGAGGGGAGGGAGAGGGAGAGAGGAGGAGGAAGAGGGGAGGAAGAGGGGAGGAGGAGGGGAGGAGGAGGGGAGGAGGAGGGAGGAGGAGGAGGGAGGAGGAGGAGGAGGAGGGGAGAGGAGGAGGAGGAGGAGGGAGGAGGAGGAGAGAGGAGGAGGAGAGAGGAGGAGGGAGGAGAGAGGAGAGAGGGAGAGGAGGAGGAGGAGGGAGAGGAGGGGAGGAGGAGGGAGAGGGGAGGAGGGAGAGGAGGAGGGGAGGAGGAGGGGAGGAGGAGGGGAGGAGGAGGAGGGGAGGAGGAGGGTCTAAACCAGGACTAAACCGGGGCAAACGATGGAGAGAGAGAGTTTGATGGAAAAAGGTTTTGAAGTGACATTTGTCTGAGTTTAATGAGTTTAACGAGAATAAAACACATTTAATGTTAATGAGACAAAAGTGTGTCAGAACCAGGACTAAACCAGGACTAAACCAGGACTAAACCAGGACTAAACCAGGTCTTTGTTCTGGACTAAATCCTCTGGTGTTCAGATGTTGGACCAGGTGCATCATGGGAAATGCAGTCTTTCAGGAGGTTTGATGACATCACTTACATCTGCATGGACCCAGGACCAGGACCAAAACCACATCTGGACTAAACCAGGACTACATGTGGACCAGGACCAAGACCACATCTGGACTAAACCAGGACTACATGTGGATTCCAGACTGAGGCGGGTCTCAGGAGGCCTGGTCCCTGTAGGATTTACATGAGACTAAATACAGCTGAGACCAAAGTAGGACTAAACCAGGACTAAACCAGGACTAAACCAGGACCAGAGCAGGACTAAACCAGGACCAAACCAGGACTAAACCAGGACCAAACCAGGACTAAACCAGGACTAAACCAGGACCAGAGCAGGACTAAACCAGGACCAAACCAGGACTAAACCAGGACCAGAGCAGGACCAAACCAGGACCAAACCAGGACTAAACCAGGACCAAACCAGGACTAAACCAGGACCAGAGCAGGACTAAACCAGGACCAAACCAGGACCAGAGCAGGACCAAACCAGGACTAAACCAGGACTAAACCAG
>CM033619.1:52877514-52880014 GCA_019453435.1 Rhinogobius similis | reverse complement strand
ATCTGAAGCAGCATGTCACGGTGCTACTCAGATTCACGGTCATACACTTGGATCTTGTTCTGTCCTACAATCTACACATTGACACTGTGTCCTGTGGGTGATGTAGTAGTTTCTGACTCACTCGTCCAATTGTGTTCGACTTTATTTCTAAATGACTGGCGTTAACTTTCAGCCCTCTGCATCGCCTTGTGTCGCTGCTCTCAAGCCCTGACACGGCAGCTCTTTTCTCCACTGTCTTTCCTGTACGTGCATGAACAGGGACAGTGTCACGCTCAGCACTGGACACAGCAGGACTTAATGACGCAGTTCCGAAGTCGCGTCGTGCAATGCCCTGGACAGCGTGGTTCGTGAAAGCTGTGCGCACTCTAGAACCAAAACCCAGACCGTGGTTGAACGACATCACGCCGTGAAGCTCGGCGCCGCAGGTGTAGAAGAGCAGAGCTGCAAGAAGTGTGAAATCAGACAGTACTAAGCATGTGTCCTATGATATCCTGGAAAGAGAGCTGGCACAATTATCAAAAACTTGTTAATAAATGAAAAAATGAAATACTTTTCCGATGTGGTTTCAGAAATGTTAAAAATCCCCGCGTTCTTTTAAAACCATTGGGCTGTTCTTAACCCTGTCCAGTCCACTGTTTTAGAGCCGTGAACTCCTGAAGTCTGTAATAAGTTTATTTTGTTTTTTATGGAAAAAGTTGCCAACATTAGAGGCTTAATATTGCAGGACCACCCTGTCTAATCCTTCACCGGACATGATCTTGCTCACATGTGCTTTTTAACTTTGAGCCTGTAACTTTGGACTATTCTTTCAAATGTGTGTGCCTAGTAAACTGAAACCTTTCGCCTTGCCTTCAACGGGTCTCCCTGTCCCACCACGCCTTCTCTTCAAAGAAGCGTGGACAACCATTGGGCTCCAAAGCGCCCAAAAATTATTAATAGCAGCCTTGGTTCCGGTGTTGTGCAAAGCTCCTGTTCCCTGTAAGGAGGCTTGTGGATTGAACCCCTGTTAAAAACCCGGTCTGGACACGCCAGTTGTCTCCAACTATAGTCGAAGTATCCAAAACTTCCTTTATCACCAAGATTCTTGGAGAAGTGTGTCTCCTTCTTACAGCTCCAGTCATTTCTAGAAGCTAACATGGCACTTTTTTGACGTCTTCCAATCGGGCTATAAAGCCCTGCACAGCACAGAGTCTGGTGACCCTTTTAAAGTGTTTTTAATGACCTGTTTTTAGTGACTGATTCTGGTGATTCTGCCATTTTAGTGCTTTTTAGACTTGACTGCGGGGCTTTGAATAACAGCTGACTCACACAACTCTTTTAAATCGTTTGGAAAACTGTGTTGGTGCCAGGGGACTGTCCTGGTTCAGGTCCTTCCCTCAGTGGGAGATGCTGATCGGTCCAACGTCCCTCTGACCTGTGGAGTCCCCCAGGGTTCAATCTCTGGCGCTCGCTCTCTCTTGCACTGTCACCTTCTCCCTCTGAGTGAAATCTTTAAAAACATAGAAGTGTACAATATCACTTTTACGCAGATGATTGCCAAATCTACCATCACACTTAAAAACATGGCTCCTGCCCTCTGACACCTCTCTTGGAACAACTTAGTGACGTCAAGGTTTGGTTAGCTTTCACAATTCTTTTTTAAGTTTAAATGAGGGCAAAACAGAGGTCATTGTGTTTGGGTACAATGACCTCTCCTCATTGACTCTGGGCAATGACTCCACACAGCAGGTAAAACATTCTGAGCTACCAAACTCGATGCCACTATTGACAATGATTTTTTAAACTTAACAAACACGTGCGGAACGCTTGTCGCCAAATCTGTTTTTTATCATCTGAGGCAGCTTTTATCTAAAGTCAAACCTTTTTATCTTTTAAATCCTTTGAACAAGTCGCACACGCTTATCTCATCTCGCTTAGACGACTGTAATGCACTTTTTACGGCATTAGCCACCATGCACTTTCCCGCTACAGTTGGTCCAAAATTCTGCAGCGCTTTTTAACAGGAACCAGAAAACAAGAGCACATGACTCCGATTTTAGCGTCTTTGCACTGTCTTCCTGTTCATTTTAGAGTTGATTTTAAAATGTTATTGTTTGTTTTTAAAGCTTTGAATGGACTGGCCCCACAGAACATCTCAGACCTCATCCAAATGTATCGCCCCCCGTGCGCTCTGAGGTCCGAGGGCCGGCTCCAGCTCGTGGGGCCTCAGACCAGACTTAGAACCAGGGGCGGGCCTTCTCTGTGGTCCGCCCCAAACTCTGGAACGCTCTGCCTCCCCATGTGCGAACGGCCCCCACACTGGAGTGTTTTAAGTCTCGTCTTAAGACCCACTTTTATTCTCTGGCTTTTAACACGGCGTGAGTTGTGCGGGCCTTAATTTATTTATTCTATTAATTTATTTCTATTTTATGGTTTTATGATTTTGCTTGGATTTGATTTGACTGATTTTACAAGCCGTAAGATCAAATTGAGTTGTTATTATGTACTGTGTTTTGCCGCT
>CM033619.1:52876360-52877414 GCA_019453435.1 Rhinogobius similis | reverse complement strand
CCAGGACTACATGTGGACCCAGGACCAAGACCACATCTGGACTAAACCACTTGGGACTACATGTTGGATTCAGACTGAGGCGGGTCTCAGGAGGCCTGGTCCCTGTAGGAGTTTACATGAGACTAAATACAGCTGAGACCAAAGTAGGACTAAACCAGGACCAAACCAAGGACTAAGAACCCGGGACCAGAGCAGGACTAAACCAGGACCCAACCAGGACTAAACCAGGACCAAACCAGGACTAAACCAGGACTAAACCAGGACCCAGAAGCAGGACTAAACCAGGGACCAAACCGGGACTAAACCAGGACCAGAGCAGGACCAAGCCGGGACCAAACCAGGACTAAACCAAGGACCAAACCGGGACTAAACCAGGACCAGAGCAGGACTAAACCAGGACCAAACCAGGACCCAGAGCAGGACCAAACCAGGACTAAACCAGGACTAAACCAGGACCAAACCAGGGTAAACCGGGACCAAACCAGGACCAAACCAGGACTAAACCAGGACCAAACCAGGACCAAACCAAGGACCAAACCAGGACTAAACCAGGACCAAACCAGGACCAAGAGCAGGACCAAGAGAACCAGGACTAAACCAGGACTAAAGCAGGACCAAAGCTGGGGACTAAACCAGGACCAGAACCAGGACCAAACCAGGACTAAACCCAGGACTAAACCAGGACCAGAGCAAGGACTAAACTTCCAAGGACCAAAACCAGGACTAAACCAGGAACAAACCCCAGGACTGAACCAGGACTAAACCAGGACCAAACCAGGACTGAACCAGGGACTAAACCAGGGACCAAACCAGGACTGAACCAGGACTAAACCAGGACTTTCCAAACCAGGGACTGAACCAGGACCAAAACCAGATGACCAAACCAGGACTAAACCAGGACCAAGACCAGGACTAAACCAGGACCAAACCAGGGACCAAGAAACCAGGACTAGAAACCAGGACTGAAAGCCACGGGACTAAACCAGGTCTAAACCAGGACTAAACCAAAGGTGACCTAAACCAGGACTGAAAACCAGGACTAAACCAAGGATTA
>CM033619.1:52861360-52871360 GCA_019453435.1 Rhinogobius similis | reverse complement strand
TCCTGAAAGAGAGCTGGCACAATTATCAAAAACTTGTTAATACGGAAAAAATGAAATACTTTTCCGATGTGGTTTCCAGAAATGTTAAAAATCCCCGCGTTCTTTTTAAAACCATTGGGGCTGTTCTTAACCCTGTCCAGTCCACTGTTTTAGAGCCGTAACCTGAAGTCTGTAATAAGTTTATTTTGTTTTTTATGGAAAAAGTTGCCAACATTAGGGCTAATATTGTGACCACCCTGTCTAATCCTTCACCGGACATGATCTGCTCACATGTGCTTTTTAACTTTGAGCCTGTAACTTTGGACTATCTTTCAAATGTGGTTAGTAAACTGAAACCTTCGTCTTGCTCAACCGACCCTGTCCCACCACGTCTCTTCAAAGAAGCGTGGACAACCATTGGCTCCAGCGTCCAAAAAATTATTAATAGCAGCCTTGGTTCCGGTGTTGTGCCTCTGTTCTGTAAGGAGGCTGTGATTGAACCCCTGTTAAAAAAACCCGGTCTGGACACGTCAGTTGTCTCCAACTATAGACCTATATCCAAACTTCCCTTTATTGCCAAGATTCTGGAGAAGTGTGTCCTCTTACAGCTCCAGTCATTTCTAGAAGCACATGGCACTTTTGACGTCTCCAATCAGGCGATAAAGCATTGCACAGCATAGAGTCTGCACTTTTAAAGGTTTTTAATGACCTGTTTTTAGTGACTGATTCTGGTGATTCTGTCATTTTAGTGCTTTTAGACTTGACTGCGGCCTTTGACACAGTTGACCACACAACTCTTTTAAATCGTTTGGAAAACTGTGTTGGTGCCAGGGGGACGGCCCTGGTTCAGGTCCTTCCTCAGTGGGAGATGCTGATCGGTCCACCGTCCCTCTGACTTGTGGAGTCCCCCAGGGTTCAATCCTGGCGCCCGTTCTCTTTGCACTGTACCTTCTCCCTCTGAGTGAAATCTTTAAAAAACATGGCATACAATATCACTTTTACGCAGATGATTGCCAAATCTACCTGCCACTCAAAAAACATTGCTCCTGCCCCCTGACACCTCTCTTGGAATGTCTTAGTGACGTCAAGGTTTGGTTGGCTCACAATTTTTTAAGTTTAAATGAGGCCAAAACAGAGGTCATTGTGTTTGGGAACAATGACCCTCTCATTGACCTGGGCCCACTCACACAGCAGATAAAACATTCTGTCACCAACCTTGGCGTCACTATTGACAATGATTTTAAACTTAACAAACACGTGAACGCGGTCGTCAAATCTGGTTTTTATCATTTGAGGCTTTTATCTAAAGTCAAACCTTTTTTATCTTTTAAATCCTTTGAACAAGTCGTACACGCTTTTATCTCGTCTCGTTTAGACGACTGTAATGCACTTTTTTACGGCATTAGCCACCATGCACTTTCCCGCTTACAGTTGGTCCAAAATTCTGCAGCGCCTTTTAACAGGAACCAGAAAACCAGAGCACATAACTCCGATTTTAGCGTCTTTGCACTGGCTTCCTGTTCATTTTAGAGTTAATTTTAAAATGTTATTGTTTGTTTTTAAAGCTTTGAATGGACTGGCCCCACAGAACATCTGGGACCTCATCCAAATGTATCGCCCCTCGCTCTGAGGTCCGAGGGCCGGCTCCAGCTCGTGGGGCCTCAGACCAGACTTAGAACCAGGGGGCGGGGCCTTCTCTGTGGTCCGCCCCAAACTCTGGAACGCTCTGCCTCCCCATGTGCGAACGGCCCCCACACTGGAGTGTTTAAGTCTCGTCTTAAGACCCACTTTTATTCTCTGGCTTTTAACACGGCGTGAGTGTGTGTCCTCTGTGCTTTATCATTTTATAATTTATTTATTCTATTAATTTATTTCTATTTTATGGTTTTATCTTTCTGCTTGGATTTGATTTGACTGGTTTTACAAGCCGTAAGATCAAATTGAGTTGTTATTATGTACTGTGTTTTGCCGTTTTATGTTTGTCTGTGCAGCACTTTGGAAACAGTTCTGTTTATGAAATGTGCTATACAAATAAAGTGGATTTGGATTTGGAAGTGGATGATGTAAGTTTGGACTCTTGAATAAACATGAAGACCATGAGCTGGAGCCGCCCTCCGCCCTCGTCGCTCCAGAAGCTCCAGAAGCTCCAGAAGCTCCACTTTCCTTCGATCTTTTGACATTTCAGACAGAACTGGAAGCACGTGTCATGTTTACTCTTGTTCTTACATCATTACAGTCTTTGTGAGTCGCTTTTCAAACAGAACCTTCGGCTGTGACTCGTCTGTTTGTGTCGCTCCCCTGGAGGGCGGGTCACATGTTCAGGTCACATGTTCAGGTCACATGTTCAGGTCACATGTTCAGGTCACATGTTCGGGTCACATGTTCACGCGTCAGGTCTGTGTCTCTTGGAGGTCAGAGGTCAGGGGTCACGGCTGTCAGAGGTCGTCAGTGTCGCCTCAGGACCAGAGACAGCGCCACATTATGCGCCGCTCATTTACATATTTGAATATTTAACGTGTGCTTTACATGTGACGGTGGTGAAGGGGTTAAACTTCTGCCCATTCACGACGGGTCAGGGGTTCGAGCCTCGACAACAGGGTTTGATTCTGGGAACTTTTGTTGTTCTTTTGATTTGAGCCCAATGTTTGTCCTGGTTTAGTCCAGGTTTAGTCCTGGTTTAGTCCTGGTTTAGTCCTGGTTTAGACCTGGTTTAGTCCTGGTTTAGTCCTGGTTTAGTCCTGGTTTAGTCCTGGTTTAGACCTGGTTTAGTCCTGGTTTAATCCTGGTTTAATCCTGGTTTAATCCTGGTTTAGACCTGGTTTAGTCCTGGTTTAGTCCTGGTTTAGTCCTGGTTTAGTCCTGGTTTAGACCTGGTTTAGTCCTGGTTTAATCCTGGTTTAATCCTGGTTTAATCCTGGTTTAGACCTGGTTTAGTCCTGGTTTAATCCTGGTTTAATCCTGGTTTAGACCTGGTTTAGTCCTGGTTTAGTCCTGGTTTAGACCTGGTTTAGTCCTGGTTTAGTCCTGGTTTAGTCCTGGTTTAGTCCTGGTTTAGTCCTGGTTTAGACCTGGTTTAGTCCTGGTTTAGTCCTGGTTTAGTCCTGGTTTAGTCCTGGTTTAGACCTGGTTTAGTCCTGGTTTAATCCTGGTTTAATCCTGGTTTAATCCTGGTTTAGACCTGGTTTAGTCCTGGTTTAGTCCTGGTTTAGTCCTGGTTTAGTCCTGGTTTAGACCTGGTTTAGTCCTGGTTTAATCCTGGTTTAATCCTGGTTTAATCCTGGTTTAGACCTGGTTTAGTCCTGGTTTAATCCTGGTTTAATCCTGGTTTAGACCTGGTTTAGTCCTGGTTTAGTCCTGGTTTAGACCTGGTTTAGTCCTGGTTTAGTCCTGGTTTAGTCCTGGTTTAGTCCTGGTTTAGACCTGGTTTAGTCCTGGTTTAATCCTGGTTTAATCCTGGTTTAATCCTGGTTTAGACCTGGTTTAATCCTGGTTTAATCCTGGTTTAATCCTGGTTTAGACCTGGTTTAGACCTGGTCCGGTCCTGGTCCGGTCCTGGTCCGGTCCTGGTTCGGTCCTGGTCCGGTCCTGGTCCGGTCCTGGTTCGGTCCTGCTTCAGTCCTGGTTCAGTCCTGGTTTAGTCCTGGTTTAGTCCAGGTTTAGTCCTGGTTTAGTCCTGGTTTAGTCCTGGTTTAGACCTGGTTTAGTCCTGGTTTAGTCCTGGTTTAGTCCTGGTTTAGTCCTGGTTTAGACCTGGTTTAATCCTGGTTTAGACCTGGTTTAGACCTGGTTTAGTCCTGGTTTAATCCTGGTTTAATCCTGGTTTAGACCTGGTTTAGACCTGGTCCGGTCCTGGCCTGGTCCTGGTCCGGTCCTGGTCCGGTCCTGGTCTAGTCCTGGTTTAGTCCTGGTTTAGACCTGGTTTAGACCTGGTCCGGTCCTGGTTCGGTCTTGGTTCGGTCCTGGTTCAGTCCTGGTTCAGTCCTGGTTTAGTCCTGGTTTAGTCCTGGTTTAGTCCTGGTTTAGTCCTGGTTTAGTCCTGGTTTAGTCCTGGTTTAGACCTGGTTTAGACCTGGTTTAGACCTGGTTTAGTCCTGGTTTAGTCCTGGTTTAGTCCTGGTTTAATCCTGGTTTAGACCTGGTTTAGACCTGGTCCGGTCCTGGTTTAGTCCTGGTTTAGTCCTGGTTTAGACCTGGTTTAATCCTGGTTTAGACCTGGTTTAGACCTGGTCCGGTCCTGGTTTAGTCCTGGTTTAGTCCTGGTTTAGACCTGGTTTAGTCCTGGTTTAGTCCTGGTTTAGACCTGGTTTAGACCTGGTCCGGTCCTGGTCCGGTCCTGGTCCGGTCCTGGTTCGGTCTTGGTTCGGTCCTGGTTCAGTCCTGGTTCAGTCCTGGTTTAGTCCTGGTTCAGTCCTGGTTCAGTCCTGGTTTAGTCCTAGTTTAGTCCTGGTTTGGTCCTGGTTTGGTCCTGGTTTAGTCCTGGTTTAGTCCTGGTTTAGATCTGGTTTAGACCTGGTTTAGTCCTGGTTTAGACCTGGTTTAGACCTGGTTCGGTCCTGGTCCGGTCCTGGTCCGGTCCTGGTCTGGTCCTGGTCCGGTCCTGGTCCGGTCCTGGTCCGGTCCTGGTTCGGTCCTGGTCCGGTCCTGGTCTGGTCCTGGTCCGGTCCTGGTCTGGTCCTGGTCTGGTCCTGGTCCGGTCCTGGTCCGGTCCTGGTTCGGTCCTGGTTCGGTCCTGGTTTAGTCCTGGTCCGGTCCTGGTCCGGTCCTGGTTGCCGGGTGTCTGAGGTCGGAGGTTGTTGTCGCCGTCTGCTGAACAGATGTTCCTGTGTCGTTACCGCGGCGACGGACAGGTGTGATCAGGTGACCTTTGCGCTAACGAGGCTAATGAACGAGCTAACGTACAAACAAGGAGCAGCGCTGTCTCCTCTGGCAACAGCACATCCAAACGGGACTTTATTTACCACATTTTAGTCTCTTGGGTTTAGTCCAGGTTTAGTCCTGGTTCAGACCTGGTTTAGTCCTGGTTTAGACCTGGTTTAGTCCTGGTTTAGTCCTGGTTTAGTCCTGGTTTAGACCTGGTTTAGTCCTAATTTAGTCCTGGTTTAGTCCTGGTTTAGTCCTGGTTTAGACCTGGTTTAGACCTGGTTTAGTCCAGGTTTAGTCCTGGTTTAGACCTGGTTTAGTCCTGGTTTTGCCGTCACATTGTGCTGTTGTTTTGTGTTTATCTGTGGCCGGTCAGGGGTCAGGGGTCAGGGGTCAGGGGTCAGAGTTAGCGTTAGCCTCATGTAGCACACTGTTAGCTCCAGGGCTGTTCTCTCGGCTTCATTTGTTGGTGATTGGCCTTCAGGGGTCAAAGGTCAGGGCTCAGTTTGTTTGAATAATGTGCCACGATCCAGCGTCAAGAGTGAACGAAGAGTTAACACTCCAGCTGAGAACCAGAACCAGAACCAGAACCAGAGCCAGAACCAGAGCCAGAACCAGAACAGACCCAGAACAGAACCAGAACCAGAGCCAGAACCAGAGACAGAACCAGAGCCAGAACCAGAACAGACCCAGAACAGAACCAGAACCAGAGCCAGAACCAGAGACAGAACCAGAGCCAGAACCAGAACAGACCCAGAACAGAACCAGAGCCAGAACCAGAGACAGAACCAGAACCAGAGCCAGAGCCAGAACCACAACCAGAGCCAGAGCCAGAGCCAGAACCAGAACCAGAGCCAGAGCCAGGACCAGAACCAGAGCCAGAGCCAGAACCACAACCAGAGCCAGAGCCAGAGCCAGAACCAGAACCAGAGCCAGAGCCAGGACCAGAACCAGAGCCAGAGCCAGAGCCAGAACCAGAGCCAGAACCAGAACCAGAGCCAGAGCCAGAACCACAACCAGAGCCAGAGCCAGAGCCAGAACCAGAACCAGAGCCAGAGCCAGGACCAGAACCAGAGCCAGAGCCAGAACCAGAGCCAGAACCAGAGCCAGAGCCAGAACCAGAGCCAGAGCCAGAACAGACCCAGAACAGAACCAGAACCAGAGCCAGAGCCAGAACCAGAGCCAGAACCAGAACCAGAACCAGAGCCAGAGCCAGAGCCAGAACCAGAACCAGAACCAGAGCCAGAGCCAGAACCAGAGCCAGAACCAGAGCCAGAACCAGAACCAGAGCCAGAGCCAGAACCACAACCAGAGCCAGAGCCAGAGCCAGAACCAGAACCAGAGCCAGAGCCAGGACCAGAACCAGAGCCAGAGCCAGAGCCAGAACCAGAGCCAGAACCAGAACCAGAGCCAGAACCAGAGCCAGAGCCAGAGCCAGAACCAGAGCCAGAGCCAGAGCCAGGACCAGAACCAGAGCCAGAGCCAGAACCAGAACCAGAGCCAGAGCCAGAACCAGAGCCAGAACCAGAGCCAGAGCCAGAACCAGAGCCAGAGCCAGAACAGACCCAGAACAGAACCAGAACCAGAGCCAGAGCCAGAACCAGAGCCAGAACCAGAACCACAACCAGAGCCAGAGCCAGAGCCAGAGCCAGAACCAGAACCAGAACCAGAGCCAGAGCCAGAACAGACCCAGAACAGAACCAGAACCAGAGCCAGAACCAGAGACAGAACCAGAGCCAGAGCCAGAACCAGAGCCAGAACCAGAGCCAGAGCCAGAACCAGAACAGACCCAGAACAGAACCAGAACCAGAGCCAGAGCCAGAACAGACCCAGAACAGAACCAGAACCAGAGCCAGAACCAGAGACAGAACCAGAGCCAGAGCCAGAACCAGAGCCAGAACCAGAGCCAGAGCCAGAACCAGAACAGACCCAGAACAGAACCAGAACCAGAGCCAGAACCAGAGACAGAACCAGAGCCAGAACCAGAACCAGAGCCAGAACCAGAGCCAGAGCCAGAACCAGAACCAGAACCAGAGCCAGAGCCAGAGCCAGAGCCAGAGCCAGAGCCAGAGCCAGAACAGACCCAGAACCAGAACCAGAACCAGAACTAACTCTGCAAACCACTGCCAGAGTGTCAAACCAAACACAAAGTAAAAGCCCCAGAATAGAACCAACAACCGACAACAAGAACCAGAGCCCCACCTCCACATCCAGACCTGGGCCCCTCGTCCCACAGCGGCCCAGACCCGGCCCCTCGTCCCACAGCGGCCCAGACCCGGCCCCTCGTCCCACAGCGGCCCAGACCCGGCCCCTCGTCCCACAGCGGCCCCTCGTCCCACAGCGGCCCAGACCCGGCCCCTCGTCCCACAGCGGCCCAGACCCGGCCCCTCGTCCCACACCGGCCCAGACTCGGCCCCTCGTCCCACAGCGGCCCCTCGCCCCTCGTCCCACAGCGGCCCCTCGTCCCACAGTGACCCAGACTCGGGCCCTCGTCCCTCACCCCGAGCCCCGGCCCCTCGTCCCGGGCCCCTCGCCCCTCGTCCCCGGCCCCGGCCCCTCGTCCCGGGCCCCAGCCTCGCTCTCGCTTCGTCCCGGCCCTGCCTCGTCCCTCGCCCGAGCGGCCCTCGTCCTGGCCTCGCTCGCCCCTCGCCCGGCCTCGCGTCCGGGCCTCGCCCTCGCCGCCTCGCCTCGGCCCCTCGTCGGGCCTCGCCCGGGCCCTCGCCCCTCGTCTCCGGGCTCGCTTCCCTGGCTCGGGCTCGCCGCCTCGTCCGGGCCTCGCTTCGCCCGGGCCCGCCTCGTCGGGCCCCTCGTCCTCGGCCCGGCCTCGTCCGGGCCCCTCGCTTCGCCCCTCGCCCCTGGTCCCGGCCCGGCCCGGCCTCGCCCCTCTCGTCCCGGGCCCTTGAGCTTGTTTTCCTGGGGCGTCTGCGTTTGCTTCTCGTTTGATTCTCGGAGCCGTTTCTTGCTCAGAATCAAAGAGAATTTCCAGAGTTTGATGCAGTTTTGAGTCTGGTCCAGAGGAAAGCGGGACACGAGCGTTTCATCCGTGGGCCGGGGGGGGGGGCATGGTGGGCCGGGGGGGGGCATGGTGGGCCGGGGGATGGTGGGCCGGGGGGGGGCATGGTGGGCCGGGGGGGTGGGCCGAGGGTGGGACGGGCCAGATCCAGACGCACAAACACGAACATCTGACTTTATAATGAGCCGCTGTGATCAGATCCAAGTTTGAACAGATTCAGAATGTTAAAGAAATCCTCCTGAAGGACTAAACCAGGTCTAAACCAGGACTAAACCAGGACTAAACCAGGACTAAACCAGGACTGAACCAGGACTGAACCAGGTCTAAACCAGGACTAAACCAGGACTAAACCAGGACTGAACCAGGACTGAACCAGGTCTAAACCAGGACTAAACCAGGACTAAACCAGGACTGAACCAGGACTAAACCAGGACTAAACCAGGACTGAACCAGGACTGAACCAGGACTAAACCAGGACTGAACCAGGACTAAACCAGGACTAAACCAGGACTGAACCAGGACTAAACCAGGACTAAACCAGGACTGAACCAGGACTAAACCAGGACTGAACCAGGACTAAACCAGGACTGAACCAGGACTAAACCAGGACTAAACCAGGACTAAACCAGGACTAAACCAGGACTAAACCAGGTCTGAACCAGGACTAAACCAGGACTAAACCAGGTCTAAACCAGGACTAAAACAGGTCTAAACCAGGACTAAACCAGGACTAAACCAGGATTAAACCAGGTCTAAACCAGGACTAAACCAGGACTAAACCAGGACTAAACCAGGACTAAACCAGGACTAAACCAGGACTAAACCAGGACTAAACCAGGACTGAACCAGGACTAAACCAGGACTAAACCAGGACTGAACCAGGACTAAACCAGGACTGAACCAGGACTAAACCAGGACTAAACCAGGACTAAAACAAGCAAAAAAACAGGACTAAACCAGGACTGAACCAGGACTAAACCAGGACTAAACCAGGTCTAAACCAGGATAAAACCAGGTCTAAACCAGGATAAAACCAGGTCTAAACCAGGATAAAACCAGGTCTAAACCAGGACTAAACCAGGACTAAACCAGGATAAAACCAGGACTAAACCAGGACTAAACCAGGACTAAACCAGGACTAAACCAGGTCTAAACCAGGACTAAACCAGGTCTAAACCAGGACTAAACCAGGACTAAACCAGGATTAAACCAGGTCTAAACCAGGACTAAACCAGGACTAAACCAGGACTAAACCAGGACTAAACCAGGACTAAACCAGGACTGAACCAGGACCAAACCAGGACCGAACCAGGACTAAACCAGGACTAAACCAGGACTAAACCAGGACTAAACCAGGACTAAACCAGGTCTAAACCAGGACTAAACCAGGACTAAACCAGGACTAAACCAGGACTAAACCAGGATTAAACCAGGACTAAACCAGGATTAAACCAGGATTAAACCAGGACTAAACCAGGACTAAACCAGGACTAAACCAGGACTAAACCAGGACTAAACCAGGACTGAACCAGGACTAAACCAGGACTAAACCAGGACTAAACCAGGACTAAACCAGGACTAAACCAGGACTAAACCAGGACTGAACCAGGACTAAACCAGGACTGAACCAGGACTAAACCAGGACTAAACCAGGACTAAACCAGGACTAAACCAGGACTGAACCAGGACTAAACCAGGACTGAACCAGGACTAAACCAGGACTAAACCAGGACTAAACCAGGACTAAACCAGGACTAAACCAGGACTGAACCAGGACTAAACCAGGACTAAACCAGGACTAAACCAGGACTAAACCAGGACTGAACCAGGACTGAACCAGGTCTAAACCAGGACTAAACCAGGACTAAACCAGGACTGAACCAGGACTGAACCAGGTCTAAACCAGGACTAAACCAGGACTAAACCAGGACTGAACCAGGACTAAACCAGGACTAAACCAGGACTGAACCAGGACTGAACCAGGACTAAACCAGGACTGAACCAGGACTAAACCAGGACTAAACCAGGACTGAACCAGGACTAAACCAGGACTAAACCAGGACTGAACCAGGACTAAACCAGGACTGAACCAGGACTAAACCAGGACTGAACCAGGACTAAACCAGGACTAAACCAGGACTAAACCAG
>CM033619.1:52841360-52856360 GCA_019453435.1 Rhinogobius similis | reverse complement strand
GACAAATGCCGGTTGTGCCCTTGTCACCGGGGGGCGCTGCAGCGGTGGATTGTGGGATACGTAGTCTGTTGGTTTGGTTAATTATGATGAATGGCTCGTTAGCGGGTCTCAGCGGGTCTGTGCCGCTCAAACGGAGCAGTGCACTGTGGGAAACGCGGTCCGTGTGTGTTTAAACGCGCTCGGAGCAGTGCACTGTGGGAAACGCGGTCCGTGTGTGCGTTGTAGTCCACAGCGGGAGGATAATCACCTCCATCTGATCCTCGCTCCTCTCTGCATCGAGCGACAGCAGGATATTTATTTACATTTGTGTTAAGAATGAGCTCATTAAGAGGCGGAGCCATCGCTTCACGTCAGGCTCCCGCCCTCTGAGGAATCACTCCCCGGTTCTGTAACCACGGCTTCTACAAACACAACTCTGTCTTTAACAAACTGTTTTTATAATAAAGACTTGACCTTTGACCTTCACCAAGAAGTAAAGACGCCGTTTAGACATTTAGAGGAACAATAAAATAAAATAAAATAAAATAAAATAAAATAAAATAAAATAAAATAAAATAAAATAAAATAAAATAAAATAAAATAAAATAAAATAAAATAAAATAAAATAAAATAAAATAAAATAAAATAAAATAAAATAAAATAAAATAAAATAAAATAAATAACAACAACATAAACCAGGACTAAACCAGGACTAAACCAGGACTAAAGATGGACTAAACCAGGACTAAACCAGGACTAAACCAGGTCTAAACCAGGACTAAACCAGGACTAGACCAGGACTAGACCAGGACTAGACCAGGACTAGACCAGGACTAGACCAGGACTAGACCAGGACTAAACCAGGTCTAAACCAGGACTAAACCGCATTAAACCAGGATTATGGTCACTCTGGGACTAAACCAGGACTAAACCAGGACTAAACCGCATTAAACCAGGATTATGGTCACTCTGGGACTAAACCAGGACTAAACCAGGACTAAACCAGGACTAAACCTGGTTAAACTAAACATGAAAAGAGCAGAAACCTCCCTCAGACGACACAGCGCTGTGTTCTGTCTCTTCTCAGATCAGTTTCATTAGTATTATTATAATATTATGTTAATTATTATAGTATTATGTTAATTATTATAGTATTATGTTAATTATTATAGTATTATGTTAATTATTATAGTATTATGTTAATTATTATAGTATTATGTTAATTATTATAGTATTATGTTAATTATTATAGTATTATGTTAATTATTATAGTATTATGTTAATTATTATAGTATTATATTCATTATTATAGTATTATGTTAATTATTATAGTATTATGTTAATTATTATAGTATTATGTTAATTATTATAGTATTATGTTAATTATTATAGTATTATATTCATTATTATAGTATTATGTTAATTATTATAGTATTATGTTAATTATTATAGTATTATGTTAATTATTATAGTATTATGTTAATTATTATAGTATTATGTTAATTATTATAGTATTATGTTAATTATTATAGTATTATGTTAATTATTATAGTATTATGTTAATTATTATAGTATTATGTTAATTATTATAGTATTATGTTAATTATTATAGTATTATGTTAATTATTATAGTATTATGTTAATTATTATAGTATTATATTCATTATTATAGTATTATGTTAATTATTATAGTATTATGTTAATTATTATAGTATTATATTCATTATTATAGTATTATGTTAATTATTATAGTATTATGTTAATTATTATAGTATTATGTTAATTATTATAGTATTATGTTAATTATTATAGTATTATATTCATTATTATAGTATTATATTCATTATTATAGTATTATGTTAATTATTATAGTATTATGTTAATTATTATAGTATTATGTTAATTATTATAGTATTATGTTAATTATGGACACTGAATATTCACACTTTTTACAGAACAGTCCTTTTTCCACAAACCCGACTGGGCTCCTGTGTTTCTGAGTCAAACCTTCAGACAAAGGAAACACGTCGGATCGTCCCGGGACTCGAACCCCTGACCCTGTGGCCGTGGGGCGCTGCTGCGCTGAGCCTGTGGTTTCCGCGGTAACGGCAGGAGCGGCGCGCGATTGGCCCAGAGTCCGGTGTAAATCAGACGCATCGATCGCGGCGTTAAAGACGAAACGAGCCCGAAGCGACGCCTAAACGCTCCAATCACAGCGCGGCGTCTCAGCCAATCACAGCGCAGCACTCACCCACAGACAAACGGCATCATGGGAAATCAATAACCACAAATCACCAGCACTAAACCGGGACTAAACCAGGATCAAAAGAGGACTGAACCGGATTAAACCAGGATTTAAGGTCACTCTGGGACTAAACCAGGACTAAACCAGGACTAAACCAGGACTAAACCAGGACTAAACCAGGTCTAAACCAGGACTAAACCAGGACTAAACCCGGTCTTAACCCCAGTCCATCTCTGTTTCCTCTGGTGCTTGTCTCGTTCTCGTGTCATTTTTCTCTGGTTTAGTCCTGGTTTAGACCTGGTTTAGACCTGGTTTAGACCTGGTTTAGACCTGGTTTAGACCTGGTTTAGTTCTGGTTTAGTCCTGGTTTATTCCTGGTTTAGTCCTGCTTTAGTCCTGCTTTAGTCCTGCTTTAGACCTGGTTTAGTCCTGGTTTAGACCTGGTTTAGTCCTGGTTTAGTCCTGGTTTAGTCCTGGTTTAGACCTGGTTTAGTCCTGGTTTAGTCCTGGTTTAGTCCTGGTTTAGTCCTGGTTTAGTCCTGCTTTAGTCCTGGTTTAGACCTGGTTCAGTCCTGGTTTAGTCCTGGTTTAGACCTGATTTAGTCCTGGTTTAGTCCTGGTTTAGTCCTGGTTTAGTCCTGGTTTAGACCTGGTTTAGTCCTGGTTTAGTCCTGGTTTAGACCTGGTTTAGACCTGGTTTAGTCCTGGTTTAGTCCTGGTCTTTTCTTCAGATTCGTCTGAAGTGGGATCCTCCAGACTCAGGGGGGCGTCTCGCGGCCTGTGCCCAGGAAAGTGGTGTCATGCTGGGCTTGGAGAGGCTGCAGTGCCCCCTGTGGTTCTCTGGAGTCGCACCAACAAAAGCACTCAAACCAGCCACAACAGCAGACCTGGTTTAGTCCTGGTTTAGTCCTGGTTTAGTCCTGGTTTAGACCTGGTTTAGTCCTGGTTTAGTCCTGGTTTAATTCTGTTGTTTGTTTGTTTTTTCTTACAAAAAAAGAAATCATCGTGGCCTGAGTTTCTTCATTTTGTTCACATTAAATACAAAAAAGTCATGGATTCTGTAAATCTTATCAAGGATTTGAGTAAAATAGAGAAAAAAATCTCAATTTTATTTTTTGGAATCTTTAATAAATCAGACAGAATTACTGTTTGTTCCGGATTCAGACGTTCAGATGTTTCACAGTGGAACTTTAAACGTTAAAACCGACCGAAAACACCAAAACTCTGCAGTGAACGCCGGCTTTTGTCTGGACCAGGCTTCAGTGGCTCAGAGTCTCAGAGGCCCCGGGGCCCACATGGGACCCTGAAGCCCCTGAAGCCCCTGAAGCCCCTGAAGCCCCTGAAGCCCCTGCAGAGCCCGGAGCTCCGGCCCAGCTGCGTCAGCAAAAACTGTGAACCCTAATGAGTCACACCCAGGAGGACAAGGAGCGAGGGGAGAGCAGGGAGCGCCAGGAGGACAGGGAGCGAGGGGAGAGCAGGGAGCGCCAGGAGGACAGGGAGCGAGGGGAGAGCAGGGAGCGCCAGGAGGACAGGGAGCGAGGGGAGAGCAGGGAGCGCCAGGAGGACAGGGAGCGAGAGGAGAGCAGGGAGCGCCAGGAGGACACGGAGCGAGGAGAGCAGGGAGCGCCAGGAGGACAGGGAGCGAGGGAGAGCAGGAGCGAGGAGAGCAGGTGCGCCAGGAGGACAGGGAGCGAGGGGAGAGCAGGGAGCGCCAGGAGGACAGGGAGCGAGGGGAGAGCAGGGAGCGCCAGGAGGACAGGGAGCGAGGGGAGAGCAGGGAGCGCCAGGAGGACAGGGAGCGAGGGGAGAGCAGGGAGCGCCAGGAGGACAGGGAGCGAGGGGAGAGCAGGGAGCGCCAGGAGGACAGGGAGCGAGGAGCAGAGGACGAGGGAGCAGTGGAGCGCCAGGAGGAGTGACAGGGAGAGCAGGGACAGGAGGACAGGGAGCGAGGGAGAGCAGGCGCAGGGGCGCCAGGAGGACAGGGGCGAGGGGAGAGCAAAGAGGAGCGCCAGGAGGACAGGGAGAGCGAGGGAGAGCAAGGGGAAGGACAGGAGGAGAGGAGGAGAGCAGGGGCGCCAGGATGACAGGAAGAGGGAGAGCAAGGGAAGCGCCAGGAGCACAGGAGGCGAGGAGAGGAGCGGGATGACAGGAAGCGAGGAGGAAACAGGAGCATTTGGAGGACAGGAGGGAGTAGGAGGACAGGGATGGAGGCAGAGGGGAGGACAAGGAGTGAGGGAGAGCTGGGGCGCCAGGAGGACAGATGAAGCGAGAGAGGAGAGCAGGGAGCACAGGAGACAGGAGCGAGGGAGACAGGAGCATGGGAGGAGACAGGGAAGTGAGGAGCAGGGAGCGAGAGGAGCAGGCGCCAGGAGGACAGGGGCGAGGAGAGCAAGGAGCGCCAGGAGGACAGGGAGTGAGGGGAGAGCAGGGAGCCAGAGGACAAGGAGCGAGGGAGAGCAGGAGCGCCAGGAGGACAGGGAGAGCGAGAGAGCAGGAGGCGCCAGGAGGACAGGAGTGAGGGAGAGCAAGGGCGCCAGGAGGACAGGGAGCGAGGAGAGCAAAGGCGCAGGACAGGGAGGCGAGGAAAGCAGGAGCGCCAGGAAGAGACAGGAAGCGAGAGGAAGGCGCCAGGAGACAAGGCGAGAAGCAGGAGCGCCAGGAGGACAGGAGGCGAGGGAGAGCAGGAGCGCCATAGGGAGGACAGGAGCGAGGGGGAGCAAGGCGCCAGGAGGACAGGAGCGAGGGGAGAGCAGGGAGCGCCAGGAGGACAGGGAGCGGGGGGAGAGCGCCAGGAGGACAGGGAGCGAGGAAACAAGGAGCGCCAGGAAGAGACAGGAAGCGAGGCAAGGCGCCAGGAGAGACAGCAGGGAGAGACAGGGAGCGAGAAAGGAGAGAGAGGGAGACAAAGGCATAGGACAGCGAGGGAGAGCAGGGAGGCGGGAGTCAGGAGAGGAGAGCAGGGGAGGAGGAGAGCGAGAGAGCAGGGGAGCTCCAGGAGGACAGGGAGCGAGGGGAGAGCAGGGAGCGCCAGGAGGACACGGAAGCGAGGAGAGCAGGGCGCCAGGAGGACAGGGGCGAGGAGGAGAGCAGGAGCACCAGGAGGACAGGAAGCGAGGGAGAGCAGGGAGCACCAGGAGGACAGGGAGCGAGAGGAGAGCAGGGAGCAGGGAGAGAGGACAGGAGGACAGGAAGCGAGGGAGAGCAGGGGCGCCAGGAGGACAGGGAGCGAGGAGAGCAAGGGCGCCAGGAGGGACAGGAGCGAGGGAGAGCAGGGAGCTCCAGGAGGACAGGGAAGCGAGGGAGAGCAGGGGCGAGCTCAGGAAGAGACAGGGAGCGAGGAGGAGCAGGAGGCTCAGGAGGACAGGGAGCGAGGGGAGAGCAGGGAGCGCCAGGAGGACAGGAGCTTGAGAGGAGAGCAGGCGCACTCAGGAGGACAGGAGCCGAGGGAGAGCAGGAGCCAGGAGGACAGGAGCGAGGGGAGAGCAAGGCACCAGGAGGACACAGGAGCAGGAGAGCAGGAGCGCCAGGAGGACAGGGAGCGAGAGGGAGAGCAAGCGCGCCAGGAGGACAGGGAGAGAGGGAGAGCAGGAGCCAGAGAGGAGCCAGGAGACAGGGGCGAGAGGACAGAGGAGGCGAGCACCCAGGAGGACAGAGCCAGAGGAGAGCAAGAGCGCCAGGAGGACAGGGAGCGAGGAGAGAGCAGGCGCCAGGAGGACAGGGAGCGAGAGGAGAGCAGGGAGCACCAGGAGGACAGGAGCCGAGGAGAGCAGGAGCGCCAGGAGGACAGGGAGCGAGGGAGAGCGAGGCGCCAGGGAGGACAGGGGCGGGGAGAGCAGGGAGCGCCAGGAAGGACAGGAAGCGAGGGAGAGCAAGGGGCGCCCAGGAGGACAGGGAGGCGAGGAGAGCAGGGAGCGCCAGGAGGACAGGGAGCGAGGAGCGAGAGCAGGGAGCGCCAGGAGGACAGGGAGGCGAGGAGAGCAGGGAGCCCAGGAGGACAGGAGCGAGGGAGAGCAGGAGCGCCAGGAGGACAGGAGCGAGGGAGAGCAGGGAGCCAGGAGGACAAGGAGCGAGGAGAGCAGGGCGCCAGGAGAGACAGGGAAGCTACAGAGCAGGAGAAAGCAGGCACCAGGAGGACAGGGGCGAGGAGAGCAGGAGCGCCAGGAGGACAGGAGAGGCGAGGGGAGAGCAGGGAGCCCAGGAGGACAGGAGCGAGAGAGCAGGGAGCACCAGGAGGACAGGCCAGGAGCGAGGAGAGCAGGAGAGCAAGAGGGCGCCAGGAGGACAGGAGCGAGGGGGAGCAAGGGCGCCAGGAGGACAGGAGCGAGGGAGAGCAAGGAGCGCACCAGGAGAGACAGGGAGCAGGGAGAGCAGAGGCGCCAGGAGACAGGGAGCAGGGAGAGCCAGGAGCTCAGGAGGACAGGAGGCGAGGAGAGCAGAGGACAGCCAGGAGGACAGGATGGTGAGAGCAGGGGCCATGAGGAGGACAGGATATATGCATGAAGGAGCTAGGACATGGTTTGCGAGGATGGACAGGTTTGGCGAGGAGGATGAGGAGACAGGGTTTAAGCGAGGAAGTGAGAAGCAAAGGCCAGGAGGACAGGAAGCGAGGAGAGCGAGGCGCACATATCATGGCCTGGTGCATATTATGCGGACAACCGCGATGATCGCGGTTTCTGGCAGGATGACATTATAAGGCCTCCGTTATTTAGCGTATTTATGCAAGCGCTTGGTCTTCAGGAGGACATGGAAGCGGCGAGCATATATCTGGTGACACAAGTATGGTCAGGGGCGTATATTGAGCAGGGTATTCAGGCATTACAAGGGCGGTGGTCGCAACATGACATTGGCGGTCAGCGAGACTGACGGGCGAGGCGATTGCAGGGAGCCAGGATCTTCATCATGGCCCAGCGGTGACATTATGGTTCTCGACGATGAACATGGGGAGGCGGATACGTTATGATCTGGGAGATCTAGGAGGCGAGGATATGATGACCCAGCGATGATCATGTATCGCAGAGCAGAAACATTGAGCATAGGCGGAGGATTTATCATGGCCCAGGAAGCAGGATTCGCGATTCGCGTATTTATCAAGGCGAGGAAGCAGAGGAGGACAGGGCCAGCGATGGGGAGGCGATGAGACGAGCACTATGCACATTGGCAGTATTCCAGTGATGACCGGTTATCTGCGACATTCAGGGACCTCCGATGAGCGCGAGACATATGTATTCAAGCAGGGATTGCGCCCATGAGGTACAGGGACGATTGAAAGCAAAGGCGCCAGGAAGGACAGGGAGCGAGGGAGAGCAAGGCGCCTTAGAGAGACGACAGGGAGCGAGGAACAGGGAGCGCCAGGGTATAGGAGGACAGGGAGCGAGGAGAGCAGGGAGCCGCTCCAGGAGGACAGGGAGCGAGGGAGAGCAGGGAGCGCCCGGAGGACAGGGAGCGAGGGGAGAGCAGGGGAGCGCCAGGAGGACAGGGAGCTAGAGGGGAGCCAGGAGTTTATGAGGACAGGACAGGAGCCCAGGAAGGAGAGCAGGGGCGCCAGGAGGACAAGGGAGCGAGGAGAGGAGGCGCCAGGAGGACAGGAGCGAGGGAGAGCGCAGGAGCGCCAGGAGGACAGGGAGCGAGGGGAGAGCAGGGAGCGCCAGGAGGACACAGGGAGCGAGGAGAGCAGGGCGCCAGGAGGACAGGGAGGGCGAGGAGAGCAAGGAGCCCAGGAGGACAGTGGGGAGAGGCAGGAGCGCCAGGATGCTGTGATGGACAGGGCCGAGACAGGAGCCACTACAGGAGACAGGACGAGGAGAGCAGGGGGAGCAGGAAGGCGCCAGAGCGAGAAGAGCGCATGGGAGGACGCCAGGAGACAGGGCAGGAGGAGGAGAGCAATGAGCGCCAGGGAGCGAGACAGAGCAAGGGGAGAGAGAGCAGGAGACGCCAGGAGGACAGGGGCGAGGGGAGAGCAGGGGCGCCAGGAGCAGGGAGAGCAGCCAGGGAGAGGACAGGGAGCGAGGAGAGCAGGGGCAGGAGCCAGAGGAGGGAGAGCAGGGAGCGCTGGACTGAGGAGGCCCAGAGGGAGAGCTTGTTAGGGAAAACAAGTGTCGTCCCAACGAGTCCTGGAGCTGTGAGGAGAGGCAGGACACTCTGGACGTCTGAGGCAGAAGTTTATTTACATCAGTCCAGACCCGGAGACTTGAGACTCAACACATGGAGCTGGTGTTGGCTCTTCAAGCCGGACTGAGCTCCACACAGAGGGTTAAATAGTGGTAAGAAGGTCCAGATAAAATGAGAAGTGCAGAGCGTACACTTCACCAGACGAGTTCACCATGGAATCTGATAATATTAGAGAAGGACACACTCTGTACCAGGATGACGCCCGTCGTAGATAGAGCTAAACACTCAGAAGTGAAACAATGGTAGAAATGGAGGGGCCCTGGTTAAGACTCTGCACAAGACAGAACATTCTACAACAACAGACCATCCCGGGGCACACACCAGACACAACCCCCTCTGGAGCGCCAGAACATCTGAAGACTGCACCCAACAGGCCCAGTTTAGTCCTGGTTTAGTCCTGGTTTAGACCTGGTTTAGACCTGGTTTAGTCCTGGTTTAGACCTGGTTTAGTCCCGGTTTAGACCTGGTTTAGACCTGGTTTAGTCCTGGTTTAGTCCTGGTTTAGTCCTGGTTTAGACCTGGTTTAGACCCGGTTTAGTCCCGGTTTAGTCCCGGTTTAGTCCCGGTTTAGTCCCGGTTTAGACCCGGTTTAGTCCCGGTTTAGTCCCGGTTTAGACCCGGTTTAGTCCCGGTTTAGTCCCGGTTCAGTCCCGGTTCAGTCCAGGTTCAGTCCTGGTTCAGTCCTGGTTTAGTCCTGGTTCAGTCCTGGTTCAGTCCTGGTTTAGTCCCGATTTAGTCCCGGTTTAGACCCGGTTTAGTCCCGGTTTAGTCCCGGTTCAGTCCCGGTTCAGTCCAGGTTTAGTCCTGGTTCAGTCCTGGTTCAGTCCTGGTTCAGTCCTGGTTTAGTCCTGGTTTAGTCCTGGTTTAGACCCGGTTTAGTCCTGGTTTAGACCTGGTTTAGTCCCGGTTTAGTCCTGGTTTAGTCCTGGTTCAGTCCTGGTTCAGTCCTGGTTTAGACCCGGTTTAGTCCTGGTTTAGTCCTGGTTCAGTCCTGGTTCAGTCCTGGTTCAGTCCTGGTTTAGACCTGGTTTAGACCTGGTTTAGTCCTGGTTTAGTCCTGCTGTTGGACCTCGTCATCCTCACTATAATGAGTCACTGAGCTCCAGGGCACAGCGGGGGGCTGAGGGACAAACAAAGCCGGGCTCAGAGCTCCGTCCCTGGGCACAGATGAGCCACGGCCCCTTAAGCCTCTGGAGGTCCGGACCATCTGCGCACCGGCCCACATTTAACACCGGCCCACATTTAACACTCAATTTAATCAGCTGCAAGTCAACAAATTATGCAACGATTCTTTTTAAAGCGACGACCGAAACTAAAGGAGTCGATAACGTCGCGTCGAGAAGAAGAAAAGTGATCCGTGTGTTTTAAAAAGTAAAAAAAAAAGAAATATTTGACATAAATGAATGAGTTCAAATGTAAATGTGTCATGAATACGATTGTTTTACCAGTGGTTTTTCTACATTTTAGGATTTTATTTCAGTTTTTTGAGTTTTGAGAAGACAGAACGAGAGATTACTGATAGTCCTGGTTTAGTCCTGGTTTAGACCTGGTTTAGTCCTGGTTTAGTCCTGGTTTAGACCTGATTTAGACCTGGTTTAGTCCTGGTTTAGTCCTGGTTTAGTCCTGGTTTAGACCTGTTTAGTCCTGGTTTAGACCTGTTTAGTCCTGGTTTAGACCTGGTTTAGACCTGGTTTAGTCCTGGTTTAGTCCTGGTTTAGTCCTGGTTTAGTCCTGGTTTAGACCTGGTTTAGTCCTGGTTCAGTCCTGGTTCAGTCCTAGTTTAGTCCTGGTTTAGTCCTGGTTTAGTCCTGGTTTAGACCTGGTTTAGTCCTGGTTTAGTCCTGGTTTAGACCTGGTTTAGTCCTGGTTTAGTCCTGGTTTAGACCTGGTTTAGACCTGGTTTAGTCCTGGTTTAGTCCTGGTTTTGGACACAAACATCACCAGGTGAAGCAGAAATGACTTTAAGTAAAGTCTATTATTTGCGACAAAACTTTTTTTGGACAAAAGGCTTGATTTATTAGTTTTGGCCCAAACCTGGGCCGCGCTTTGCTCCAAAAGTGTCTCATTATTAAAGTCGGCCCGAGCCAAACGCTCTTTGGTTCACGGCCCACAGATGGCGCTGGTCCAACTCCGGCCCGAGTCTGAGCCTTTCATCATTCAGTCCAAACCACGGCCCTGAAGCTCTGGACTCCAGCTCGTCTGGACTCGAGACTAAACACCAGACTAAACACTGACACACCAGACTAAACACTGACACACCAGACTAAACACTGACACACCAGACTAAACACTGACACACCAGACTAAACACTAACACACCAGACTAAACACTGACACACCAGACTAAACACTGACACACCAGACTAAACACTGACACACCAGACTAAACACTGACACACCAGACTAAACACTAACACACCAGACTAAACACTGACACACCAGACTAAACACTGACACCCCAGACTAAACACTGACACACCAGACTAAACACTGACACACCAGACTAAACACTGACACACCAGACTAAACACTGACACACCAGACTAAACACTGACACCCCAGACTAAACACTGACACACCAGACTAAACACTGACACACCAGACTAAACACTGACACACCAGACTAAACACTGATACACCAGACTAAACACTAATACACCAGACTAAACACTGACACACCAGACTAAACACTGACACCTCAGACTAAACACTGACACACCAGACTAAACAACAGACTAAACACCAGACTAAACACTGACACACCAGACTAAACACCAGACTAAACACTGACACACCAGACTAAACACTGACACCCCAGACTAAACACTGACACACCAGACTAAACACTGACACACCAGACTAAACACTGACACACCAGACTAAACACTGACACACCAGACTAAACACTGACACACCAGACTAAACACTGACACCCCAGACTAAACACTGATACACCAGACTAAACACTAATACACCAGACTAAACACTGACACACCAGACTAAACACTGACACCTCAGACTAAACACTGACACACCAGACTAAACACTGACACACCAGACTAAACAACAGACTAAACACCAGACTAAACACTGACACACCAGACTAAACACCAGACTAAACACTGACACACCAGACTAAACACTGACACACCAGACTAAACACTGACACCCCAGACTAAACACTGACACACCAGACTAAACACTGACACACCAGACTAAACACTGACACACCAGACTAAACACTGACACACCAGACTAAACACTGACACCCCAGACTAAACACTGACACACCAGACTAAACACTGACACACCAGACTAAACACTGATACACCAGACTAAACACTAATACACCAGACTAAACACTGACACACCAGACTAAACACTGACACCTCAGACTAAACACTGACACACCAGACTAAACAACAGACTAAACACCAGACTAAACACTGACACACCAGACTAAACACCAGACTAAACACTGACACACCAGACTAAACACTGACACCTCAGACTAAACACTGACACACCAGACTAAACACTGACACACCAGACTAAACAACAGACTAAACACCAGACTAAACACCAGACTAAACACTGACACACCAGACTAAACACCAGACTAAACACTGACACACCAGACTAAACACTGACACCCCAGACTAAACACTGACACACCAGACTAAACACTGACACACCAGACTAAACACTGACACACCAGACTAAACACTGACACCCCAGACTAAACACTGATACACCAGACTAAACACTAATACACCAGACTAAACACTGACACACCAGACTAAACACTGACACCTCAGACTAAACACTGACACACCAGACTAAACACTGACACACCAGACTAAACAACAGACTAAACACCAGACTAAACACTGACACACCAGACTAAACACCAGACTAAACACTGACACACCAGACTAAACACTGACACACCAGACTAAACACTGATACACCAGACTAAACACTGACACACCAGACTAAACACTGACACACCAGACTAAACACTGATACACCAGACTAAACACTGACACACCAGACTAAACACCAGACTAAACACTGACACACCAGACTAAACACTGACACACCAGACTAAACACTGATACACCAGACTAAACACTGATACACCAGACTAAACACTGATACACCAGACTAAACACTGACACCCCAGACTAAACACTGACACACACGACTAAACACCAGACTAAACACTGACACACCAGACTAAACACTGATACACCAGACTAAACACTGACACACCAGACTAAACACTGATACACCTGAGAGTCCGAGCTGGAGATCCAAGGATGCAGCGTTAAAGCCCAAACACACGGCTGTAAAACCACACGGACATCACAAGCTCCAGAAGAACGAGGGGGAAGAGCGCCGCGCGAGCCCAGCAGAGAGGCCTCCCGCTGGGGTCGGGGCGGCCGGACGACCCCCTGTGGCTCCGGAGCTCCACATCTGGGACGATTCACTCCATAATCCACAAAAAAGCAGACGCTCTGGGGAGTGAACACCCACAGACTTTAGACCTGGATTAGAACTTTGAAAGGCCCCCTTTAGTCCTGGTTTAGGCCACGTCTAGTCTACATTTAGTCCATGTTTGATCCTTGTTTATTCTCTGTTTAGGCTTCAGTTTGTCCATGTTTAGTCCATTTTTGGTCCACGTTTGGATCCGATTTACTCCACATTTAGACCTGGTTTAGTTCACGTTTAGACCTGGTTTAGTTCACATTTTAGACCTGGTTTAGTTCTCGTTTAGACCTGGTTTAGTTCACATTTTAGACCTGGTTTAGTCCTGGTTTAGTCCTGGTTTAGATCTGGTTTAGAGCTGGTCTGCTCCTGGTCCAGTCCTGGTCCAGTCCTGGTCTGTTCCCGGTCCAGTCCTGGTCTGTTCCCGGTCCAGTCCGGTTCTGTTCAGGTTCACTGGAGTCCGACTCGTTTAGACCTGCTCTGTGCCAAACGCCCGTCTCTGTGGAACACTTGGCGCTAATCACCGTCGGCGCCACCAGGACCAGGACCAGGACCAGAACCAGGACCAGAACCAGGACCAGAACCAGAACCAGGACCAGACCAGGACCAGAGCCAGGACCAGGACCAGAACCAGGACCAGAACCAGGACCAGGACCAGAACCAGGACCAGACCAGGACCAGAACCAGGACCAGGACCAGAACCAGGACCAGAACCAGGACCAGACCAGGACCAGAACCAGGACCAGAACCAGGACCAGGACCAGACCAGGACCAGAGCCAGGACCAGGACCAGGACCAGGACTAGGACCAGGACCAGGACCAGGACCAGAGCCAGGACCAGACCAGGACCAGAGCCAGGACCAGGACCAGAACCAGGACCAGACCAGGACCAGGACCAGGACCAGGACCAGAACCAGGACAAGAACCAGGACCAGAACCAGGACCAGAACCAGAACCAGGACCAGGACCAGGACCAGGACCAGGACCAGGACCAGGACCAGGACCAGACCAGGACCAGAGCCAGGACCAGGACCAGGACCAGGACCAGAGCCAGGACCAGACCAGGACCAGAGCCAGGACCAGAACCAGAACCAGGACCAGGACCAGGACCAGAACGGCCCGCGCTCTTTGTCTCGGCTGCAGGACGAGCTCAAACACGTACGACGTCTGCGAGGGCTTCATGGAAGCTCCGTCTGTTTGATCTGTGCGTCTGTTTGAGGGACACGCGCCGCTGAATGTCCCGCCTCCCTCTTTAACCCCGAGTCCAGCTTCACTCTGTTTACGAGATCCTCTTCTGTGCTGCTTCTCCGAGTGAGAAAAAAACACTTTACTTTGGTATAAATCTGGAGTTTGTGCTGTTTTTAACTCCTTGAACCACAGGCTGATCTGAGCGCTCACAGCATGCAGGGGCTGGATTTGGTTTATTTCCCTGTGTTTATTCTCTCTGCTGCCAGTAGATGGCGCGCTAACACAAATCCTGACGTGTGGTTTCAGAACAAACAATATCTTAAGACCAGACTGTACGGCAAAACTCTTTTTTTTTTTTTTTTTTTTCCAAGAAATGTAAACCTGGTTCTGTCCATTTTTCAGATTTAAACGTCACAAATACGTGACATTTTGGTTGATTTTTTAAAATAAAATGCCTTATTTCTGCATGAAAACATGACATGAGTTTTTATGAAAAACAGTTTTCTTACATTTATGTGACTAAACTACAGCAGACATTTCATTTGGATATTTTTAAATTTAAGATCTTTGCTGTTCAGCTGCAGCGTCACACCTTTGAGTTTAGGTTTTTTTTAGCTTTTAGTTGGGTTTTTGTCGCTTTCGGTGGCGTTTTGTCTCATTTTTGTCTCATTTTTGTTGCTTTAAATTGTGTTTTTATTTCTACTTGAAAACATGACGTGATTAAAAACGTGCAATACTTTTTTTTCTTACATTTATGTGACCAAACCACAGCAGACGTTTAACTTGAGGGTTTTTCCTGTTCACTGGTTAAAAATAATTTGTCCTTGTTTTAAAGACGAAGAGTTTGAATCGAAGCTAAAGCTCGGCCCAAGTCAAAGTGTCATTTGTGCTTCTGATCACAGCCCGAGTCAGACCTGGTTTAGACCTGG
>CM033619.1:52816360-52836360 GCA_019453435.1 Rhinogobius similis | reverse complement strand
CAAGGAGGGAGGGACAAATCAAAACACATGTGGACACCTTTATTTTGTTGAATTAATGTTTTAAGGGTCATTTAATTTGTTGATTTTGTATAAATTATGCAGAACCTTTGGATGGGCGGAGTCTCACAGTGTGATGTCATCAGTTTTTTACTTCCTGTCATTTCAAACTGATGTTTCAGCTTTTCTCCACAAACTACAACTCGACTGGTTTAAAACAGGAATATTTATGTACAATACGTATTAATGCACCAAATAAAATCAAAATTAGAAAATCATTCAAACCTGTCATAGGCCCTTTAAACCTGTCATAGGCCCTTTAAACCTGTCATAGGCCCTTTAAACCTGTCATAGGCCCTTTAAGGCTCCTGTGTTTGAGAGAACTGGACCTGAGTCACAAAGTCACAGGAATCTATGATCAAGTGGATTCAATGGAGGATAAACCTCTTCAGGAGCAGACTGGACACGTTTGCCATTTCCAGGTGAAAGTCGATGTGTCGAGAGAGAAAAACCAGAAAAAAAATGAATAAAAAGCGTTGAGCCTGCAGTGTCTGAGTCTGTTGTTCGTGATGTAACGGCGGCGTTTGAATCAGCAATGAATAATTTACAAAAGATCTGGAAACTTGGAGGAGATTAGGTCAGATTAGAACAAGGCTGAAAGGAGTCAGGTGCCCTCCCTGTGTGTCAGGTGCCCTCTCTGTGTGTGTCAGGTGCCCTCCCTGTGTGTCAGGTGCCCTCCCTGTGTGTCAGGTGCCCTCCCTGTGTGTCAGGTGCCCTCCCTGTGTGTCAGGTGCCCTCCCCCCTCCCTCGCTGACAGTTCCATGTTGATTTCCCTCATTAATTCTGCTCACGCCACTCGGCTCTGTCAACACCAGAGCCTCACTCTGGGGACTTAGTCCTGGTTCAGTCCTGGTTTAGACCCGGTTTAGTCCTGGTGTAGTCCTGGTTCAGTCCTGGTCCGGCCCTGGTTCGGTCCTGGTTTAGTCCTGCAATTTCCTTTGGGATTAATAAAGTATTTATCTAATCTAATCTAATCTAGTCCTGGTTTAGTCCTGGTTTAGTCCTGGTTCAGTCCTGGTTCGGTCCTGGTTCAGTCCTGGTTTAGTCCTGGTTCAGTCCTGGTTTAGTCCTGGTTCAGTCCTGGTTTAGTCCTGGTTTAGTCCTGGTTTAGTCCTGGTTTAGTCCTGGTTCAGTCCTGGTTCGGTCCTGGTTCAGTCCTGGTTTAGTCCTGGTTTAGTCCTGGTTTAGTCCTGGTTTAGTCCTGGTTTAGTCCTGGTTCAGTCCTGGTTTAGTCCTGGTTTAGTCCTGGTTTAGTCCTGGTTTAGTCCTGGTTCAGTCCTGGTTCAGTCCTGGTTCAGTCCTGGTTTAGTCCTGGTTTAGTCCTGGTTTAGTCCTGGTTCAGTCCTGGTTCGGTCCTGGTTCAGTCCTGGTTTAGTCCTGGTTTAGTCCTGGTTCAGTCCTGGTTTAGTCCTGGTCTAGGCTCCTGTCGACACTTTAACATATTGTGCTGTGGTTTTTGACCTTTGACCCTCATCTCCATCACAAAGGCCCCATCTGGCCCCGGCTCCAGGGGCCTCCAGCGGGGGCCTCCAGCAGGGGCCCGTGCCGCTCTGAGGAGCCCAGGATGAGGGCTCCGTGCTGGGGTCGAGGGCAGCGGCAGATGGGCCAAAGACAAAGGCTCTGGAGGAGAAACGCCCCCTCATTAAACGCACCGGGCAATTACCGCCGCGCTAACGGCTAACGGCTAACAACAGCTAACGCTAACACTTCAGAGTCTGTTTGGTGTTTATGAGACATTTTAACTGAAAATGGCAAAAGAACCTGAATCTCAACAGGTTTACCTTAAAAGAGAGTGAAACTGGACTAAACCAGGACTAAACCAGGACTAAACCAGGTCTAAACCAGGTCTAAACCAGGATTAAACCAGGATTAAACCAGGTCTAAACCAGGTCTAAATCAGGATTAAACCAGGATTAAACCAGGACTAAACTAGGTCTAAACCAGGTCTAAACCAGGACTGAACCAGAATTAAACCAGGTCTAAACCAGGTCTAAACCAGGACTAAACCAGAACTAAACCAGGTCTAAAACAGGACTAAACCAGGACTATCTTGGATTATTTATAATCACTTCTTACTATTGTGTGATGGATGTGGGCCATGTTTACAGTCTGGTTGCTATGATAACGGTTGTCCCTTGTTTACAGTCTGGTTGCTATGGTAACGGTTGTCCCATGTTTACAGTCTGGTTGCTATGGTAACGGTTGTCCCTTGTTTACAGTCTGGTTGCTATGGTAACATCCGTAGAATCACTTCTAACTGTGTCATGTTTGTGTCGTGTTCAACAGGAAGTGACATCATGAACATTAAACTGTCAAACTGGACAAATGTTTAAACGTCAAACAGGATCCTGTTCAGTGAGTTTGGGTCAAATGCAGGCGCTCTGGGACACACAGGGGGCGCTCTGGGACACACAGGGGGCTCTGGGACACACAGGGCGCTCTGGGACACACAGGGGGCTCTGGGACACACAGGGGGCGCTCTGGGACACACAGGGGGCGCTCTGGGACACACAGGGGGCGCTCTGGGACACACAGGGGGCGCTCTGGGACACACAGGGCGCTCTGGGACACACAGAGCTCTGGGACACACTGGGGGCGCTCTGGGACAGAAGGGGGCGCTCTGGGACACACAGGGGGCGCTCTAGGACACACAGGGGGCGCTCTGGGACACACAGGGGGCGCTCTGGGACACACAGGGGGCGCTCTGGGACACACAGGGGGCGCTCTGGGACACACAGGGGGCGCTCTGGGACAGACGGGGGCGCTCTGGGACACACAGGAGCAGGCGCTCTGGGACAGAAAAGGGGGCGCTCTGGGACACTGCTTTTACCTGTGGCCGTCCACAGAAGAGGCCTGTTCTGTTGTGATTTTTGCTACAAAGATAAACTGAATAAACCGGGACCGTCCACAGCTGTTGTTGTGCGTCTTAGGCGTCACCCAGGGCCCAAAATGCCCCAGTCCTGCCCCAGTCCGGGCCAGTCCGTCACGCTCACGCCTGCTCCCAGACCGCCCGTCCAGGAACCGTCCCAGGCCCGTCCAGGCCCGTCCACGTCCGTCCAGTCCCGTCCACGCCCGTCTGACACGCCCGTCCGCCCCAGGACCGTCCAGGACCGCCCCAGGCCCGTACCAGGCCCGTCTCAGGCCCGTCCCAGGAGCGTCCCAGGAGCGTCCCAGGAGCGTCCCAGGAGCGTCCCAGGCCCGTCCCAGGAGCGTCCCAGGCCCGTCCCAGGAGCGTCCCAGGCCCGTCCCAGGCCCGTCCCAGGCCCGTCCCAGGAGCGTCCCAGGCCCGTCCCAGGCCCGTCCCAGGCCCGTCCCAGGCCCGTCCCAGGCCCGTCCCAGGAGCGTCCCAGGCCCGTCCCAGGCTCGTCCCAGGAGCGTCCCAGGCCCGTCCCAGGCCCGTCCCAGGCCCGTCCCAGGCCCGTCCCAGGCCCATCGGAGCTGTCCCGCTCTGGTCTCGTTGTCTCGGCGTAAACAGGACAAATGTTGGATTAAAAATGCATGTTTGTTTTTCACTCATGAATAATTCAGAGCGACTTCATTTCGACATCTGCAGCTCGAAGACGAGGAAAGGAAAACACAGAACGGACCAAGAGCTCGAGGACCGAGAACGTGATCTGAGCAAACGCCCCGCATTTGACCCAAATCCAACCAAACTCTCAACAGAAGACACAAAACTGAAACGTGAACCGACAAACGGATGTTTTTGTCGCTTCTAGTCCCTTTTTTTTGCATTTTTGTCTCGAATCGTGAGCTCGTCCCTGAGACAATCTGGTGCCATCGCTGTGTCGTGGTTCACTGTTCGTCTGTTCAAACACTTTTCTCCTGATGTTTAGCCTCTGAAATCCACACAACGTCGCACTTTTAATGGATGTCTTGCTTTGATTTGAAAAAAAAAAAGAAACGAAACAACAGAAGCGTGACCATAGACCGTACATATCAGTGGACCGCGTTAGCATGCTAGCCGCCGCGTTCCAAACAGGAAGCAGCTCTGGAGGCTCCTGGCTCCGCCCTCTTCCTGTGACACTGGAGCCTTTACTCTGTAACTGTTTCTGTCAAACTCACATCTGGAACTAAAATGTCTGACTCACTCCACATGATCCTGTGTTTTTTTCTCGTTGGTTTTTCATAAATCAAGTTATTACAATAATAACTGACCAATCAGGTGCTTCCTTTTCCAGGGGCCGGTTTCGCTCGTGTTAGCAACAGGTTTGATTGACAGCTAGCGGCGCTCATTGCCGCCGTCTCCTCTCACAGAGGGGCGGAGACCGTTAGCAACCTCCTCCTGATTGGTCCGTGTGGCCACGATACGCACTCGGATTTAAATATGGAGTCTGGCTCCACTTTAGCCGCTATAACTGCTAGCTCCACTTTAGCCACTATAACTGCTAGCTCCACTTTAGCCACTATAACTGCTAGCTCCACTTTAGCCACTATAACTGCTAGCTCCACTTTAGCCACTATAACTGCTAGCTCCACTTTAGCCGCTATAACTGCTAGCTCCACTTTAGCCACTATAACTGCTAGCTCCACTTTAGCCGCTATAACTGCTAGCTCCACTTTAGCCGCTATAACTGCTAGCTCCACTTTAGCCGCTATAACTGCTAGCTCCACTTTAGCCACTGTATCTGCTAGCTCCACTTTAGCCGCTATAACTGCTAGCTCCACTTTAGCCGCTATAACTGCTAGCTCCACTTTAGCCGCTATAACTGCTAGCTCCACTTTAGCCGCTATAACTGCTAGCTCCACTTTGTGCCCGTTATAACTGCTAGTCTAGCTCCACTTTAGCCGCTATAACTGCTAGCTCCACTTTAGCCGCTGTAACTGCTAGCTCCACTTTAGCCGCTATAACTGCTAGCTCCACTTTAGCCGCTGTAACTGCTATGACGTCACATCCACACAGTCCATCGATATGTCCGGTCTATGAGCGTGACCAAAATGGCATTCAAAAGTGACAAAAACGCCTCTTCAGACGACAAACACGACTCAATGCATCAAAACGTGACTAAAATAGACAACAATGCAACTAAAAATGTCAAAAATGTGACTAAAAGTGACAAAGATGCGTTTAAATATGACATAAACATGTTTACAATTGAGTTTTTGAGTAAATTAGATCTGACTGAAAATTGTCCTAAAAATTCAAACTTTGGCTCATGTTTTTTTACTTTTTTGAGGGAGTTGGACGTGAGTTACAAAGTCAGAGAAATCTATGGATGAAGTGGATTCAATGGAAGAATCAAACGTCAGGAGCAGAAACAACAACAAAGAGTTTTGCCTGTAGAGTTTAGCCCAATAATCCTCAAGTGTTTATAGTTTTATATGTTTTTATATGTTCTTGTTTTTTTTTTTTTTTTTTAACAGTTTAGCTGCTCACGTTTAAAATGTCAACTTTTAACAAAACATAAAATAACAATAATAAATAAAAAACCCACGTTGGTGCAAACTTTGTGTTTTCTTGGTCTTTTAATGATGCAAAAAGTGAAAAATAGATAAAAGTTCAGTGTAACATTTCAATAGTTTTTATCAAATGCGTTGATTATAATCTCAAACAAAAGTATATAATGAATATTTTCACTCAAATCCAACAAAGTTAATTGATTCTAAAGCCATTTCAGACACAAACTCTGAGATAAATGTGTCCAATGCTCCAGAGACAGCAGGACGTCCCGCTCAGAGCGCCCCAGAAGAGGCTGCTGTTCCTGGGCTCTGACGGAGACGATGGGCCCTTTCATTTCACTGGAGCCTCGTCTTCTTTTGCGCTAAACGTTTTGTCACGTTTTTGTCACGTTTTTGTCTCGTTTTGTCTCGTTTTGTCTCATTTTGTCCCATTTTGTCCCATTTTGTCACGTTTTTGTCACGTTTTTGTCACGTTTTGTCACGTTTTTGTCACGTTTTTGTCACGTTTTTGTCACGTTTTGTCACGTTTTGTCACGTTTTGTCACGTTTTGTCACGTTTTGTCCCATTTTGTCACGTTTTTGTCACGTTTTTGTCACGTTTTTGTCACGTTTTTGTCACGTTTTTGTCACGTTTTGTCACGTTTTTGTCACGTTTTGTCCCATTTTGTCCCATTTTTGTCATGTTTTTGTCATATTTTCACTCAAATCCAACAAAGTTAATTGATTCTAAAGCCATTTCAGACATAAACTCTGAGATAAATGTGTCTAAAGTGTCAGATAATTGAGCTCCAGAGACAGCAGGACGTCCCGCTCAGAGCGCCCCAGAAGAGGCTGCTGTTCCTGGGCTCTGACGGAGACGATGGGCCCTTTCATTTCACTGGAGCCTCGTCTTCTTTTGCGCTAAACGTTTTGTCACGTTTTTGTCACGTTTTTGTCACGTTTTGTCCCATTTTGTCCCATTTTATCCCATTTTGTCCCATTTTGTCACATTTTTGTCACGTTTTTGTCACGTTTTTGTCACGTTTTGTCACGTTTTGTCACGTTTTGTCCCATTTAGTCACGTTTTTGTCACGTTTTTGTCACGTTTTTGTCACGTTTTTGTCACGTTTTTGTCACGTTTTTGTCACGTTTTTGTCTCATTTTGTCCCATTTTTGTCACGTTTTTGTCTCATTTTCTCCCATTTTTGTCATGTTTTTGTCATGTTTTGTCCCATTTTTGTCATGTTTTGTCCCATTTTGTCCCATTTTTGTCATGTTTTTGTCATATTTTCACTCAAATCCAACAAAGTTAATTGATTCTAAAGCCATTTCAGACATAAACTCTGAGATAAATGTGTCTAAAGTGTCAGATAATTGAGCTCCAGAGACAGCAGGACGTCCCGCTCAGAGCGCCCCAGAAGAGGCTGCTGTTCCTGGGCTCCGACGGAGACGATGGGCCCTTTCATTTCACTGGAGCCTCGTCTTCTTTTGCACTAAACGTTTTCACAAACACAGCCAGAGCTTCAATCAAAGAAAATCTGAGACAAAAAGCGCCTTTTAAGGGAATCATGTGGGAGCTCCAGGGACGGGGCAGAGCTCGGCCGCTCCCGCCCCAGGGAAGAGCTCCTATCCTGGGCTTGGAGAGCGCGCCGACCCCCTCTTCTCCCTGGAGCTTTTTTATTTTTCTGAAAAGCACGATTTTGAGGAAACAAAAGTCACTGAGCGGCAGAAGAATTCACAGATTAAAAACAAAAGTCACTGAGCGGCAGAACAATTCACAGATTAAAAACAAAAGAGTAAAATACGGATCCAAACGAGTCGTAATCCCAGTCTAGACCAAGAAAATCCACAACAATTAACTCTGAATCGAGCAATTAACGTTAACTGATTAAATCGTTTAATTATTGAGCTGCAGAGACCCAGACCAGGACTAGACCAGGACCAGACCAGGACTAGACCAGGACTAGACCAGGACTAGACCAGGACTAGACCAGGACTAAACCAGGACTAGACCAGGACCAGACCAGGACTAGACCAGGACTAGACCAGGACTAGACCAGGACTAGACCAGGACTAAACCAGGACTAGACCAGGACTGGACCAGGACTAAACCAGGACTAGACCAGGACTATACCAGGACCAGACCAGGACCAGACCAGGACCAGACCAGGACCAGACCAGGACTAGACCAGGACTAGACCAGGACCAGACCAGGACCAGACCAGGACCAGACCAGGACTAGACCAGGACTAGACCAGGACTAGACCAGGACTAGACCAGGACTAGACCAGGACTAGACCAGGACTAGACCAGGACTAGACCAGGACCAGACCAGGACCAGACCAGGACCAGACCAGGACCAGACCAGGACTAGACCAGGACTAGACCAGGACCAGACCAGGACCAGACCAGGACCGGGCCGGGACTGGGCCAGGACTGGGCAGGACTGGGCCGGGGACCAGACCAGGACCAGACCAGGACCAGGCCAGGGACCAGGAACCCGGGACCGGGCCGGGGACAGGGCAGGACCAGACCGGGACTAGACGCGGGGACTGGGCAGGACTAAGCCGGGACTAGACCAGGACTGGGCAGGACTAGGGCGAGGACTGGGCCGAGACTGGGCCGGGGAGACTGGGCCGGGACAGAGGACTGGGCCGAGGACTGGGCCGAGGACTGGGCAGGGACTGGGCCAGGACTGGGCCAGGACTAGACCAGGACTAGACCAGGACTGGACCAGGACTGGACCAGGACTGGTCAGGACCAGACCAGGACCAGACCAGGACCAGACCAGGACCAGACCAGGACCAGACCAGGACCAGACCAGGAATAGACCAGGAATAGACCAGGACTAGACCAGGAATAGACCAGGACGAGACCAGGACTAGACCAGGACCAGACCAGGACCAGACCAGGACCAGACCAGGACCAGACCAGGAATAGACCAGGAATAGACCAGGACTAGACCAGGAATAGACCAGGAATAGACCAGGACTAGACCGGGACTAGACCGGGACTAGACCAGGACTAGACCAGGACTAGACCAGGACTAGACCAGGACTAGTCCAGGACCAGACCAGGACCAGACCAGGACTAGACCAGGACCAGACCAGGACCAGACCAGGAATAGACCAGGAATAGACCAGGACTAGACCAGGACTAGACCGGGACCAGACCGGGACTAGACCAGGACTAAACCAGGACTAAAGCGGGACTAAAGCGGGACTAAAGCAGGACTAAACCAGGACTAGACCAGGACTAGACCAGGACTAAACCGGGACTAAACCAGGACTAAAGCAGGACTAAACCAGGACTAAAGCAGGTCTAAACTAGGACTAAAGCGGGATCATAAATCAAAGCTCTATAAAATGTAAGTGTCCAGTGTTAATCTGGGAGAGTGGCTGTAAATCCAGGACTAAACCAGGACTAAACCAGGACTACCCTGGAGCTCTGGAGGGTAGAGGGGTCGGTGTGTCCTCTCTGACCCCAGAAGAGTGTCTCTCTCATGGGCTGCTCTGGAGCTGAGGTCCCTGGTCCTGGTCCTGGTTCTAACCCGGTCTCTCTCCTCAGGACGGGTCCACGCTGCAGGTCCTGGGTTAGTCCTGGTCCTGCTCTGGTCCTGGTCCTGGTCCTGGTCCTGGTCTGGTCCTGGTCTGGTCCTGGTCCTGGTCCTGGTCCTGGTCCCGGTCTGGTCCTAGTCCCGGTCTAGTCCCGGTCTGGTCCTGGTCCTGGTCTGGTCTGGTTCTGGTCTGGTTCTGGTTCTGGTCCTGGTCCTGGTCCTGGTCCTGGTCCTAGTCCCGGTCTAGTCCCGGTCTGGTCCTGGTCCTGGTCTGGTCCTGGTCTGGTCCTGGTCCCGGTCTGGTCCCGGTCCTGTCGTTCGGTGGGAGGGGGAGGGGCGGGGGTGACAGAGCGCAGGAGGACGGGTGGGGGAGGGGCCGGCGCTGCAGACCGGTTAGGATTCTAGTCCAGGCCTGGTTCACGGCCCGTGGCTCGAAAACCTGAGCGGAATCTGAATGAGACTGCAGACCAAGACCGGGACTAAACCAGGACTAAACCAGGACTAAACCAGGACTAAACCAGGACTAAACCAGGACTAAACCAGGACTAAACCAGGGCTAAACCAGGACTAAACCAGGACTAAACCAGGGCTAAACCAGGGCTAAACCAGGACTAAACCAGGACTAAACCAGGACTAAACCAGGACTAAACCAGGACTAAACCAGGACTAAACCAGGACTAAACCAGGACTAAACCAGGACTAAACCAGGACTAAACCAGGGCTAAACCAGGACTAAACCAGGACTAAACCAGGACTAAACCAGGGCTAAACCAGGGCTAAACCAGGACTAAACCAGGACTAAACCAGGACTAAACCAGGACTAAACCAGGACTAAACCAGGACTAAACCAGGACTAAACCAGGGCTAAACCAGGACTAAACCAGGACTAAACCAGGACTGAACCAGGACTAAACCAGGACTAAACCAGGACTAAACCAGGACTAAACCAGGACTAAACCAGGACTAAACCAGGGCTAAACCAGGACTAAACCAGGGCTAAACCAGGGCTAAACCAGGACCGAACCAGGACCGAACCAGGACCAAAGCAGGACCAAACCAGGACTAAACCAGGTCTAAACCAGACCAGAGCAAGGACTAAACCAGGTCTAAACCAGACCAGGACCAGACCAGGACCAGGACCTGGTGGAGCTCTGGACCTTCTTTATCTTCTTCTCGTTCTGCTGCTCGTTGACGGCCTGGACTGGAACGGCCCGGCTCTGACTCTGACTCTGACTCTGACTCGGCCGTGAAACCAAAACCAAATCTACAGGAAAAGACTGGAGTCAATGGAAAGAATAACTTCACCTCAACGTGAAAATAAATGAAGTATATTTACAGAAGAAAACTGAACAAAGTGAAAGTGTTTGATTTGATCGATTCAAAAACACTTTTATCTAAAAAATCAAAGACAAGACAGTGAACCTTAACCTCATCTAAAAATAGATCAGATTAACAACCAACAAGTCAGAAAAAGACCTGGTTTAGTCCTGGTTTAGTCCTGGTTTAGTCCTGGTTTAGACCTGGTTTAGTCCTGGTTTGGTCCTGGTTTAGACCTGGTTTAGACCTGGTTTGAAGTCCTGGTTTGGTCCTGGTTTAAGACCTGGTTTAGACCTGGTTTTAGTCTAGTTTGGTCTGGTTTTAGACCTGGTTTGAGTAAAATTGGTTTTAAGACCTGGTTTGAGTAAGTGGTTTTAGACCTGGTTTGAGACCTGGTTTAGTCTGGTTTGAACCTGGTTTTAGTCCTGGTTTTAGTCCTGGTTTTGGTCTGGTTTTAGTCCTGGTTTGGTCTGGTTTGGTCCTGGTTTGGTCCTGGTTCAGTCCTGGTTTTAGTCCTGGTTTAGACCTGGTTTTAGACCTGGATTAGACCTGGTTTAGTCCTGGTTTGGTCCTGGTTTAGACCTGGTTTAGTCATAGTTTTGTCCTGGTTTGGTCCTGGTTTAGACCTGGTTTGGTCTGGTTTAGTCCTGGTTTAGACCTGGTTTAGTCGTGGATTAGTCCTGGTTTAGACCTGGTTTAGTCCTGGTTTAGACCTGGTTTAGTCCTGGTTTAGTCCTGGTTTAGTCCTGGTTTAGTCCTGGTTTGGTCCTGGTTTGGTCCTGGTTTGGTCCTGGTTCAGTCCTGGTTTAGTCCTGGTTTAGACCTGGTTTAGACCTGGTTTAGTCCTGGTTTAGTCCTGGTTTAGTCCTGGTTTAGACCTGGTTTAGTCCTGGTTTAGTCCTGGTTTAGTCCTGGTTTAGTCCTGGTTTGGTCCTGGTTTGGTCCTGGTTTGGTCCTGGTTTGGTCCTGGTTCGGTCCTGGTTCAGTCCTGGTTCAGTCCTGGTTTAGTCCTGGTTTAGTCCTGGTTTAGTCCTGGTTTAGTCCTGGTTTAGTCCTGGTTTGGTCCTGGTTTAGTCCTGGTTTAGACCTGGTTTGGTCCTGGTTTGGTCCTGGTTTAGACCTGGTTTAGTCGTGGTTTAGACCTGGTTTAGACCTGGTTTAGACCTGGTTTGGTCCTGGTTTGGTCCTGGTTTAGACCTGGTTCAGTCCTGGTTTAGTCCTGGTTTAGTCCTGGTTTAGTCCTGGTTTAGTCCTGGTTTGGTCCTGGTTTGGTCCTGGTTCAGTCCTGGTTCAGTCCTGGTTCAGTCCTGGTTTAGTCCTGGTTTAGTCCTGGTTTAGTCCTGGTTTAGTCCTGGTTTAGTCCTGGTTTGGTCCTGGTTTGGTCCTGGTTTAGACCTGGTTTAGTCGTGGTTTAGACCTGGTTTAGACCTGGTTTAGACCTGGTTTAGACCTGGTTTAGACCTGGTTTGGTCCTGGTTTGGTCCTGGTTTAGACCTGGTTCAGTCCTGGTTCAGTCCTGGTTTAGACCTGGTTTAGACCTGGTTTAGTCCTGGTTTAGTCCTGGTTTAGTCCTGGTTTAGACCTGGTTTAGTCCTGGTTTAGTCCTGGTTTAGTCCTGGTTTAGTCCTGGTTTGGTCCTGGTTTGGTCCTGGTTTGGTCCTGGTTTGGTCCTGGTTCGGTCCTGGTTCAGTCCTGGTTCAGTCCTGGTTTAGTCCTGGTTTAGTCCTGGTTTAGTCCTGGTTTAGTCCTGGTTTAGTCCTGGTTTAGTCCTGGTTTGGTCCTGGTTTAGTCCTGGTTTAGACCTGGTTTGGTCCTGGTTTGGTCCTGGTTTAGACCTGGTTTAGTCGTGGTTTAGACCTGGTTTAGACCTGGTTTAGACCTGGTTTGGTCCTGGTTTGGTCCTGGTTTAGACCTGGTTCAGTCCTGGTTTAGTCCTGGTTCAGTCCTGGTTTAGTCCTGGTTTAGTCCTGGTTTAGTCCTGGTTTAGTCCTGGTTTAGTCCTGGTTTGGACCTGGTTCAGACTGGGTTTACACCTGGTTTAGACCTGGTTTAGACCTGGTTTAGACCTGGTTTAGACCTGGTTTAGACCTGGTTTGGTCCTGGTTTGGTCCTGGTTTAGACCTGGTTCAGTCCTGGTTCAGTCCTGGTTTAGACCTGGTTTAGACCTGGTTTAGTCCTGGTTTAGTCCTGGTTTAGTCCTGGTTTAGTCCTGGTTTAGTCCTGGTTTACACCTGGTTTAGTCCTGGTTTGGTCCTGGTTTAGTCCTGGTTTAGACCTGGTTTAGTCCTGGTTTGGTCCTGGTTTAGTCCTGGTTTAGTCCTGGTTTAGTCCTGGTATACACATGGTTTAGTCCTTGTTTGTTCATGGTTTAGTCCTGGTTTAGACCTGGTTTAGTCCTGGTTTGGTCCTGGTTTAGTCCTGGTTTAGTCCTGGTTTAGACCTGGTTTAGTCCTGGTTTAGTCCTGGTTTAGTCCTGGTTTAGTCCTGGTTTAGTTCTTCTCATGAATCTGTCAAATCTGAAAAGCAGCAACGAGGAAGGACTCACTTAGACCTGGGTTAGTCCGGGGTTAAATCAGTTTTAGACCTTCAGACCTGGTCCAGACCTTGTCCAGACCCTGGCCCTGGTCTGGTCCTGGTCCTGGTCTGGCCCCGGTCCAGGTTCTGGTCCCGGTCTCTGGAGGATTACCTGAGGATTAAGAGTTCAGTGTCGTGTTTAATTCTCTTTTATTCGTGGGATTAAACTTTTTCTCTGTGGATTTGTCTGATCCTCGGGACGCTCTTTTCTGCGCCTTGTTTGGCCTCTGACCCCTGACCCCGTGTGACCCCTGACCCCGTGTGACCCCGTGTGACCCCTGACCCCGTGTGACCCCTGACCCCGTGTGACCCCTGACCCCGTGTGACCCCTGACCCCGTGTGACCCCTGACCACGTGTGACCCCTGACCCCGTGTGACCCCTGACCCCGTGTGACCCCTGACCCCGTGTGACCCCTGACCCCGTGTGACCCCTGACCCCGTGTGACACAGAGAGAGTCCACACAAACACAGAGAGAGTCCACACAAACACAGAGAGAGTCCACACAAACACAGAGAGAGTCCACACAAACACAGAGAGAGTCCTCACAAACACAGAGAGAGTCCACACAAACACAGAGAGAGTCCACACAAACACAGAGAGAGTCCTCACAAACACAGAGAGAGTCCACACAAACACAGAGAGTCCACACAAACACAGAGAGAGACAGTCCACACAAACACAGAGAGTCCACACAAACACAGAGTGCGTCCACACACACACAGAGAGTCCACACAAACACAGAGAGAGTCCTCACAAACACAGAGAGAGTCCACACAAACACAGAGAGAGTCCACACAAACACAGAGAGAGTCCACACAAACACAGAGAGAGTCCACACAAACACAGAGAGAGTCCACACAAACACAGAGAGAGTCCACACAAACACAGAGAGAGTCCACACAAACACAGAGAGAGTCCACACAAACACAGAGAGCGTCCACACAAACACAGAGAGAGCGTCCTCACAAACACAGAGAGAGTCCACACAAACACAGAGAGAGTCCACACAAACACAGAGAGTCCACACAAACACAGAGAGTCCTCACAAACACAGAGAGAGTCCACACAAACACAGAGAGAGAGCGTCCTCACAAACACAGAGAGAGTCCACACAAACACAGAGAGAGTCCACACAAACACAGAGTCCTCACAAACACAGAGAGAGTCCACACAAACACAGAGAGAGTCCTCACAAACACAGAGAGAGTCCACACAAACACAGAGAGAGTCCACACAAACACAGAGAGAGTCCACACAAACACAGAGAGAGTCCACACAAACACAGAGAGAGTCCACACAAACACAGAGAGAGTCCACACAAACACAGAGAGTCCACACAAACACAGAGAGAGTCCACACAAACACAGAGAGAGTCCACACAAACACAGAGAGAGTCCACACAAACACAGAGAGAGTCCAAACACACACACACAGAGAGAGTCCACACAAACACAGAGAGAGTCCACACAAACACAGAGAGCGTCCACACAAACACAGAGAGCGTCCACACAAACACAGAGAGAGTCCACAAACACACAGAGAGAGTCCACACAAAAACAGAGAGTCCACACAAACACAGAGAGTCACACAAACACAGAGAGTCCACACAAACACAGAGAGAGTCCTCACAAACACAGAGAGAGTCCTCACAAACACAGAGAGAGTCCACACAAACACAGAGAGTCCACACAAACACAGAGAGAGTCCACACAAACACAGAGAGAGTCCACACAAACACAGAGAGAGTCCACACAAACACAGAGAGCGTCCACACAAACACAGAGAGAGAGTCCACACAAACACAGAGAGAGAGTCCACACAAACACAGAGAGAGTCCTCACAAACACAGAGAGAGTCCACACAAACACAGAGAGAGTCCACACAAACACAGAGAGAGTCCACACAAACACAGAGAGTCCACACAAACACAGAGAGCGTCCTCACAAACACAGAGAGAGTCCACACAAACACAGAGAGAGTCCTCACAAACACAGAGAGAGTCCACACAAACACAGAGAGAGTCCACACAAACACAGAGAGAGTCCACACAAACACAGAGAGAGTCCTCACAAACACAGAGAGAGTCCACACAAACACAGAGAGTCCACACAAACACAGAGAGCGTCCACACAAACACAGAGAGAGTCCACACAGACACAGAGAGAGAGCGTCCACACAAACACAGAGAGCGTCCTCACAAACACAGAGAGAGTCCACACAAACACAGAGAGAGTCCTCACAAACACAGAGAGCGTCCACACAAACACAGAGAGCGTCCACACAAACACAGAGAGAGAGTCCACACAAACACAGAGAGAGATTCCACACAAACACAGAGAGAGTCCACACAAACACAGAGAGAGTCCACACAAACACGGGAGAGAGTCCACACAAACACAGAGAGAGAGCGTCCACACAAACACAGAGAGAGTCCACACAAACACAGAGAGAGTCCACACAAACACAGAGAGAGTCACACAAACACAGAGAGTCCACACAAACACACAGAGAGTCCACACAAACACAGAGAGAGTCCACACAAACACAGAGAGAGTCCCCACACTCACACAGAGAGAGCCCGCACAAACACAGAGAGAGTCCACACAAACACAGAGAGAGTCTACACAAACACAGAGAGAGTCCACACAAACACAGAGAGAGTCCACACAAACACAGAGAGAGTCCACACAAACACAGAGAGAGTCCACACAAACACAGAGAGAGTCCACACAAACACAGAGAGAGTCCACACAAACACAGAGAGAGTCCACACAAACACAGAGAGAGCGTCCACACAAACACAGAGAGAGTCCACACTTAAAAGTTTGTGTTCAACAGAAATGATCGACAGGTGAACAGGACGGCTTTTAATATTCGTGTTTAATATTCGTGTTTAATATTCGTGTTTAATATTCGTGTTTAATATTCGTGTTTAATATTCGTGTTTAATATTCGTGTTTAATATTCGTGTTTAATATTCGTGTTTAATATTCGTGTTTAATATTCGTGTTTAATATTCGTGTTTAATATTCGTGTTTAATGCTGCTGCGTCAGAAGAACATCTGTAATCATCGTCTCATTAAACGTGTGTTTGTTTGTGCCGAGCTCCAATTATAACGAGTTTCACTCAATTATGACCCGATTAACAAGAAACCAACAAGTCCTGGTTTAGACCTGGTTTAGTCCTGGTTTAGACCTGGTTTAGACCTGGTTTAGTCCTGGTTTAGTCCTGGTTTAGTCCTGGTTTAGTCCTGGTCTAGACCTGGTTTAGTCCTGGTTTAGTCCTGGTTTAGTCCTGGTTTAGTCCTGGTTTAGACCTGGTTCAGACCTAGTTTAGTCCTGGTTTAGTTTTGGTTTACACCTGGTCTAGTCCTGGTTTAGTCCTGGTTTAGTCCTGGTTTAGACCTGGTTTAGTCCTGGTTTAGTCCTGGTTTAGTCCTGGTTTAGTCCTGGTTTAGACCTGGTTCAGACCTAGTTTAGTCCTGGTTTAGTTTTGGTTTACACCTGGTCTAGACCTGGTTTAGTCCTGGTTTAGTCCTGGTTTTAGACCTGGTCCTGGTTTTAGTCCTGGTTTAGTCCTGGTTTAGTCCTGGTTTAGACCTGGTTCAGACCTAGTTTAGTCCTGGTTTAGTTTTGGTTTACACCTGGTCTAGACCTGGTTTAGTCCTGGTTTAGTCCTGGTTTAGTCCTGGTTTAGACCTGGTTTAGACCTGGTTTAGACTTGGTTTAGTCCTGGATCAGTCCTGGTTTAGTCCTGGTTTAGTCCTGGATCGGTCCTGGTTTAGACCTGGTTTAGTCCTGGTTTAGACCTGGTTTAGACCTGGTTTAGACCTGGTTTAGACCTGGTTTAGACCTGGTTCAGACCTGGTTTAGACCTGGTTTAGACCTGGTTTAGACCTGGTTTAGACCTGGTTTAGTCCTGGTTTAGACCTGGTTTAGACCTGGTTTAGACCTGGTTTAGTCCTGGTTTAGACCTGGTTTAGACCTGGTTTAGACCTGGTTTAGACCTGGTTTAGTCCTGGTTTAGTTCTTGTTCACTGAGTGTTGTTTGTGATTTATGACTCCATTTATTGAACTGATGTTGTCAATAAATTACAGCTTTAATTAAACCAGGACTAAACCAGGTCTAAACCAGGTCTAAACCAGGATTAAACCAGGACTAAACTAGGACTAAACCAGGACTGAAACAGTTTCATAAATGACAAAGAACATTTTGAGTGTTAGTTGTTTCTAAAACAGGAAAAATCTAAACATTAAACCAAACTGTCATAAGTCACTTTCAGTGGTTTTAAAGCCTTCAGTCTCAGGTTTTGACTTATTTGGAGATAAATGTTTTCAAAAAGTCTCAGAGTTCAATAGAAATGAATCGAACACTGAAACAAACATCAGTTAAAGACAGAAAAGTCGATGGTTCAAAAGATTCAGCAGCTCCGAAAACAAACCCTGCTGTCGACGCCAAAACTGCCCTGAATCTGTCACGACACCAGCACAACCGCTTCAAATCAGTCCAAATCAGTCCAAATCAGTCCAAATCAGTCCAAATCACATCAAATCAGTCAAAATAAGTTCAAATCACGTCAAATCAGTTCAAATCAATCCAAATCAGTCCAAATCAGTCCAAATCAATCAGTCCAAATCAGTCCAAATCAGTCCAAATCAGTCCAAATCAGTCCAAATCACATCAAATCACATCAAATCACATCAAATCAGTCCAAATCAGTCCAAATCAGTCCAAATCACTTCAAATCAGTCCAAATCACTTCAAATCACTTCAAATCAGTCCAAATCACGTCAAATCAGTTCAAATCAATCCAAATCACTTCAAATCAGTCCAAATCACGTCAAATCAGTTCAAATCAATCCAAATCACTTCAAATCAGTCCAAATCACATCAAATCAGTCCAAATCACGTCAAATCAGTTCAAATCAATCCAAATCACTTCAAATCAGTCCAAATCACTTCAAATCACTTCAAATCAGTCCAAATCAGTCCAAATCACGTCAAATCAGTTCAAATCAATCCAAATCACTTCAAATCAGTCCAAATCACTTCAAATCACTTCAAATCAGTCCAAATAACATCAAATCAGTCCAAATAACTTCAAATAACTTCAAATCACTTCAAATCAGTTAAAGATCACTTCAAATCAGTTCAAATCAGTTAGAAATCACTTTAAATCAGTTAAGCGTCTATCCAAATCAGCCTAAATCAGTTAAAATCACTCCAAATCAGTTAAAAGTCAGTCGAAATCAGTTAAAATCACAACAACACAAACAGGACCATTAGAATTATTGCAGCATAACATTTAAAATTGTCTGTTAATCCATATTGACTTTATTACAATATTTTACCAGGTTTTAGACGTTTTTTCACACATTATTTCATTTCTATTAAAACAAACCTGAACGTTTTTGTCAAAATAAAAACTCAACGACACAAAACTGAGACTGAAGTTGGAAAATCCTGAATAAAATCAGACTTTTTTTCGTTTTCATGGTAAAACCTTCGATGGTTTCACGATGGATCGGTTTGATTAAAGGTCCCATCGTCCTTTGACCAAGAATCAAACTGAAATAAACAACGGCTCAAACTCGACACAAACTCGACTTTTGTGAAGCTCAAGTCGAGATGAAAGTCTTACATTTACAGACGTCAAACTCATTCACAGAAACGTGAGAAAAATGTATCACAAGTTTATCGTCGTGTCATGATTTCACGAAGAAATAAGGCATTTTATGTTAAAAAAAGATCCATTTGTGACGTTTAAATCTGAAAAATGGACCGAGCCAGGTTTAGTTTCTTGGTTCATTTTGTCACATTAGGATTTATTATTGAGTTTAAACCAGAAAATTGTCCAAAAAATTCAAATTTCGCCTCATTTTTCAGACTCAAACTGTAATAAACGGAGTCAGACCCTGGAGGCAGAAGCTGCACTTTCAGGGTTCAGTCGGTGAATCGTGATCGTCCGGTAATTGAACCGTTACACAACCGTTAAAAGTTTTGAGCGAATGTTTTTCTCAAACAAAGAAAAGAGTGACACCAGAAAGTGAAGCGTCTGGAGGACAGAGGCTTCACGCAGCTTTTCTGGAGCTTCATCTCAGTCAGATCTTGGACAAATCAGACTCAGACCGACGCCGTTACCGGAACATCAGCTGCTGCCGTCATTAAACACGAAACGAAACCGTAAAAACACAACGTGAACCTGATCAAAGACAATCAGCGTGACCACGTGACAGAGGAGCGTCCGTTAAAGGCTCTTCACCCAAAAGCTCAACGTGTTTAAAAAGCTTTGACCCCGAGCCTCCGGTTTGTCCCCGGTTTGTCCCCGGTTTGTCCCCGGTTTGTCCCCGGTTTGTCCCCGGTTTGTCCCCGGTTTGTCCCCGGTTTGTCTCCGGTTTGTCTCCGGTTTGTCTCGTGCACAGACAGCTGATAAACGCGTATCGATCGCTCGGTAAAACGGTTCCACAGCGGCGGCTCGACGCTTCAGACAAGCTTTAATTAACCCTGTGCGGCGCGAGAGGCTGCGGGTGCGACTCCCGAGCCCCCGGAGCCTCCCGCCGCCGCGACATCACCGGAACAAGCGCCTTTCTCTCCGTTTCACGCCGCGTCTGCCCCGGACGGCCCCGGAGCCTGATCAATACGCGCCGCACGTCCCCGGAATGTTAATGTTCCGTGATGTCCGCGCCGCGCGGGCTCCGCCACAGCGGCACGGGGCTCGCTCCGCACATTCAACACGTATGACACGAAACCCGGCGCGTTCCACTCACCGTCCGCCGCGTGCGTCGTCCCGGAGAGCGCGCGCAGCAGCAGAGTCAGCAGCAGCGGTCCACACCCGGTCCACGTCCCGGTCCTCGTCCCCCGCAGGCGCAGCACGCACCCGGCCACGGCGCGCTCCATGCCGCCGGCTCCGCTGCTCCAGAGGCCGGCGAAGGCGCACCCAAACCCGGGCAGCGACGCGTGAAAAGCTCCGCGCTCAACGGAGCCAAAACAATCCACAAAATCCAAGTACGATCCGGGAAAAGGGCGACAAATCCACGGCCAGGTCTAATCCAGAACCGGCGTCGAGTCCCGGGAACAGGGCAGACTGCGCCCCGAAACAAGCGTCCGAACCCCGGCAC